>JBCNJP010000025.1:46965156-47018227 GCA_039602395.1 Deinandra increscens subsp. villosa
AACTATGTGGTTTAATATAAAAAGAATTTTTATATTTTCTTGTCACTTTTGTAGTAATTTAATTACATGCAAAGTTCGTAACGTTACTTCGACGTAAAAATATCCAATGAACGCTTGAGTTTATTTATTTATTTATCAACTACGTCAAGTAGTAAACTCTTTAAATGTTTAGTATTTTTATAACGAAAAACCATTAGGTTTTTATATAAACATTTAACGTCAACGTTTTTCACCAATTAACACCAACTATATTCAAACAAGACTTGTATCCCTTATTTTTCCCAACTATGATTTAATATCCTCCATGCATATTCATTTCCATGCATTATCAAGTTCAATTGTCACCTTTGATCATATTGTCTTTCGTGATCAAAACCCGACACCCGACAATTAGTATCCATCATTAGTAGTAATCCACCACCTTTATCTTAACCTACTACTAATCTCCCATCATTAAGCCATACACTATTCATGTGTACCTCCCTTAGACAACATCACCATCCAAGCCACCCTACACTTACACCCTACATGTACCAAGAGATTCTTGGTTGACCTTCTCTCCTCTCCTTCTTGCTCCCTAAAAACCGGCCCCCCACCCCCTTGTTCCCTCTCCCTTTTTCGGCCAAACCACAAACCGCCACCACCCCACCTCACTTGAACCAACCCCTTTCCTTTCTTTCTTTTGGCAATCATATATATACATCTTTAAAAGGAAACCCTAGCATTCACTTTCACTTCCACAAGAGAACAAACACACACTCTTTCACTCTCTCCCTCTCCCAACCGTCGCACCTCTCTCTGTCTACTCTCTCTCTAGTTTTTCTTCATCCAAACATAAGTTCACTTGAAGATTCAAGCTACAAGGAGCAACAAGGAAGCAAGATCTATCATTCTCCACCCTCCTTCACGATTTTCTCAAGTTAGTAGACTACATTTCTTACTTTTCTACTAGATTTTCATGTTAGATGAAACCCTTGCATGCATCTAACACTCCTACATCAAGTCTTGGTTAAAAATGGTGACATTAAAACTTGTATTTTCTTCTATGAGGATAATAACCTACATGTTTGTTCATGCTATTGTTAGATCTAGTAAATCTCATGATTATACTAGTGATTACATGTATTTTGAACCTCTCTTACACTACATTGTATAGATCTATAGAAAAACATATGTTGATATGCTAGTATGTGTGTGAAATGCCTTGGTTTTATGAACAAACCTCTAGATCCGAAATTTATGACTCTTGGAACCCTAGGTCCGAAATTTTTAACATGTTAGAAGGTTGTGGATAGCACCATATGACTTATTGATATGTTTGGACGGCTAAATCTATAAAAATAACCTACTAAAAAGATCCGGAAACTATGGTTAAATTAGGGCAAATTTAGGTCAGACACTTTGACCCCTTCTAAAGCTGATTTTAAAAAATGTTTTTAGTCATAAAAACCCTAGTACAAGATTCCTTTCGAAAATAGCTAAATTTGGGGAAAAACGGGACCTAAAACGGACACTTTACGTGCCCGGAAACCTCGTTTTTGTAAAGATATGCAAACGAATGTCACAACTGATCTTAGAAACTTCTAGGGACTTGATATGACTTATAATAAGTTTACGAAGTGTTTTGGTAGTTTACAAAACCCTAGAACGAGTCACAGGATCAAAACCGGCCAAATCGGACATATACCGGCAAAACCGACAAAACTAGGAACTTAAACTTTTGAACTGGAATTTTCTGAGTTGATATGATTCTAGGATGAAAATGAATGTGTATTTAATTGTTGAATCGTTGCCTTAGTCATATTTACAAATAACGTGAAATGCGGCTAGAACCGGCAAAAAGCCCGTGTTAACCTTAAACCGTCATTTCGCCCTTTAAAAGTCCTTTGAACTCACATGATATTTATTTGGGAAATATAAACTACTTCTAAACTAATTTTTATCATGGAAATAAATAATATTTTATTTATCGCGCAATAAGTATTTATTTTCAATAAATATTTCAATTAGGTCAACGATACCGTACTACATTACCGGGTTACCATAACGCCAAGACTTGACCAACCAAATTGGAGTGACTTAGATGTCAACCCAATTTCTATATTCTAAGTCGTCTTATAACATTGTATAGGACTGCTTACTTGCCTATCTTACTGAATCCCTTGCATTCAGGTGAGTTTTCACGACCCCTTTCTTTTACAGTTTAATACTTTGGGGGAGAATTCATTACAAACATAAATCATCACCTGACAAATAGGTTGCTTGTTACCTTATTGATTACATGAGCTTTTCTAGTCCAAATCATGTTGTATCATGCTTGTTCATGTTATGATGAAACCCCACTATTAGTTGAATCCGATTAATTTACATACAGAAACGATGACTCGTGGATAGATCTATTGGGTTAACGCCCCTACTCTGATTGGTAGCTCCAATCCTGGCTCCGTTTTAATAGTCAGAAGGGTACATACAGTTATATTTGGCCATGCGGTACTGTTGGACATAGTATCATGAGTGGGTAATCAGTTAGTTTCGGAATTCAAGGTTCATGGTAATCTATAAAACAGTATCTATACAAATTGTCAAACGATGGAATGATTTAATCAAACTTGTTTATCAAACTTTACATGCATGCTATCTAAACCTGTGAACTCACCAACTTTATGTTGACTCGTTTTAGTATATGAATTCTCAGGTGATTGAACTCTGCTGCATTCAGGACATCATATCATTTAGGACCTGCATTTTTCTTATTCTGGAGTCATGGTCAAACCGAGCTGCACTTTTGGAGATTTCATTATAACACCTAACGGTGTCATGTGTTCAAATCTTTTTGAAATGTAATTGTTTTGTAACAATTAAAACAAACGTACTTCCACTACTATTTCCGCTGCCACTTTGAATGAAACTCCATATTTTGAATTAACTTAACTTTATAAACGGCTCTAGTCGTTTAATCATCCAGAGGTCGTTCTATGTAATCTTGACTATGATCCATCTCGCTCGCACCCGACACATTAAATTACGGGGTGTGACACTTTAACATCATCAAAACTGTATCTTCAATCAAACTCCCCCTCAAGTGTAGAATCCGTTTATCCAATGAAATAAATCTTTGAACAAACTCTTCCTCAACTTGATCGTAGCTTGATCTTGAATACTTTACAATGTCCGGTGTATCTCTGTCTCTATTAGCAGCTTCAGAAGACTTGAAGTTGTGACATCTTTCACTCTAGCAACCTGCTCAAAGTTTAAATAATCTCGGTGCAAAACGTCTCTTCGAGACTCCAAGATATGACTTTGAAAATTTGATTTGTATCACGTGTCGCTTAGATCGAAAATAAAGCAGAAATAAAATCTTTTTGACTTTTAGAAAGTTTATATAAAAAAAACCTAAACTTATGCTAAAACACACCAAATATCTTTTTGTACTTTTTCCAAAAATAAATGAAATTGCAGTACAGAATCAAACTCTATTTTTGGTATGAGAAAGATCACTATGGATCATATTGAACATGACGCACTGAACTACACTTCAATTTCAACTAATTGAAACACATAAGTCATGCTGATTGCCGGTATAATTTGTCCATCTTAAACTCAGGCAGAATCATACTCATAACATCTGGATATGTTAAGGTATTTATTAGATTTGCTTTGACCAGTGTATCCCGCCCTATCAGACATTTTCTTTTTCTTGTTCCTTTTTCTTGTGTGATTGCACTTGTGAATTATCACATAGCATTATGTTTTCATGATATCGTCAACTGTGTTCCATGCAAAAAGAAACAAGAACGTTAAATCATCGTCTTTCGATACGCAGATAAGGCCTCGGATTTAACAAAGTACGAAAAAATAAAACAAGTTGAAATTGTATAACCCAACAACAATCAGGTCGGTACTCCCGTACACGCAGAAAGTCCGATGAGTTATACGAAACACCAAAGAACATAAAGCAGAACGTCAAACGAACAACAATCCGATCGATCTTTCGATACGCAGAGAAAGTCCGATCATTAGACAAAATAAAGAAAATCAAACAAGTTTAAATTTTTGCGAAATGAACACATGTATACACAGTGACTTCTCATTTTGTTTTTCACACTTATTTTTCTATTTTTTTGTCATTAAATACGCTTCAAGATGTTATCTACATGGTCAAGCATTACAATTTAGTGTATATCACATCTGAATACTTTCTGATTTTCCGAGTCTACCAAGCATATCAAACAATGATCTTATGGCTTTTTCATCTACTCTATCCATGAGTCAGATACCTAAGCCAATGTACCATCATTTCCCAATGATCAATTTCTCAAAATTTTATATATATTGCATGTATTCACCTTCCTTATATATTTTACATGTATTCATCTTCTTCCCATAACATGCATTTTCTCAATTTCTCCCCCTTAAAATGAAAAACTCTATTTTTGGATTTTTCATTATACAAAAAACAATAATCTATTTTTGATTTTGTCAATTTTCTCCTCTAAACTACAAACAAAATGTAAAAAAAGAAAATTGATCAATCAACACGGATACTTTTGTGTTTAAACTCTCAGAAAACTTGCAGTTTAAAAAGATATATCATGAAATTTAAGTTAAGCAGAATACTCCTCCATCGACAACTTTACAATCGTTGATAGGTCTTCTAGAAAGTACCTGCACACTAGTCAAACTCATTAATTTTTAACTTGATCCGAAGCGACTGCTTCTGGTCGACCAGTGTGTCGGTTTTGCTTTTAAACCACCTTAGGTTTCTAGAGTTGTTGTTGTTTTGGTAATTCAGTTTTTATGAAATAATCACAGGTGACTGTGATTAAGAACCGACATTTTAAACCTTTTGAAAAGTAGGAACAAATCGTTTTGTTTCAAAAAGAATGTAGGGTCACATTCATCAAAAACTCTGCCTTGTTTATCAAAGAACTTTGTTTGGGCAGGTTTACCAAAAACTGGTATCGTTTGAGATCTCTGATCTGAATCAGCGGGAATTGGACAATCTTTTGCCATATGCCCTTTTTGGCGGCAAATATAATAGATGCGTTTAGCTTTGTCCCACCTTTTGGGTGCTTGCATGGATTCACAAATATGAGTATCTCAAAAATGACCAAAGGAAGAATCATATACCTGATGTCTATGATCATGAGCCCATTTGGATGTTGGGCTTTGAGAATAAGAACCATCAGAAGAAAATTTTGCACGTTGATTTTCCTTGACCTTTGAAACATTTTCCTTCACAAAAACTTCAGAAATCTTCTGAGCATCCACGCAGTGAAGTGGAAACTTTATATCAGAAAAGATTTGTTCTGAACCCTTGAATTTGTAAAACCGTTCGGGTTGAACCTTATCCGCCTTGAAAACCTCCTTCTTCACCTACTTTAGCTTGATTTTCTTCAGATTTTGTGGTTTTGAAGCCGGAACCTCCTCAGCTATATCATACTGTGCACTAAAACCCAAACCAACATTTTTTCCAGAAATCTTCTCCTCAGAATTTGAATTCTGATGTCCATTCTTTGCCAACCTTGAAAACTCAGCTTTGGCTTCACTAACATTTTTCTGCTCATAGAAAATCGTCTCATCAAATTCAGGTTGAGAACGAATTTTCTCACTTGAGGTAGCTGACTTCTCGTTTGCTGTTGACATGAACCAGATATAAACTGTGGTGCTAGAGGAATTTCAGATTTCTTTCCCTTCTTCTTTTTAGCTTTCTTGTTTTTCCTCTTCTTCACAATCTTCTCTTCTTCAGAAACTGATGATGAAAACTTGGAATAATCATAATCTTCCACCTTTTCTTTTACTTCTTTAACCGCTTCTTTGATATTAACTGGGGGTGATGGAGTTTTGTCAAACATCTTTTCAAATTTTGCATCATTTGCTAAAAAACTTGTAAACAATTGCGAATTTGAGACATTATTCAGCAATCTATTAGCATCAATTACTTGAATTTTTAAATCAGAAATTTGCTGTTGAGCTTCAGCTAACTCTTTCTTAGTAGCCATCAATCTCTTCGCAACCTTATGTATTTAACATTTTTGCAAACGAAGATTATTAAGCCCTTCAAACAATTCTTTCTTCAATTTTTCCTCATTTTGTTTCTGAATTTCCAGATTCGAAGTGTGCACTTTGTTAACACTAACCAACTCTCTCTTCTCATCCAATAACTTCTCCATATCAACTTGATATCCCTCAATTTTAGCAGTATATGCTTCAGAATTCTTTGTGAGCAGATCAAGCTTGATTTTTGACTTATCAAACAAATTTTGAAAATCATTAGCAGCATCTTCTGCTTCATCCTTCCCTTTCTTAACTTCTTTAAACAACTCCTCCTTTTCTTCCAGTAATGTTGCATTCTTTACTTCATCATCCTTTCTATTCTGTTTAGAAATTTCCAAAACCTCCTATAGCAACTGGATTTCCTTTGTCAAAGATTCATTTTGCAAATTTAAACCAGTTTCGTTTTTCTTTGAAACCTCCAAATCTGCTTTAACCAATTGAAGTTCAGCAACAAGCATTTTGACTTCTTCCTTCAAAGATTCATTTTCTTTTATCAAATCTTCAATTTTGAATTCAAACTTTTCAGTTTCAGCAGCTTCATATGAACTAGAATCAGAATAATAGTCATCTTGCTCATGTGTGACAATCAAAGCAGATGTATCAAAATGTTTGCTCCAATCATACACACCATAATTCTGAAATGTTAAAGCTGTTTTGTTTAAATTGCTTGAAAACGGTGGAGAACCAGTATTAGATGTAAAACCAGGTTTGTTAGCATGTGCCTGCTGACATTCTCTAGCAAGATGTCCAAGCTTTGAACACTTGTAACATTTGAACTTAGATTTGTCAAAACCCAATTTACCATTAAAATCAGAAGTTGTTCTTCCATGTCTCTTGAAAAACCGTTTTGATATTTGACCCAACATAGCATATTGCCAAGATAAATCTAATTCATTTAATTGATCATCATCAAGATCATCTCTAGTTATTTTTGCATCAGCAACATTCTTGATAACCAATCCAAAAGATGAAGAAATTAAAGCAGCAATCATTCTAGCACGATCATCTATTGTTTCAGCAGTAAAAACATTCTGATTTGATGATTCTGGAATTGTAAAGTTACAACCCCGTGATGAATTATTATCAGAATTTCCAGAAATATGTCCAATAAAAGCCGTAGGTGGTGCAGAACTCAGACTTGGTTTAGTCTTAGCCGTCATACTAGCAGCATTCTCACCATGATACAATTCTGGATTTTGCAAATTGGCTTTGGACTTGTTGGAATTCATCATTTCCATCTCACGGGCATGAGTTTACCAGTTAGATCATGGAATGTCAATGTGGAAAGTTCTTTATCATGTGTAAGTAACAACACATAATTTTCCCATTTTTCTGGTAAAACTTCCATAATCTGTTCTTTTAACTCTTCATCAGTTCTCTCAATCCCTACAATCTTCAATTCACTTATAAGATGTGACAATCTTGACATAAGAGCCGTGATGTTTTCATTCTCGTAATGCTGGAAGTTATCAAACTCCTTACTCAACACCTTCTTTCGACTTTTCTTGTATTGATGATTCCCTTCACACCTTATTGATAAAGCATCCCACAATTGTTTTGATTTCTTGCAAGTACTAAATTGATGTAACAACTCAGTGGGTAATGCCATTGTTAGATAACCAAAAGCTTTTTGCTCAAGCTCATAAAGTTTTCTTTCAGCATTATCAAAGGTATGAACTTCTTTGAAATCCCCTTGATCAGTTGGATGTTGGTAAAGCTTCTTAATTGGAATCCACAAATCGATATCATTCGTGCTTATGTAAGTAGAAAATCTTTGCTTCCAATTTTGGTAGTCTTCCAACTCTAATAACTTGGGAACTTTCTGACTTGTTTCGATTTCGTTATTAAAGTTCAACATTGTTTGCATTGCATTTTGCATAGCCGCAAACGCTTGAAATTCCGACATCTTTGAAAATGTAAATTCTGATTGGCCGAACCTTATCCGAACCCCAATGTGTGATCCGAACTATATCCCAACCTTTTCCGAACCTAGCTTAGCCGAAATTTAGCCGAACGCAAATTTACCCGAACTGAAAAAACACTATCCAAACCTTTTCCCAACCTGAATCTATCCGAACCTCAAACGAACCTTAACTGAACAAGAATATTACCCGAACTCTAACCGAACCTTGTACAAACGTGAAATTCGAATAGACGAACCTTAGCCGAACCCTAACCAAACCTAGACTTGGGAAAAATGAACAGTAGCCGAACGTGGAGTTCGAAACAGTTATTCCGAACAGGATAAAATTTCAGCCGAACCTCACCATTTTAGCTCTAAACACTCGATTTTGGACAGATTTTGACGAGATTCCAAGCAGTATATCAGAAAAAAGTGATAAGGAATGATTTAGGAATGAAAGTTTCACGAAATACATGACCGAAATGATCTAGAACTCGTAAAAACAATCAAAAATCACCAAAAACAGCACATTTTGTTTCAGAAACTCTAAAAATAGCAACCACATATCAGTAGAATAAACCAGATTGCTCTGATACCACTTAAAAATGTGTGAGCATCAGATCGTCTACTCAATCTGGCTAATTCTGATGAGAAACAAGTAATTAACCGATTTTTTTATTGATTAAACGAACAATTACAACCAGTAACACACTTAGAACAGACTCAGAGAAACACCACTGAAAAACACACACTTAAGCATAAATCTTACCCGCTCAGTCTCTCATTACAAAGAACAAAACTTCTATATATAGCGACTGGCCGAACCCCAGGCGAACTTGAAGTTCGCTTGATCCGAACCTCATGTTCGGACCAGGTTCGGCTGGCAGCTATTCTTTGCCTTGATCTTCATCTTTTCTTGAATTGATACTTCACACGACGCACAAAATATGTATCTACATCAACTAACTTCAGCACCTACTGAACCATCCAACCCTGTGAACCCACCAGAGCCAACATGTACTTCAAGGAGAAAGAAAACAATGAAAAAAAGAAAAAGATCTCATGCCATCTCCTCCACCTTTGAATCATCCTTAGTAAAGGAAGAACCTGAAGATCTACATGCTGAAAGAAGAAGAATTCTCTCCTGGAAATTTGATGAAGATTCGAAGGTCTACCTGTTCACCACAAGCACCAATGAAGTTCTAAGACTCAACAGTAATGAAGCTCTCACAAATTTATCTGATTCAGAACTTGGTGATGTGAGAAATATGGCTGGTGATGGCAAAAGACTAAGTGCCCAAGAATAGTCCTTAATAATGAAAATAAGGATGCACTTTGACATAAAAATAAGGGAAACCTCATCTGTTGAACCTATCAGAACTGACGGTCCTGTCACTCATGTGGAATTGGATCTAGCTACTGATAGATACATTGTATACAGAGCTGATGGACCATTTACAGGAAACAGAGAGATAAATCGAGACGAATGGAACTTTAATGATCAGAAAATAATACTGGATTGCATGCTCTAAACAAATTGTTCAGATTTGATATGGGAAAGATTCAGCAGAAGAAGTCAGATTTGTAGAAAAAGTTAGTTGTTTTGCTCAAGACATTTCTGCAACCGTTTTGTTTTCCATTTAGTATGATATTCGGAAGATTTTGGAAGCATCATCTTAGGGGGAGATTGTAAGGAATCAATTATCCTAAAGAAATGATGTTGATCGGCTAAAAACATGTTATCTAGGAAGAATAGAAGGCCCGAGATAAGTTATCTCGGACGAATAAACTGCCCAAGATAACTTCTAGTTATCTCGGAAAGCCATTTTACCTCGGAAGGCAGTTTTATCTCGGAAGCTCAGTTTTACCTCGGACAATGGATACGCCTGACATAACTCAAGTTACCTCGGTAAGTCGAGTTATCTCGGACATCAACTTGACCAGCTCCACTTGTCTCTGACACATCTGATCCAGTTTCCCGCCCTTCTCCTGACACGAAACTGACACTTTTATCTTCTAGACTAGTTTAATATTATTCTAGTTCATGTATCTTTACTCGACGGTCTAGATGATCGTTTGGGGAATCAAGGGCTCTCCTTGATTCCTAAGGCACTATATATAGACACTTGTAACCTGCTTTAAACAAGAAAGTGTAAATCACTCTGATATGTACTTCCAATCATCAAGTTATAATACAGTGCCCAGTATTATTCATATTATTGTTATACTTATCTTGTATTCAATTTCATATTACTTTACTTCAAACAGAGCATAAGAATTAACTTGTTTCCGCTTGGTTAATTCTAAGTAAAACCTTGTAATTGTTTAAAATTTGTAAGCAAATTTCGATCCTACATACGTTATCTAAGTTAAATAACCTAGATTATATGCACAATTAACAGATAAACATGCAGTTTAACGTAATCACTGATTGGAAATTTACAGGTTGTCATATTCTCCTCCCGTTAAGTAAATTTGTCCCGAAATTCGGTCGATGTCGTTTGATGACTATGCATCAGTGGATGATTTAGAGGTATTCTGTCTGATCTGATGTCTCGTGTTCACAGGTGAGACTTTGAACCTCCTCAAGAATTACCATAATCCTTTTCGATGATAGTGCGACTGTGCTTTCAGTCCTCGGATCATGCGATCCTTGATTCATATGAGTGTTCTAAGGAAGTAAAGTTGATAGGTCACCAACAATATTTTGTTGCCGAAATGAGCGCTTGCTATTCAGATAAATGTAGTTCTAAATCGAGATTCTAGACTACGCATGATCACTCTCGGAATAGGTTTTTCCAGGATTCTCATGCATTGCAAATTACGATTATATTTGCACCCATGATTGTGATTTTCCTTCCATGATCCGCCTAGGTTTCACCCATTACGAGTTTTTAGCTTTCGTCATAGCCTGGAATGTGTCGGGGACACTTTCAAGCTCATGAAGGAGTTTAGACTGATTAACTCCCAGTCGAATTCTTCCTAGATTCTAGGAGGTTCTAAGGATTGAGGATTTACCATTCCTTGCTTCTGTAACATTTGAAAATTACCCGATTGAGAAACACGACCCGTTTTGAACTTTTGCGGTTTACTAATTTGCAAGTTATTGCGAACCGGAAGAATTTTCGGGTATTTATACCCCAATTAATGAATCTAAATGATTTATAATCAATTTTAAAAACCAAATTCTCTTTTACAACCAATTGGAATCAAATTGGGTGTCTCGAATTGAAAATAAAGCAATTCCCAATTTTACGCGATTTCGGTACGCAATTCGTCATTTACCGGGAATCTCGTATTTGGTCACCATATATCTAATTCATCATTTTTATGCATTCGTTTGAGTTACATGACATATTTATTATCATTTTGAGTGGATTTAATGTTATGAACATGATAGGACCCTTAATTGAGTGATTTGGGAAAAAACGAGGCTCGAAAACATAAAAAAACGAAGAACCGAGCACTCGAAATGAGGAATCTATCATTATGACCCGGATTTCATTTTGAGGAGGTACGCCCTAAATTACTTCATTTAAGGCGGTGCACCCATGACCTGTTTTGGCAAAAACCCTGATGACCCCCTATTTAAGCAACTTAAGCCTCCATTCTCTCCTCATTTCACCCCAAACACTCTCAAACGACCCAAAACGGCTGTAAACCCTAGAGATCACCTTCCTTGAAGATTTTAGCTCCAAGATCAAGGCATTCTTTCTTAGGATGAAGCTAAATTCATCCCTTTCGGTATGTAATCTTCAAACTATGTTGTAGCAACTTTAATCTTCACTTCTATACCCATCAAGATTTGAACTTTATATGATTTTTGGCATGGATCTATGTTGTATTTGATAGATCTAAGGTTTCTATAAGTAAAGGTAACACCTTTTTGCATGATTAGCTAGCTATCTCACTTGAATACATGATGAAATCTTTATAGATCTAGATTTTTCATGCAATTTCATGTATGGACCTTCATGAAATTTGTGATTTTGATTATAGATCTGAGATTAGAACACGATGAATCATTGATATGTTATAGCTCTAGGGTTTCTTTGATAAGGTTGGATTTTTTATGGCATAAAATGACTAGATCTATGAAAAGCATGTCATCTAGGGTTAGATCTAGAGATTTTCTCACCAAGATTGCATTTTTATGTTTAAAATGGACTTGATCTACTTCATGAATGTTGTTTAGGACCAGATCCATATGTTATGATCATCAAGGTTGGGTTTTATATGTTAAAATGTTTAGATCTCAATATGTGTGTCATCTAGGGCTAGATTCGTGTGTCATAATCATCAAGATGACATTTTTGCATCCTAAAATGTTTAGGTCAATAAAATTCTTTGCATTTAAGGTTAGAAATATATATTATGATCTACAATCATGGAATTTTATTTGTTAATATGGTTAGACCCACCCATGCATGCTAACCAGAGTTAGATTTATACCCAAAAGTTAACTATTGTGCTAATTTTGATTGGATTCATGATAGATTTGACTAGGTCCATGCTAGATTTAAGTAGATCTATAAAACCCATGGTATATGATGTTAGATCTGATCTTATTTGTTAAAAATGGGAATTTCCTGATTAATTACCATGGAAATTGACTTTTGTTGAGTTTTGTTGACCTTGGTTGACTTCCATGCTAGTTTGCTAGATTAGGACCATTCTACCTTACCCTTAGCCTAGACTTGAAGCTAAGCTAAGCCCGTACGTTATCACTTGAGTAAAACACCAACGAGTCGTGAGTCAGCTATGTCGTGTCGTGTCATTTTAAGTTGAGATTATCACTTTACTTACTTATTTATTTTGGCCCAATCACAATATGTCGTCAAGGTTATTATCGGGTCTACCTTTCCCTCGTTTCATGGTGTCGTTCTTTCAAATTGTGTCTCCGCATCATGTGAGTAGTCATAGCCCCTATTTATTTTAAACGTTTTGGGGTGCAACATGTATCGTATTCAAAACCCTTACTCGACATTCTTTACTCGAAAACTATATGCGAACTCTATTTGTTATTTGTGATCTAGTATGTGAACTTGTGTGTTTATTTGTGCTATGTTGTGGTTGGACTCATACTCATACTCATACTCATACTCATACTCATACTCGCGTGACATTAACTGTAAAAAGCCGGGATTACGGTAATAGATCTATTGACTCGACAAGCCCACTTGGCCTGCCTTGGCTTGGGCGCCTTGTGATTGGAAACCTTGAGGTCAGGGTTGGCTCATGTAGCTTATTTGTTCGATCTCATTCACTGATTTGCTTTACTCGATTACACGTAACTCATTGACTCGTATGCTTTAATCTATCTAGTACACTAAACCTATGTTTACTCACTAACTATACGTAGTTGACCCGTATTTTATACATGTTACAGGTTATGCAGTTTGATGATGTTATGCCATGACTGATGACACCATAGGATTGCATGCGGACTTAGTGTGGCCTAATTAATTAAATTAATTTGTTATGTTGTTGTTGAATTATATTATGTATGTATTGATTACTTATGTTATATGAAATGGGTTGATTAAGAATATCACAACATTTAAATAGTGTTACGTGCATTTGGACAATCATTGCGCCCCGATGTATTCCATCGTCGGTTGGGGTATGACATATTGGTATCAGAGCCACGGCTATAGGGATCTAGGTTATTAGAAACGGTTTGACCTAGAATATTGCCTTAGGTGTCCTACATGAGTTCCTCATGCATAGCATGCCTATATGACTTATATGTCCTATAATTGTATCTTAATTATGCATGTTCAACTGCTGCCTTATCGATTGGCACACACTTATACAAGAATCACTTGAGGCTTCCTAGTCTATTTCCTTAGAAATGGTGCCTTACATACCATTTAGGATGTAGTAACTGGAAGGATGGAAGCACCGGTAGTCGGGGTCTCTGACTAGAAAAGTGTTGCATACAAATTCGAATTGACGGACCCGAACGCTCACCTGGGACGCCCTGATGAGAGTGCCGAAACCTATTAGGCCAAAGCATGTCAAACAATAGGATCTTACTTTGATCAGTCACGGTTGTAGTTCCCACTCGGGAAATGAGTGTCATTCCGTATGTTTTTTTCGAAAATCATTCGATTTCGTGTTTTACGCATTGTATGTAAAATTTTCAATAACCTATGATAATTTGAGTTACACCATCTCACTGTCACACACCTAACCTTTTACGTCCTAAATGGATTTCAACCTAAATGCTCGTTTTATATATCGGTGATTTTACGATTTTCTCTTATGATTCTTAGTATTCTATAATTTATCAAAATCAGTTGTCTCATGATTTTAATTCGCTCACACACCCTAATATACCCTTTGTCTCATGATTGCTTCTCTCTTTCCTCAGCATGGATCGTCACATTCATCACCGTAACCTTTGAGTCACGGTTGTCCTCCCCGATTTGATTCAGCAAGCTCTCAATGCCAATGCTACCGCTACAGAACCCGCATGTCCTTTCAAACGCTATAAGGTGCGCGATTCTTCTAAGTGAAGGACTCTGGGAACCCTACCTATCTAACACAAGGAAACTCGAGTGTTAGGCCATCCTCTACCAGAGTCAGCAAGAAGAAGAGAAACACTAAACCCACTGCTAGGGCCATAACCCATGTTGCCCCAATTGATGTTGTTATCTCTGCATATCCTGACCCTCAAGGTGTTTCTGTTGTGCCACAAGCTAAGAAGCCCTATGTTAGGCATCACCCATCCTGCAATCGGTGCAAACGTCATCACCCTACCCCTCCTTCCATGTTGGCAATGCTTAAATTGTGGCCTTCTTGGTCATCATGTGGATATTTGTCGCCGATCTAGCCATCTCAGGAGCACCAGTCACCAACCAGCTCAAGCTTAGCCTCAAATGTTTCAACTTGTGGCGCTCATGCCTACTCAAGCCCTTATTGTTCGCCAGAATACCTTTGTCTCCACCTATAATTGCTTATACTATGGTGTCCCTGATCACATTCCTCTGGCGCACCCAATGTTAGCTACCAATAACGCTGCCGTCAACGGTAATGCTGTCTGTGGACTCCTTGCTGGATCTTTCTGCCTAGATGTTGTTTGATGAGTCTTATGTTGATTCTTTGTAATCATTTGAAATCGTTGACTCTCTTTATATTGGTGTCGTTTGAAACCTTATTACTCTATATCTTTTATGCACTTATGTACTCGGCGATGTGACGTCCTGTTTGAATTTCTGGATCGTTTATTCCTTATATAATCATTATCGTTATGTGTACGTTGGGTGAACTCTCGTTGATAGGTTCGCTAGTTTACAGGTTATGTGGTAACAAGATTACACGCATACAAGCAAACAAGTGGGCACATAAGTGGGTTTTGAGCCTACGCGCACATGACTTTCCTGTGTTGATAAAAATCTTATGTTAGCCATTTTAAAATACCTTCATTTGATATATCTCGTGTATCCTCTAGGTATGTGTGTCGGGGAGTCTACTCGTTTGGAAATATATGAGTTTACAAGTCTACATGTTTACGGGATTACATGTGTATGAGTTTATGACTTTATGACCTTTCAAGTAGATAACCTTATACACGTACCGGTATCAAATCCATTCGTTCGAAGTTTGGTCTTCATGACCATTGAGTTATGTCGGCTTCTCGACCTAACTCGTTGATGACCGTTCTTCAGCATTGTTCACCATTGGCATCTTCTGATCATTTCCCTCTTATCTCAGCGCAACCTTGAAGTTTTATTATGAATTTGTATGCTTTAAGGAAATCATTCTTATCTCGCCAGACATTCAGGTCCCGGCAACCATTAACGATAAACCAGTCTATGGGCACATGTCCATAATTACTTGCGTATGGAGCGCATGCATTTTGGACCCAAAATTGTGGAAGTTCATCATAATGAAATGGGAATCGCAGATATCCGAAGATACATTGGGTCTTCCTCCCGTTCACCAAATCAACTTTCACATTGCCTATATGCCTGTGCGATTCCAGTTGCTAGTCATCATATCGTCTCTAACCCTTGGGGAACCGTTCATTGTGTTAACTCCCCTTGGTCTGTGCATGTCATGCACCTCGGTTTTCGTTGTATCTTATTCACGGTAGTGTCTGGTTCTGAATTCCATGTTTCAGCCGACACTTCGCGGCTGTTTTTCCAAATTCGTGATCGCTCTCATAGGCGATATATGAATTTGCTCATTCCCATCTTTGATCTCTGTCGTTGGGAAACTCGTTTGTATTTAAATCAGGAATTCCGGGGTGTTCGGCTAGTTAGGTTCGTGAGTTTTACTCAATAGTCGGTTTATGGAATCGATCCGTGTCATTTCATCCCTAAATTTTGCCTGGAGTTGCTTTACCTTTGACACATGAGTCTAATTTTAGACTCTATACCCATCATTTCTCGAATTCGACCCTTCAATTCGACTCTTGTTTGTAGCATAACCTTGGCGATTGTTTCAGTTATGGCTTAGTCTTTCTTCACTATATCATTATGTGACCGTTTTTGGTTTGTTAATCTATTTCATCGGGGGTATCATTTAATTCTAAATCTTTGGCCTCATTTGGAAGGTACTATGGGTGGATGTGACCGTTAATCACTATTAATCAAGTTATTTTCTATTCAGGATACTTTTTATATTATCAGATTTCTCGTAATTCAAGTTATGGTATTCGATGTATGTTATCAGGATTCTCGCATTTTAAGTTATGTTATTCGGTCCATGTTATTGAGTTCATGTATTTCGAGTCGTGATAGTTGATTTACGTTTTTGAACCCATGTACATCGAATCATGCTACTCGGTTCATGTTATCGGGCTTATGTACTTCGAGTCCTGTCATTCGATTCATGTTATCGGACTCATGTATTTCGAGTCATGCTATTCGATTAATGTTATCGGGCTCATGTATCTTGAGTCATGCTATCCGGTCTATAACATCGGGTGCATGAATTTCGAGTCATGTTGTTCGGTTCATGTTATCAATACATGTATTTCGAAGCATGTTGTTCGGTTCATGTTATTGGTACATGTATTTCGAGACATGTTGTTCGGTTCACGTTACCAATACATGTATTTCGGGACATGCTGTTCGATTCATATTATCGAATTCACATGCCTCAGATCATGTAACCCAATTCATGTCATCGATTTCATACACCACGAATCATGTGGCTCATTCCAAGTTAGAGGAGTCGTGTTGTTCTGAAATATACCGTTCGGATTACGCTAGTCATGACACCCGAGCGAGTGCTAATCAGCTCATGGCATCCAATGCTTGGTTTTCCGTTTAGTTCGTGGTACTCGATTTCTTTTGGCATCATTTGCTTTAAGGCTTTTTTGTGTGTGATGCTAGCTTAGCATACGAGCGATATTGGTTGTGGGGTATAGGTCTTAGGTTTTAGTAAAGGCTGATTCAGATTCTGTCCAGATATCGTGTCTCGTAAGGTAAACCGGATGAGGGTCGCTACCCATCTAGTTCACCAGAACTAGACGCTTTCTTTGGATAAGATGTCTGAAGCTCCAAATTTTTGTTTATCATTATTATCAGTATTGGATTGGTTTATTCTATGGTGATCAAATGTGAATCCATGTGAATCTATGTGATTGATTGGGATACTTTTAAGAAATCCATGTTGCATCCATTACTCACCTGAGTCTCCTAAACCCCCAGTCTCGCCCCTAAAGTAGGGGAGACTGTGGTCCATTATCTTTGGTTACTCTGTTGGTTGATTCTGGTGTATTTCTCTGTGGAGTCTAGAATTTTTATAAGGCTTTTGCATTAGAAATACTTTTGGGCTAGTTAAATGTAGTTGGGCTATAAACATGTAAATGGGTTGTGTGGGTTATGTGTTGGTCGAAATTAGGCCCTATAGGCCGAATCCTATAGCTTGTTGATCAAGCATAGGCTTCCCCATATAAGGATAGCTAGTTTATGTAATTAGGGTTGGTTGCTCTTTTGGTGTTTTTTGGCGATTTTGGTGTTCACGAAATTCTCTTGAGAGAATTCCGATTAGTGTGTTGCAATCAAGGTGATTAGTTAAGTGTTTTTCTTCTTCTGGCTTGTGTTCTTGCTCTTGTTCTTATTGCTTATTCATATTATTTACATTTAATCTTGAATCACCTAAAATCACCGGATTCCGCATGGTGGTTATAGACTTTGATATCACGTGAGGGTTTGATTTGATCCTTACAATTGGTATCAGAGCCAAGAAACGTAAGTTTCGAGGCTCTTGCGATATCCGATTCAAGTAATTGACAACTAACGGTTTGAGTTTTGTGGTGATTCTCAGCATTAGCAAGTTTCGGAAGATCTTTTTGCCGGTTTCGAATTGAGACAGAGGTGTTCGTGACCAACTGCTCGTGAATTAGAGACTTTTCGACCCAGCAAGAGACTTTTAGATTAGCCTGATTGATCGAAAACCCTTTCCTGTCGCCTCTCTGTGATCGAGAAAGACCCTCTATGTCTTTTCGATCAGGCAATTTCAGTCGGAAAGTCCCCATCTGTGACTTTTCGACCAGCAGCTCTTAATCGAGAAGTCCCACTCTGTGACTTCTAGATCAGAATTCTCAATCGGAAAGTCCCCCCAGTACTTTTCGATCAATCACCTCTCAATCGAGAAGTCCCTTCTGTGACTTCTCGATCCGTCATCTCGACCGGAAAGTCCCCTGTGACTTTTCGATCCACTGCTCTCCTCAATCGAAAAGTCCCCTCCGAGACTTTTCGATCCAGACCCTACTTTTCGATCGCTCCTACACTTTTCGACCAGTGACTTTCCGATCGAAAAGTACTTTTCGATCAGCCTAGTTCGACCGAAAACCCCTGTTCGACCCATTCTTTTTCGAAAATCCGTGTTTCTTGCCTCTCTGTGTAGCAACGGCCTTTGATATGTCCAGCTTGTCAAATGCAACTCTTGAAATGGATGCTAAAATCGGAACCAGTGCCAGACCACCTCGTCTGATATCTGGCAAGGACTTCATGACTTGGAAGTACCGATTCGTGAATTACATAAACTACCATGATCCCAAGATCATGCGATCGGTCGAGGTGGGAGACTTTGTCCCATCGACAGTTGGAGAACAGGGTCAGCCACCCAAACCTAAAGGAAAATCTGAATGGCTTGATGATGACTGGGAAAAGGTGGAACGAGATAGAAAGGCACTGGCTGCTCTAACCATGGCCCTATCTCCTGAAGTAGCTGAAGCTTTCAAGGAGTACACCTCCACTAAGACCCTTTGGGATGCTCTTGTGGCCGCTTACAAAGGAAATGATGATATGAAGGAATCTCGAAAAGAAAATCTAAGAGAACAGTTTAATGAATTTAATTACATCCCTGGTGAAAATATTGAGACTTAGCTTCAACGGTTCATCAAAATAGTCACTGGAATGAAAGATGCTGGAGTCACATATACACAGGTCGAGGTCAACAGTAAGCTGGTAAATTCTCTTCCGCAAAATTGGGATAGCACTATTGAGTTGATTGAAAAGAAAGTGCAAATGTCCACCTCGCCGCTAAGTGAGCTCATGTCTACCATTAGAGCATATGAAGAGAAAAAACAGAAGAGGGCCAGAAAACTGGGTAACGGAGCATTAATGAATCAACTGAATCAATCGTTTATCTCACAGCCAGCTGTTTCACCCAACAACCCACAGTCTACTCCAATGGGATTTATTGCTCAAGCCGCTGTGTCGAGTACATCTGGAACATCAAATTTTGTCTCTTTAGATGTTAATGCTCTATCCAAAGATCCCAGTTTTGCTCTTGGGGTAGGGATTATGAGTTGCTACCAGGCACTCGTTGCAGGTTCACTTCTGCCCATTGATTTAACTCCAGATGATGTGAATCAAGTCAACCCAGAAGACCTAGAGCATATGGATATCTCTTACCAGATGGGAATGTCAGCCCTGAGAGCTAAGCAGTTCATGGCGAAGACAGGAAAGAAGGACTGAATGGTGGCAAAGGGATAAAGCTCAGCTTCAATAAAGCAAACCTGAGGTGCTACAATTGTAATGAGTATGGGCATTATGCAAGGGAATGCACCAAACCAAAGGTTGATAGAGAAAGTAAGACTGAGAACAAAGGTGTTGGTCCGGGATCAACAATCGTTCACGATATTTTAATCTCATGCAAGTGCGGAATCCTTCTACAAGACCGATTCAAGAGAAAGTAGATGAAATAGATTTGATATAGATGATAAACAACAAAAGATCAAATCTTGAATGAAGAACACACTTTCTTTGATTGATGTTCACGATCGTAAATACAAGAGTGGAGAGCAAATCGTAAACAACAAATAACTTGAATAATAAACTAAAAGGGTTTATATAGTACCCTTTTACAAAACCCTAGTTTAATAGTAAACCCATAAGAACCAGCCCACTAAAGCTCCAAATCGTGAACTCTCCTACGCCCAATTGTGAACACCTAAGCCCATTAACAAGTAAGCCCACATCTAATGTTCATGCCTCAAATGTATAGCCCAACAATCTTCCCCTAGGCATGAACCATTAGATTGTCTAAGGAAGACATAAATCAAATCTGAATGTATGAGCTTCTTTCCTTGACCACCAACCTTTCTCCACAATTAGATTTGTCGTGCCATGAAACATACCCACTCGTATAGCATTCGCCATGTCATGTTCATCACCAAGTATTGGACGGGATGCCAGGAGCTTGATATCATTCTCTCCGAATCTCAGCAAATCAATGGGATCATACATGCGGAACTCTCTTAGCTTCTTGCACACAACCACCACCTCATACGTTGTAGGATCATAATACCAGCTATCAAAATTCTTTACAAGTGTATGGTCTTCTATTTCATCGAGCATGTTGATAACTCGAGTTCGTTTGGTGGGAGGACACCTCATTTCACCAATTGGCTCATCGGTGACAGGATCTGTTACGGTTTCAACCCACTTTGCAGCCTTCAGATCAAAGTTTGCAAAGTTTTCCTCCATTTGAGCTATCAAATTGTTGCGAACCAGATTACCATGATTGTTGTTCCACCTGTTAATAAACGGTGCCCTCAGCAAGTTCCTCAACTGTGTTTCAGTCCATGAGTGGAATTGACCTCTTGATCGGTAGTACTCGACTGGACTATATCCATCTCTCACCACAGCAAACAATTCCTTTTCAACATCATAATACCAACACAGAATTGGTTCCCGGCTCCCCTTCTTGTCTAATTCACTCTCTCCCACATCTATGGAGTACAGCGTAGGGGTAGGACCTTTGAAGAACTCTTTGAACCAATTGACCTGACCTTCAGGAGCCTTTGAAACAAATCTTCCACCACGAACATACTCAGACATCTCAATTGTGTCATCTCCTTCATCTTCATGTATTGCACTTTGAGAAGAACTCTGTCCTGGGGCACCCTGAGCACTTGGACCACTAGACTTCTGTAAGTCTTCTACCTTCTTTCTCAGCTCTAGTATCCCTGCATACAAAAATGCAATACTGGCTTCGCTCTTGCTTTCCTTTTCCTTCAACTTCTCGTTTTCTTCTTTTAGCTCCTTTATCTCACCTTCTCTCTTCCTGTTTTGAGAAATAAGGAAGTTGATCTGAGGATCAGTACTTCTCCTGAGGTCTACTGGAAGTTCATGTTAGAGCATGTTCCTAGTGTGGTCGTTACTGTGCGAATATTTATATAGATTGTAAACTAGACTAGCTTGAGCAAGGTCTTCAACCAGTGCTTGGTACGGACGGAAGCTTGGAACGACAAGAGGCTGGCTAGATTCAGCAGATAAGTTCACTCTCACTGGACTGGGCTCCACAAACATGCTGTCCACATCAAAGAATTGCCTTTCATCATGAACTGGGCTATGTTCATTTCGAATAGGACTTTCGATCTGCATGGGAGTTGATTCCGGTACATCAACCTGACGATCAGCCTGGGGTGTGCTCTCTTCATTTGTAGGTTCAGATGCATCAACATTTTGTACAATGGCATGTGTAGGTTCAAATACCATCAGGCTTGAGGTAGTTTTCTGGAATTTAAACCTGATGGCTCTGGGATCTGACTTCTTCCTTGGTGATGGCTCACGCACAGGAATTGGCTCTTCAAAAACATCCTCCACTTCAAGTTGAGCATCCAACTCTTGTGGAACTGAACCACTGCTAGAAGAGGAATTTAAGTCATTCCTCGTTCTCTTGTGGCTGATGGGCCCTAGATCCCCATAGATATCATCGTTCTGATTCTCATGCTTTGGGAAAATGTCGTCCATCACGTTCTCTTCATCAGAAGGTATAATGTCAGCTTCTTCTAGAACATTTACAGCCACAATTGCTGTCACATCGTGGTCTTCAGCAACAGTCACATTGACCGGATGGACTTCTGGTTCAGGCTCAGATTCTTCTTGCTCTTGTTCCCTTGCAACTTCTGGGAAGGCACCCTTCTTAGTCCATTCAAGTCTCCCTTGAAAGCTATTTTTTCCCTTTCTGTCTTGGGTTTGCAAGCCGAACACACCGTTATCCATGAACTTGATATCCAACTTCTCTATCCTTTCTTCTATCATGGGATATTTCTTCATGACCACCATCTGCACAAATCTAGGTGTCATCAGGAACTGTTCTCTGGCGCTCAAATCAGCATTGCCAATCAAATCCAACAGCATCATTTTTGAGAAATTAAAGTTCCAGTCTAAGGCCAATGCAACAAACGCTGTGCCATGCAGTTTGTTTAGCTGATCAAAACTTGTTCTCTTCCCCAAGAAGGATTTCTGCATGTAATGAGCCAGACACCTCCAGTAGTGCGGAAGTAACTTCTTGAAAATGGGAGGGAACTTTCCTTCATACCCTAAGGATTGAGCACCTTCCAACACAACAGCCTTTGAATACTCTATTGGATCTTCAGCTTTATCATTGATGTTTAAACCCTGACGAATGTCTTCTTCAAGAATCACGATTGGTCGGTTCTGAATGGTTGCAGTGATTCTTGTCTTGTCAGCATTTGCTCTTGCAGTTCCCCAGAAATCTCTAACAAGTTGCTCATCGATCAGCACACTTGTCCGCAGAGCATGATTAATTTTGCAGACATTTAATCCTGCCACCAGAGAATAGAATAGCTGCATATGTCTCTCTGGAGGATCATCAAGATAGGCCGGGATGCAATGATCTCTCTCAAAATGAATCTCTTCATCAAGCATATCTTCTGCCATCTGAGAAAACGAGACAAATGCATCAAGCTTAAACTCATCAAAGTGAAATTATGTTTGTCAACAATATCTTCACGTTCAATTGATTATCACATTTAACTTGTTAAGTTCAGAAAATCTCAATTTAAACTTTTAAGAACAACATTTGATTTTGAATCACAACTCGACAAACACATTTAATTTTAACTTAAAACGATTAAGTTTGATGAGATTCTAAAAAGATTAAGTGTCAAATTAAGTGTTTATGATTAAAAACACCAGTTTACGACTCGAACATCGGGTTTACGATCCATTATTTGGGTTTTCGATACACTGTTCGGGTTTACGATCCGAAAGTGGGTTCACGATCGGGTCAACCTAAGTCCAGTCGGTAAAAAACGGGCCCAATCGTAATCTCTCGAGGGAACCCTAAGCCCGATCGTAAATGGAGTCGTAAACAAGAGATCGTAAACTCGGATCGTAATCGACGATCGTAAACACCAATCGTCATCTTCTCCAACGCGACGGTCGTAAACGCCCAAAACCTCCATATTTGAACCTGCAACAAACTCGTAAACTCGTTAATACACCTCAAACATGTAAACCGAGCACCTAGCACTACCTTTTAATAGTTTCTAACACAGATCCGACTTCAAATCTCGCTTAAACGACTCGAACACAGTAAAAACTGAGAAAAAACACGAGTTAGGGCTCAAAACACAAAACCCGTGACTAGATCGATGAAGCCTTGTGAAAAGATTTGATTGATGAGGGTTTCTTGGTCGGGAATGAATTGCGAGTGTGATGGTGAGGTCTGATTACAGAAAGGACGGCCGGAGGTGGTCGGAAATGTTTTTCTGGCGAGGCCAGCGGTGTTAGGGTTTTTCTGCGGCGGAGTCGTAAACGAGAGAGAAAGGATTGGAAATGCCGATTGTAAAAGGGTGAAGGCTTTTATATACCTTTGGAAAATTTTCATTAAGGCCCCTCCAACTTTCAAAAACATTTTAAAAACTCCCAAACCTCTATTTAAATGTTAATTCTCATGAAAACGTGTTAACTTTGAAGAATTTGAGAATTGCAAAACTTCCCCTCAGACTTATACCCCGATTATCTGATCTTGATCATAAAAATTAAATTTTAAACACTCAAAAGCTTAAACAGATAATAAAATAAAAATGCACAAAATTAAGATAATCTAAACACGAGATAAAAACATACTTACCTTGAGGTTGATGTTTTTCATGGATCAAACCAGACAAATCTTTGACTGAGGAACCCTTTTCAGCTTCCGTTACTCGACGCTCTAGACGATTGCCCAAAAATTTTGAAACCACATAAACTCACATCCAGATAAAAAAATTTAAGTGCTTAATTATGGTACATAATTACCGTCATGTTTAACTGTCCCCACACCCAATTGTTCATAGCAAAACCTACAACTTGAGGAACCATGCAACACCGTCATGACAAACACTTATTTTGTTAATTATCAGTTGGTGATCAGGTCGGCCGCATAAGCACGCAGAGAATACCAAACACAATAATTATTTTATTGTTTTCCTTTTCTTTTCATTTTCTTTTCATTATTCATTTTCTTTTCATTCTTTTCATTTTTCTTTTTGAATGAGGTGTTGTCATAACAGCAGAACATGGCGTGTGAGAGAGTGAATACTAGGTGGATACCACTCTCAACCCATTTTTGCTGGGACTCAATTTTTTAAACTATATAAACTAGGATGGAAACCTAAACATATATAGAAGTTAAGTTTACTGCACTTACTTGGATGGTCATAGTTTTTGGTGGTCATAGTTTTTTGATTTAGCTTACCGACACATCATCTTTGAGCCGTCTTTCACTTCAGCCTTACACGTGTCAGTCTCCGATTGTCTTGGAAATTTATATCACTTCCTACCAACTCAAGGCAGACACTTACTTGGATGGTCATAGTTTTTGGTGGTCATAGTTTTTTGATTTAGCTTACCGACACATCATCTTTGAGCCGTATTTCACTTCAGCCTTACACGTGTCAGTCTCCGATTGTCTTGGAAATTTATATCACTTCCTACCAACTCAAGGCAGCCACTTACTTGGATGGTCATAGTTTTTGGTGGTCATAGTTTTTTAATTTAGCTTACCGAGAAATCATCTTTGAGCCGTCTTTCACTTCAACCTTACACGTGTCAGTCTCCGATTGTCTTGGAAATTTATATCACTTCCTACCAACTCAAGGCAGACAAAAGACTTCATAAAAACCTCAAACAAATTTTTCAGATTTTCTGAAACATTGACATTTCTTCCCCTGTTTTTATGAGACTTTTGAAACAAAAACATTTTTTTTTTGAATTTTTTTTTAATATATATATTTATAAAAAAAAGGAACTTAAAGCAAAAGGAAAACTATATACAAAAAGTTTTGATCAGATCAGTCCTCGAAGGCAATCATCCTTAGGCCTTCAACGCACATTTCAAAATTGGAACGAGGGAGGGGTTTTGTGAAAAGGTCTGAAACATTTTGATCTGAGCTTACCTTTTCCAACTGAATCAACTTCCGATCATAGCAATCACGAATAAAATGTACCTTGATGTCTATATGCTTGGTTTTGGAATGTTGAACAGGGTTTTTGACCATTTGTAGAGCAGCAGCATTATCACAAAAAATTGGAGTGTTAATGAATTCCATACCGTAGTCTGATAGCTGATTTTGAATCCATACTACCTGCGAGCACCCAGCTGATGCTGCCACATATTCAGCTTCTGCAGTTGACTTAGACACGGTATGCTGCTTCTTACTCTGCCACGAGATGAGTCTGTCTCCCAAGTACTGACATCCACCGGTTGTTGATTTCCTGTCAAGATCATTACCTCCATATTCACTGTCAGTGAAAGCAAACAATTGGAAATCAGTATTCTTTGGGTACCAAAGTCCAAGCCGAGGCCTGCCCTTCAGATACCTAAAAATACATTTAACAGCAGCTAAATGAAAGAGTTTGGGATTAGCCTGATAACGTGCACACACACACACACTGCATGCATGATGTCTGGCTTGCTTGTTGTTAGGTACATGAGTGACCCGATCATTGATCGATACAAGAATTCACTCACTGGTTCCCCATCTGAATCCACCGTCAGTAGAGGCCGTGATTCCATGGGAGTGGAGATGGGCTTGGAATCCTGTATTTTGTATTTTGCCATAATCTCATTCACGTATTTTGCTTGATGAATGAGAATTCCAGTTTCATCTTGTTTCACTTGCAATGCCAGGAAAAAATTCATCTCCCCTTGATCACTCATCTCAAACTTCTTTTTCATGATTTCTTCAAACTCGGTGCACAATTCTTCGTTTGTAGATCCGTAGATGATGTCATCCACATACACTTGCACCATGATGATGTCATCATTCACCTTCTTTCTAAATAAGGTTTGATCCACCACTCCTCTGATGTAACCATTCTCCACCAAGTGTTTGGATAGAGTCTCATACCATGTGCGCGGAGCTTGATGCAAACCATACAAGGCTTTATCTAGTAGGTACACATGATCTGGATGTTCCTCATCCACAAACCCTGGTGGTTGTCCCACATAAATTTCTTCATTCATGTCAGCATACAGGAATGCTGTCTTGACATCCATCTGATGCACTATAAAGTTGAGATATGTAGCCACGTCAAGAAATATACGAATTGCTTCTAATGGAGCCACCGGTGCATACACCTCATCATAATCAATTCCATGCACCTGTAGTGTCCTTGAACGATCAGCCTTGCCTTGTTCCTCACAATTATACCCGTATCATCCTTCTTGTTTTTGTACAGCCATCTTGTGGGTATAACCTTCTTATCTTCTGGTCTCTTCACTAGTCGCCACACTCCCAATTTTGAGAATTGATTCAGTTCATTATGCATAGCCTCCATCCAGCTTGGATCTTTAAGAGCTACCATCACATTTGGAGGCTCTATCTGGGAGATAAAACACGAGTACATGCAGTGATTGATGTTACCCGCGCGACTTCTAGTTGTGACACCTGCTGTCACTGGTCCAACCACATTGCAGAGAGGGTGATCTCTATTGATTCGTGTGGTTTGAACATCTGGCACTGAAACAGAAACAGGCAGGTTAGTATCATTAACATCATTATTCATACCTTGGGTTTCAGGCTCCTTCTGATCATCATGGGTTCCTAACGATTATGGAACATCCACAACATCATCCTTAGGAGTTATTTCTGATACACTGTCTCTGACATTTTCAACAGTTGGCCTCACTTCAGGAGCTGAAGCAATGATGTCTTCTTCTTCCAGATTGGGAAACATGTTTGAGTAGTCAAACCCTTTAAAGAAAGTCCCATAGTCAAAGATCCAGTCTGGTCCAATTCCTGCATCTGTTGGATTATCTTCCAACCAGTCAACATCAAATGCCTCGATTATCAATTTGGTGGTTTTGTTGTAGACCCGATAAGCACTATTTGCAGAATATCCCACAAAATAACATTCATTAGCCTTTGCTTCGAACTTCCCCACATCAGATTGAATTAAAACTGTGCAAGGACACCCGAAAGTCTTGAAGTACCCCACCCTTGGCTTCTCTCCATAGATAATCTGATAAGGCGTCATCTCATGTCGCTTGTTCAACAGTACCCGATTCTGCACATAACAAGCAGTGTTGACTGCTTCGGCCCAGAAGAAAATTGGTAGTCTTGCATCACACAGCATAGTTCTCGCAGCTTCAATGAGAGTTCTGTTTCTTCTTTCAGCAACACCATTTTGTTGAGGCGTGTATGGTGCACTGTATTGTCTTTCTATACCTTTTACTCCACAGAACATATTCAATTCAGCATTCTTAAATTCTGTTCCGTTGTCTGTTCTAATAGCCTTTACCCTTTTGCTCAACTGATTCTCTATAAAAGTGACAAACTGTTTCACAAGCACTGGAGTTTCATGCTTGTTTGACAGAAAGAAAACCCAAGTAAAACGAGAGAAATCATCCACTATAACCAGACAGTATGAGAACTTGCTGATGCTTTGAACTTGCATTGGGCCAAAGAGATCCATATGTAGTAGTTGCAATACCGATAAAACAGAATTAACGATCTTGGAACGATACGGTAATCTGTGCTGCTTCCCCTTAGCATATGCAACACACTTCTCAACTGACGTGAAATCTGTGATAGGTAGGTTCCTTACATGCTCTCCCTTTTCCAGCTTTGACAGATTCGTCATATTAGCATGTCCCAGACGACGATGCCACAACAATGCCAGATTTTTAGTTTGCTTTGAGATAAGGCAGGCTTCTTCTGAAGTTGGAGGATTACCCATGTTGAGAAGATAAGAATTTGCTCGTCTTGGTGTACGCATTAGAATACACTCCTCAGGAATCTTCACACCAGGCTTGAGAATAATACACTCCTTGCGGTTGAATAATACAGAATAGTCTCTATCACAAATCTGTGATACACTCAGCAGACTATGTGACAGCGCCTTCACATAATGTACATCAGCAAATGATAAGTTACCATTCTTCACAACACCTTTCTTGCTGATTCTTCCACCTACTCCAAAAGCGACAAATCTCCAGTCATATGTCGGGAGCAACCACTATCAACGTACCAGAGATTGTTGACAGTTCTTCTCGGCTGTCCCTACATGGATCAAAGATTAGTTAGAGTCAGATACCCAGGCCATAACAGATCTGGGCACACCTTTGGAATCTGTGTAGTTAACTAATTGAAGAGACATTCCTGCTTTTGATTCAGGTACACTCAAAGTTTGAGTGTTGACTTTTGGTTTCCAAACAGGGTGTTTCTGAGATTTCATCACATTGGTTGAGTTCTTTACAGATGTAGGTTTCTTTGGTGGAGATGTGACCTTTTTACCTACTATCCTTTTAACAGGTGTCCACTCAAGTTTCAATTTTGTATAAACAGCTTGTTTTGTTTGAGTGACATCTTTTGGTTTTGAAATTTGTGTCTCAACCTTTGTTTTGCCTTTAGGTTTAGAAATTCCTTTTGTTTTAGACACTTGTTTCTCAACAAATTCATGTCTCATCTTATCATTCTTTTTGTAAACTCCTTTAGGTGTGTAAGTTCGTTTCGGAGTTTTGGTCACATTCCATTTTTCATCAACAGGCCTCGTCACTGGAGCTTTTGTGTTTGAAACCTTAGACTGTTGAGTCTTCATTGGTTCTAAACTTTGCTTCCCCTGTGACGAAGCTTGCTGCTTTTGATTCTTGTTTCCACCTATCATCATTTTCTCCAACATACTAGTCCGTGGGTTTTGCGGATAGTATGGTTGATAAGGTCTGTTCACACAATTTGCAGCAAAGTGTCCTGGTTTTCCACACTGAAAACAGTTCATAAGTCTAGGCCCATTAACATGACTACAAAGGTATGAGCGTCTTGGATAAGACGACTTCCATTCAGGCTTGTCATCCCATTTGTGTATTACATGTTTCAGAAATTTTTCTGATTGTGTAATTAAACAAAATTGTTCCGATTTTGATTTGTTTGTTCTGTTGAAAGTAGACACAACCTGGGGATAAGGGACAAAGTCCTTGGGCTTAGACTCACGACCAACTCTTGTGTTGGGCACTCGAATTTTAAAACCATTAACCTTTTCATTAGAATCAGAAACAAGTTTTGATGACAAAGACACGACAGACTGTTTTGACTTGGACATAGTAAGTTCTGACACAGTTGCCAGAACATCATCCTTAGGTAAACAATCTATTGGAGGTCCTGCTTCATGCATTTCTGAATCAGTTCTATCTACTTGATCCTCCTCGTAGATTATACCTATTATATCTCTAGACACAGGTTGAGGAACATTATTCTTATTCTTTTCAGTGAAACTAACTCCTATTCCTCCTTTATCCTTTCCAAATCTAACATCAGTGATGCAATTGGACAAAGCCTTACCCGCCTGGAGCATTCTCTTGTTTCTCATTTGATTCACATCTAATTTTACCTGTAACTCATTGTTCTGATGTTTAAGTTCATCTATCTGCTTACTAAGCTCAGCTATTTCTAACTTAGCGTTGTCATACAGAACAGACTTCTGAGTGGCTATGGCTTGATATTTCTCTATATCTAGTTTCTGTGCTTTGACCTTATCCTCACTCTTTTCCCATCTACCCTTAAACGAACTTCTAGAGCATTGCATGTCAAACAGTTCTATCTCACTATTTTTCCAAAGTTGTCTAAGGCCATGAATTAAACGAGCACAAGTGGGATTAGTACATACCTTTGTGTTGTCGACCTCGGCAGCAAAAGCTTCTTTGTCTTCAACCATGTTTTCTTCATCAGTGACCACAAAAGCATGCTCTTCATCAGCACCATTCTCCATTTGAGCAATCATAGCACCCGTCAGACTGAGTTCCCTGACACGTGAAGCCCACTGGTATTCTCCACAATCTTGGATAACCAAAGCTTTAGTCTCTGCCTTTCCTTTACCATCACCAACTTTCTTTTCTTCTGCCCTTTCTTTCTTTGGTTTTGTGCATTCCTTAGCGAAATGTCCGTACTCATCACAATTGAAGCACCTCAGCTTGCTTTTATCAAAACCCATTCTGATCTTGTCCTGATCCTTCCAGACATTTCTTCCAGTTGTTGCCATGAACTTCTTTGCACGAAAAACCGCCATGGCCATCTGCAGGAGACATCAAGCATCTTAACATCTTCAGGATTTATCTGATTCAGATCACCAGAGAGCATCTAAGCGGGCACCAAAGTTCCAGCCATAAGGGCATGATAGCTGTTCACGAATCCCATTCCTAGTGCAAAGTTGGGATCATTGGTGGCATTTGCCTCATTAGAATTGACTATTCCACTCGAACTGGAACTAGCTTGTGATCTTGCCACAAATGCAGTTGACTTTGGGTTGGCACTTGAATCATTTCCAGATGAGCTCCCAGCTTGTTTTGATCCCACATCTTCAGACAAGAGAGCCTGATTAATTTTCCAGCCATACTTAGTGAACTCAGGTGATTCAGCTCCCGTTGTTTATCATCAATCAGCTTCGATTTCAGTTTGTTGATAAGCTCATCAACAGTCAATTCATTCAGCTTGTTGTTATCCTTGATGATTGAGATATTTGTATTCCAATTCTTGGGTAAGCTGTTCAAGAGCTTTAAATTCTTATCTTCTTGTTCATGTTCAACATCATAACTTGACATCTCAGTGATTAGGGACACGAATCTCTGTACTTGTGCCTCAAAAGACTCTCCATGAACGTGATTGAACAAGTTGAATTTCTGCTTCAGCATCTGCTTACGGCTAGCCTTGATGTCGGGATTACCTTCATATGCTACAACAAGAGCATCCCATAGCTTCTTAGCAGTCTTGTACCTCTTAAATCCCTTAGCAATTTCTGGTGTCAAAGTCATAGTCATAATCGCATAAGCCCTCTCATCCTTGTTGCATCTCTCCCAATCGTCATCTGAGTACTCTGCCTCAGTCTTTACCACTCCTATCTTTCCTGCTTCAGTGTGTGCGGGAATGAACGGTCCATTAACAACAGATCTCCACAGTCTCAAATCAACACTCTTCAAATGGTTCTAAAATCTGTATTTCCACTCAAGAAAATTATCCGCGGATGTGAGTCTAGGAGGACGAGTAGTTGATCCAATCTCAAAATCCAATATTCTGATGCATGCTCGGTTCGAAATCCATCACGAAAGCTTAGGGAAAACTTAAACTAAAAGTCCAAAAAATCCAAAATGTGAGTTTCCGATCGTAAACCCCTGTTTACGATTGAGATTACAGCGGATGGTAAACTCCGAGTCGTAATCTCCGATTCCGATCCCTCCAGTCGTAAACTCCAATTCCGATTGAACAAATCGTAAACGCGATTCCGATTAAGAAAAATCGTAATCTCCTGATTCCGGTTGAAAAATGTCGTAAACTCGATATTTCTGATCGTAAACACTCAAAAATCCTGTCTTGATGTCATAAACACGTTTTCGATGAAGATCTTCAAGTACAGCCAGTCGTAAACACTCAAGAAACCCAGAAATCTGATCGTAAACCTTCAAACACAGCAGCAGCCTAACTCACCAAACAGCTTCAAACCTTCAAAAAAACTCAACTTTTTTCCAGAAAAAGCTTGAATCCAATACCGTGAGAACCTCGAATCAGTGATTCTTGGCTCTGATACCAATTATTGGTCCGGGATCAACAACCCTTCACGATATTTTAATCTCATACAAGTGCGGAATCCTTTTCCAAGAGAAAGTAGATGAAATAGATTTGATATAGATGATAAACAACAAAAGATCAAATCTTGAATGAAGAACACACTTTCTTTGATTGATGTTCACGATCGTAAATACAAGAGTGGAGAGCAAATCGTAAACAACAACTAACTTGAATAATAAACTAAAGGGGTTTACATAGTACCCTTTTACAAAACCCTAGTTTAATAGTAAACCCATAAGAACCGGCCCACTAAAGCTCCAAATCGTGAACTCTCCTACGCCCAATCGTGAACACCTAAGCCCATTAACAAGTAAGCCCACATCAAATGTTCATGCCTTAAATGTATAGCCCAACAAAAGGTGAAAGTGTGAAGAAGGAGACATGGAATAATGACAGGGCACTGGTTGTTCAACATACACCAGGATACGACTGGACATCACAGGTGGAAGACTTGAGTCTGACACTTGATCATGTAGCCCTTTTGGCTGAAGAAGAAACTCAGAAAGAAGCTGTTGAAGTCTTTCATCATGCATTCATGGCAAACATAACTCCAGGGTCCCCGGCCAGTAGCAATGAGGTATGTTCTAGCCCTAATGCCAAACTATATTTAATGAATCTCAAGACTGGCAACGTAAGTTCTTTAATGAAACGTTAAATCGTGAACTATCTGATAGAGACCTGAGAGAATACAAAGGTAGGAGTAAGACATTAAGTGAAAAACTGGAAGCTGCCAAAGTCGATATTAATAATCTTCAAAGGAAATTGAGTGATAAAACTACATATCTTAAAATTGCTAATGAAGAAATTGACACATTAAAATCTGAAGTTGAACAACTTAAAGCCAAATTAGAAACTTCACAAACCAAAGTTGAGCGAAATGATAAAATTATTTCAGAAATGATGAAGGCTAGTTCTCTTTTCTATAACACAGATGCTCGAATGCGACATCTAAAAGCCAACTCTGGTTTGGGTCTCGGTACTGAGGTAAAAGATGAAAAATCCACTCATACAGTACCGATGCCTTTGATGCATGAAATGATCCCAGACTATGAGTGTCCAAAGACCTCCTTAGAAGCTAAGGCTAAAATAGAAAAGAAACTTGCCACTTGTCCCATTAAAATTTCTGCTCCTGTTTCTATCAGTACTAACACTTTTACTTCTTGTGCAGATAAAGGTAGTAAAGAAGCAGGGGTAGTGAATTGCAAGGAGTCCCCTAAGAGTCCCATGAAGTCTGATTATGATTTTTGTGTTAAAAACTGTGATTTTGAGAAACCTGAAACTTCTGTTAAGTCTGAGTCAAAAACTTCAGCGTCTGATTTGTGTGATAAGCTTTCTGAATGTGGTGTGTTTAATTTTGGTAAATGTGATGATAAACCTGTGAAACCCCTAAAAACTGTTAAAATTTTAAGATGAGGTAAGGGACCACAGGTTGATGGTCTCAACCCACAGGAGATGTGAAAATTCCTGAGGATAAGATTAATCATCGTATCCAAAATGTGCAGAAAGTACGGGACACCAGACCCCATGACTTTGTCCCGTACCCAGAAGTTAACTCTGCATATGACCAATTCAAGCCGATACAACGGGAGTACATTTTGACCACAAAGCCCCATGGTAAGGCCCTTTGGATCCATAAAAACTCTTCAAAGCCAACTTGGATATCCACTGGGTGTAACCAACAACAGGCTCCTGTGTATCCAAAGAAACAGTCCTGCCATGTGTTTGGTAGACCAGGACACATGGCAAGAAACTGCCTGCACCACCCTTATGAACCTTATTATCCTAAGAAGGTCCAGCAAAAGACTGTCCCATTGGGCCAAACACATGTTGGCCCAAAACCAAAATCTGGGCCTTCAGATTCCAAGGTGCAGAAGTTGACATCAAAACCTCCACAAACAAAGGTTCATGCTAGACCAACAGCAAAGGCTGCACCTTCAAACCGAAAGGTACATCAGGCCATACCACAACATTCCAAGATGCACCAAGGGATTTCAAAGCCTAGGTCACCTAATCCGGAACCAAAAACTGTGAAAAGTAAAGTGAGTCAAAATGCTAAGAAATCTCTAAAGCATTCAAAGACATTGACTAAGCCTGCTTGGGCTCCAAAAGTTGTTGAAACTTCAAAATCTGTCTCTCGCCCAAAGCAGGATACTTTTTCAAAATCACCAGTTCATCCAAAACCTGTGTTAAAATCTATTTTCAAATCTTTTTCAAAAACACCTTTCCACCCAAAACCAGTAGGACTCACAAAATCAACCACTTGGTGGGATGATGAAAGGTGGAATGTCCCAAAAGTTGTGAAGTTGTCCTTCAAGCCTACTGGTGTGTATAAAAAACACTCCATGTCTTTTCCAGAGGTCAAAAGTTCAAAAACAATTAAGAATAAACGACAGTGGCTTGACAAGGAAAATCAACCCAGAAATGTCAAAGACATTCTCAGTCCAAACAAGGACAGACCAACATCACCCAGACCAATTAAGGCCTGGGTACCAAGAACTAACTAATCTCCTTTGAATGCAGGAATAGCCAAGGAGGACTGTCAGCAACCTATGGTATGTTGACAGTGGTTGTTCCAGGCATATGACGGGCGAGATATCTCTACTGCAAGATTTATAGAAATTTGATGGAGGATATGTGTCGTTCGCCGGAGGAGTTGGAGGATATATCAGTCAGAAAGGCAAAGTACGCAATGGTTGTCTCAGCTGCCACGATGTCAATTATGTCGAGCAGTTGAAGCACAGCTTGTTAAGTGTTTCACAAATATGTGATCGGGAGTATCCAGTCCTCTTCAACAATAAAGAATGTCTCATTCTTAAACCTGGATACTCCATCCCTGACGATTAGGTGTTAATGAGAACACCAAGATATGGTAACTCCTATGTGCTCAACATGCAGAAACCCCCCACATCTGAGGTGGCCTGTCTCCTCTCTAAAACGGCTGAGAACCACGCTCAGTTGTGGCACGGACGATTGGGGCACATGAATCTGAAGAATCTGAATCAACTTGCTAGAGGAGGGCTTGTTAAAGACCTTCCAATCAAAGAATTTGTGCTCAAGGAGAAATGTGTGGCTTGTGCTAAGGGGAAGCAGCACAAACGTCCATATAAACCAAAGGTGTTCAACAGAATTTCATCTGCACTGGAGCTGCTTCACATGGACCTATTTGGTCCAGTCAGTATGTTAAGCCTTAACCGATGTGCATTTTGTTTAGTTATTACTGACGATTTTTCCCGTTTCACTTAGGTGTTTTTCTTGTCAAAGAAACGTGATGTTGCAGGTATACTGATTGCTTTCATCAAGCTCATCGAAAAAATAAAAGCTGAAAGTGAAGGCCATCAGGAGCGATAATGGAACGGAGTTTAAGAATCAAAGTATTGATAATTTCTGTGCTGAAAAGGGAATTGAGCATCAATGCAGTGCCCCCTACACCCCTTAGCAGAATGGCGTCGCAGAACGACACAACAGGACCCTAATTGAAGCTGCTCGCACTATGCTGTGTGATTCATAGCTACCAACCATGTTTTGGGCAGAGGCAGTTAACACTGCATCTTATGTCCAGAATCGGGTGCTCATTAATAAGCGGCAGCAGAAAACCCCATATGAGCTTCTTTACCATGACAAGCCCAGAATTGGGCACCTTCGGGCTTTTGGGTGTCTCTGTACAGTTTTAGTAAATTCCGAAGTACCTAAATTTGCTGCTAAATCTGATGAATGTTATTTTGTAGGTTACTCTGCCAGCTCTGCTTATAGGGTGTTCAACAAAACAACCGGGATTGTGATGGAATCCACAAATGTGGATTGGCTAGAAGAAAATCCATCAGATGGTGGAGTGGGTCCTCCTCAAGCTTTTGACTATAATCAATTCTTCCGTTCGTTGGGATTGGAACCAGTCATAGCTGAAGAACTTTTTGAAGATACAGTTTCAGGACCGTCATTAACACACTCCATTACCAAGGCTCCAGTCACTGCCCCGGAAACAGAAACCACACCAGTACAGGAGACAGCTGCTCCTGAGAATGATCATGAAGCAGACGTCAACCCCGGGTCAGACACTCCTCAAACACAGGGAGCTGATGCAGAAGATGCAGCTGAAACAAACGATCAACCCGATCAATCAAATCTACCTCCTGAAATCCCCGTTCAAGCTGTTGCCGAAACCAGGATCCATAAACGCCACCCCTTGGACAACATCATTGGTCCGTTAGCATCAGGGGTGGTAACAAGAAGCCAGTCAAGGGACATCAATCATTGTATGTACTCCTGTTTCATCTCACAAATTGAGCCCCCCAACATTATTATGGCCTTGACAGACCCCAGTTGGGTAGAGGCCATGCATGAAGAACTGAATCAATTCTCACGGCTTTAAGTTTGGAGGTTAGTGGAAAGGCCTGCTGACAAAAAGGTCATCACTACTCGGTGGCTTTATAAGAATAAAAAGGATGACAACGACATCATTGTCAGAAACAAGGCCAGGTTGGTGGTTCAAGGCCACAAACAGGATTCAAGGGTTAGATTATGATGAAGTGTATGCACCGGTTGCCCGATTAGAGGAAATAAGAGTCTTTTTAGCCTATGCATCCTACATGAACTTCACGGTCTACCAGTTGGACGTGAAAACAGCCTTTTTATATGCTGATATGGATGAAGAGGTATATGTCACTCAACCTCCTGGCTTCATTGATGAGGAACACCCGTATCATGTGTACAAGCTAGACAAGGCATTGTATGGCTTACACCAGGCCCCTAGGTCGTCGTACAAGACTCTGACTGATCATCTTTTAGCACACTTGTACACAAGAGGCATAGTGGATCAGACACTTTTTAGAAAGGAGGTCGCGCATGACATAATCATGGTGCAAGTATATGTTGATGACATCATCTTCGGATCAACCAATGAAGACTTGTGCAAAGAGTTTGAGAAGGTAATGCGCAAATAATTTGAGATGAGTCAGATGGGCAAGATGGAATTTTTCCTCGCATTACAAGTGAAGCAAAGTGATAGTGGGATACTTATCCACTAAGCCAAATATGTCACAGAAATCTTGGAAAAGTACAAAATGATGGATGCAAAGCTTGTCTCCACACCTATGGCGGCCAAACCTGCACTTACCAGGGATCCAGACGGTCAACCAGTGAGCGAGCACATGTACCGGTCTATGATTAGGTCTCTGATGTACTTAACTGCCAGCCGTCCAGATATCATGCTAGCTGTGTGCCAATGCGCACGCTATCAGGCTAATCCTAAACTCTCACATCTATCTACTGTTAAACATATTTTTAAATATTTGAAGGGTCGGCCTCGTCTAGGCCTCTGGTACCCTAAAGAGTCAGGAATTAATCTGTATGCCTTCTCTGACAGTGATTATGGCGGTAATGAGCTTGACAGGAAATCCACATCTGGTGGAGCTCAATTTTTAGGTGACAGGCTGGTATCCTGGCAAAGCAAGAAGCAGCACATGGTGTCCCAGTCGACAGCCGAAGCAGAATATGTGGTTGCATATGCTTGCTGCTCACAGGTGGTATGGTTGCAACATCAGCTGGGAGATTACGGTTTGAATTTCTTTGACACTCCCATTTTCTGTGATAACAATGCTGCATTACAAATTGTTAAAAATCCTGTGCAGCACCCCAAAACCAAACACATCGATATAAAAATGCACTTCATTCGGGATTGCTATGAATGCAAGCTCATTCACTTAGAACGGGTGGCGTAGGATGACAATGTGGCGGATATGTTCACAAAACCCCTGCCAAGTGCCAATTTTGAAATGTGTCTCAAAGGCCTCCGGATGATAGCCTTTGATGGGTAGTCTGGCAACTGTTTTCATGTTTTATTAATTAAAAAAAAATGAAAAAAAAAATAGTGTTTTTTTGTGATTAAAAAATCTAAAAGCAAGGGGAAGATATAAGATAAACATTTCCTCTAAAGTGTGTGCTTTTAAATTTTTTCCTGGTTTTGATTGACCAGGTAGGGAAGTGATATAAGTTTCTAGGTGTTTGTTGACTGACACGTGTAAGGTGGAAGTGAAAAGCAGTGATTCATGGCCGATATGCTTGGTAGGCTCTGCTGACAATCAATCAAAGGGTATGTTTTATCACAACACTTGAAGATAACGTATGATGCTTGAAAGGGAGCACACACTTAGGTTAGTACAATTTCTATTTGAGTGTGCATCAGGAATCCTGAGACACACGCCCGGTTCTGAGTTTTGATGTCATGCTCAAAAAAATCCCATTCCCTCTGCTCTGCGTAAGCAATGACCTGGGAATGTTATACGTGAGTCAGGACTCCTCTGTTATGCAAAAGCGGAGACCTGGAACCTCCCTGATCCACGTACGTTTTAGATCACAATGTACATATATGATAAACCAAAAAGATGCCAATGTGCACAATCAAAAGAGACCCTCAAGTGTCCAAAACCCTCAGCCTGTGTCACTGATGAGAGCATTATTAAAAATGTTTCAAAAATTCAGTTGACTTTGTATATTATCCAACAAAACCTCCGTAATCTATTCTTTCTTTTCTCAACCGAGTCTGGAGCATGGTGTTAGGCTTAAGGAAAGGTGTCGTGAAAAATGTTGTATAGAAACCAGGTGTACTTGATAGAGTGTACAAATTCTACCTAGGACATATGTGTGTGACCTGGATAGATTTTCATAATCAATAAACCTTAAAATATAAATTAAAGTGAGGAAGCATGCAAGCCAGGCTGACTTAGAATACAACCATTTGGTTTATTTCAGCTAAAGCAGGTCATTGTCTATAGCTTTCTGATATGGAATTAAGTATATTTATCAAGCATTGATAACATGGTACCCACACAATTAGGAATACTGGCAATCCGCTTATTTCATATTTTTGAATTTTTCTTTTATTCAAGTCAAGTTACTCGCAGCAGATTTCTCATACTAATATTATAAACTTGCTTGTACAGAATCAAATGCCATAGAGATATCAAGTTCATGGTGTTTCTTGCAAAAAGAAAGCAGAAGCCTCAAATACGAAACACCAAAGAAAATAACGCAGAACGTCAAACGAACAACGATCAGGTCGATCTTTCGATACGTAGAGAAAGTCCGATCGTTTGACAAAATAAAGAAAATAAAACAAGTTGAAATTTTTCAAAATAAAGCAAGCGTACACCAGAACATCTCTTTATTCTGTTTTTGGTATTTTCTCATTTTATTTTGCCAGATATGCACAGATCTCTTTATTATGTTTTTGGTACTTTCTCATTTTATTTTACCAGATATGCACAGTACCCATCATAGTTTGTAACCACAATTATCAAGCAAGCATTATCTTTATATCATACTCGCATATATCAGACTACTCAGCAAATTCAAGCAAGTCAAGCAAGTAAGCAAGTACCTATAGCCTTTCTTTTTACTTTATTCATGGCGGATAACATATGCTGATGTACCATCATTTCTCATCTTCTATTGGATCAATTTTTCATTTTTCATTTTTTTATACTTTTTGTATTTTTCATTTTTTTTATATTTTGCATTTTCTCCCCCTAAAATTCAACAAACTCTATTTTTTGAATTTTCTAAAATTTATCCCCCTAAATATATGAAAGAAAGTAAAAGAAAAGAAAATAAAATTGATCGACCAAAACGGATACCTCGGATTTATAGATTTTGAAAAGTCATTTTTCTTAAAAATGTTTGTGAAATATCAACTCTGTGAAGCGCTAACTTAAGCAAAATACTCCACTATCAGCAACTATGCAATCACTAATAGGTCTTCTTGAAGTACCTGCACACAACCTCAAACAACTTTTAGTTAAATATGGGAACCCAAACCGGCTTGGGTCGTCCTCTATCCTCAACAAAATCGTTTCCCGCCGAGGTTGCCATTTTCTGTTTCCAATAATGAAATGGTTTAGACGATTTCGCCCGATGCGAATCACAACCATTGAAAAACTTTGACTTGTTGAAAACCATATTCAACAACTCTTCGACCAACATTTTCTCAGGTTTGGAGTGATGTTGTCGATGCCCATAATATGAAGACTCATTTGAGTAAGGCATTTTAAAATCATTTTTAAAAAATTGTTTTCTTTATGAAAAATGTTTTGGTTTTGAAAACTGTGGTGACCAATTATCATAATTTGAGGTTCTACCAACAACCGGCTTCTTATGAGCTGGCTTTCGTTGGTTTTTCTGATTTTGTCTAATAGGTACCTCATTGAGAATCATTGAATCGAATGATGATAATTGATATGAACCACGTGAAAACCTTTTTCGAGTAGCACAATCACGAATCACATGTCCCGTCTTGTTTGCAGTAAAGCAAGCTCTCCTATCAGCCGACTAAGAGATGACATGGATTCTTTTGGCATTGTAGAATGTTGAGAAGAATCACTCTCTTGACGCTCTAACTTAGAATTTGTTGATAGAAAATCAGCATCTGGTTCACAAAATATATGATTCTCAAGTGGAATCTCCTTGTCTTTGTGAACCTTGATATCCTCCACAATTTCTTCTATCTCAAGCACATCATGGAGATCATTTCCAACATTCACATTCTCGTCGTTGTTTTCATATCCCAGACCACCATTCTTTTTAGATTTATCTGGTACCGACTTAGGTTCTCATGACCTTGTGAAGAAAGTCGAGAAAACTCATCCTTGATGGCATTTAAATCATCTTTATTGAAAAGCAAAGATTCAAAGATCACAATCTCCGAATATTTGTCGACTTTCACTTTTCCTGGATTGCCATCAAAAACCTTTTCCTTATCAAGCAATATGGAACTTGAGACAAATCTAGTTTTCTTGTTAGCATCAAAATGCTCTTCATTTTTCTTCTGTGACTTTGACTTTTTCTTCTCAGAAGAATTATCAGCAAACTTTGAGTAATCATGAACTTCTTCTGTTGCTTTCAAAGTATTGATAGAATTTTCAATAACCACAGGAGGTGGAACATTTTTCAGAATAACATCACCAAAATCTGTTGAAAATTCTCCTTTTTGCACAAAAAAAAATGTGAAAGATGATGAATTATTGAGATTATGCAACTGTCTTTTGAAATCACGAACCTCAATCTTCATGTCTGCAATTTTCTTTTGCGCTTCAGCCAACTCTTTTTGTGTGGCAATAAGTTCTGCAGTTGTTCTATTTAGAGTAAACTTTTCTCTCCTCAATTGATCATGAGCATCATATGTTTATTGAACAACCTTTTCCCATTTCTGTTTATAAATCTCAACATTCTGCTTCAAAAGCTTGTTTTCACGGAGCAATTCAGCTTTAGCATCTAAAAGCTTCGGGTTTTCCTCTTGATGATTTAATTCTTTAGAAGTAAGATCAGAAACTTCCTTTTATAGACCTTCAAGTTTGATTTTTGATTTTACAAACAAATCATCAAAACCTGCTGCCATATCACATGCTTCTTTCTTCCATTTTTCAACATCCTTCATCAAATCATCATTTGTTTCTGTCACCTTTGAAACTTTTGCAATTAACTCTGCATTCTCGTATTGAAGCTTTAATTCATTCTCAATAACTTCACATTTTGAAGACTCATCTTTTTGAACTTCTTTCATAACTGCAAAACATACTTTATCAAACTTCTCACAATTTGCAAAAGATGTATATTCTTCAGTATCAACCTCCTTTCCAGATGCATTTAATTCAGCATATTTCTGAGCAAGAGCATCCCAAAACATTTTAGAATTCTTACACGTTTTGAATTGAGACAGTAATTCTTATGACAATGCCATTGTGAGAATATCACAGGCTTTTAATTCTCTTTCATAACATTCTCTTTCCTCAAATGAAAGATCTCTTTGAAATTTAGGAACACCATGCCAATCAGTCGGATATGAATACTTTTTATCAATCGCCTTCCAAAATTCATCAAAGTTATCGTTGATAAAAACCGCGAAATCCTTTTTCCATTCTTGATAAGCTTCACATTTTAATAACTTGGGAACCACCGAACTTGATTGCATCTTACTCACTGTGATTACACCGGAAAAATGACAATCTGAACCTTGTATCTTCAACTTTGAATTTTGTGAAATCACCGAATTGAAATCCCAAGGCCAAGTTCTCAAAAATATTTTTTTTTGTATATTTCTGTAATATTTTTTTTTAAAAACTAACGTTGAAAGACAAAATGTTTATAGTTTTTGTTTTGTTTAAAAAAAACTAAACGACGAAAAATAACAAGATAAAAAAAACGCAAACAAAAACAAACGGGTTTATGTGAGTTAACCGACTAGACAAACACAAAATAATTTTGTGTTCATGAATCAATTCAACAAACACAAAACTTTGTATTAATTTTTTTTAAATGGTATTTAACACTAGTGAAAATTAAAAAAAATAAATATTGTTTTGTTTGTTTATTTTTTTTTAGAAAAGTTTGTAGGTTTTTTTTATTAAAAAGAAACTTTATGTTTTGTTTTTTTTAAGAAAACTTGATAGCTAAACTTGTAAGTAATTAAATTGTAGGGACTGAATTGAAAATTTGATAAAATGATAAAATAGTCGATTAACCAAAATATTGGCCGGATTCTTCATTTTTTCCGGTGAATAAGTCTGGCGAATTAGTTATTTTCCGACGAGATTAAACCCAACAACTAACAAACTTCAAACACTCATATCTTGATCAAAACTTGACGAAAATTGAATCCGAAAGTTGTGTTGAACTCATATCGACGAAACGAATCAAACTAGCACCATTGTTGATAGGTTTTGATCGACGAATCACTATGAACAATTGAAAACAAGTTGAGACTTTTTCTTTTACCCACTTTTATGAGCATGAATCAAAAACTTGATCAAATCTGAATGATATATCAAATTGATTGTACTGTTAGCTTCATGTGATCATCACGAAACTAATGATATTAATTTTGAATCATGAGATGCAGAAATCTAAAATCCACCATTAGAGGAGCATAAAGAAGATGAACACGTGCTGTGAATTTTTGGATTTGACCAAATTATCACCAAATTCGATTCTATAAGTTGTAATACGCTCTTGTTGACATCAGAAAGCTACTGGAATTGATCAATATCATAAACACATCCCAATTCACGTCCAATTTTTTAGTAAAAAATCGAACAGTTTGACCTTCAAAAGTCAAACTCGGTGAAATTGAACAAATTAAGCACGAATCCGATCGAAAAAAGGTGTAGAATCACTCCTGGATTAGCTCTGATACCAATTGAAAACACGATTCGTACCGATCTAGTGATTTGTACACCGAAAATTGGACCGAAACTTACCCCGAACTCAAGAACACAAAATCGTAAATTAAACTCAGTTATAGCTCGAATCGGATCAACGATTACATGAATAGTCTCGTTAACAGTTCATAATCATGATCCTAAAATCAATTCTCTCAGAAAAACAAAATCGAAAACTCCTCCTCTTTGTAATTTGAATTCACGTAAACGGTTATCCAGAGAGGTCATCACCTCCGAACTCCATAGCACCATATATATATACCAACAAGTTTCGTGAGTGCCGAACTTCAGTAGATCGTGAGAGCCAAACTTGAGGTTTGGCCTCCCTACGGTTGTACTTCGCACCAAGTTCGGACCTCCGATTCTACTAGCCACGACCCTTTTATGATTAATTTGTTGGTTTGATAAACCAACCCTCAACTATTGGATAATGACAATAACTACCCAGTACAAGAATTAACAATTCTAACAAACAAATAACTGTACTAACTGAAATACACACACGTCACACATATTTTGCACTAACAGTATAAGACATCAATGGATATGGATTCAATTCATTCTCATCTAATGTTCAATTATTATGTTACTCGATATAGATTCGAAGTGGTCTAAAACAAACACACAGTAGGTTTGGGTAAAGCCTTACACTTTACACTTGGAATCAACGAGGGCGCCATGATGTTTAGATGTTGCATGATTAGTGCAAGAGTACAGAATTCCATCTCGAATACATGCGGCTCCCACTGAACTTCAGATCCATTCCCAAAAGTAGTCGTTATGACTGGCAATTACGCGACATCATGAAGCTACAATCAAAGAACAGTCTTTGGAAAAGAGAAGGCCGCTCATGTATCTCAAGTCTAAGGATACTAATGAGTATACCAATAATCAAATCCATCTTATGATTGAATCCAAGAAGATGTTTTGATGCGAGTTACGCCCAACGTCATTCAACAATGAGGTATGTGAGTCTGGATTGTCAACCATTTGAGTCCAGAGTTAGAATAGTCTTTGTTCAGATTTGTTCCCACAATTTTTAGCGACTACAGATAGTTTAGAATAATATATCTATTCCTCAGCATCATTATGAAATGATGCATGTGAATTTGGATTGTCAATGTCTTGAGTCCAAAGTCATAAGTAGTCTTACCTCAGATTTGTGTCCACGATTCTGATCGACTGTGAGTAATAATATGCATTTATTCATGGATTTAAACGTATTAATATCGAACACAATTATAGAATTTAGCATTTACGTCTAACCTTTTAGAGAAAGCCGAATGACAATGTATAAGTGTTAGAGTTCGTACATCTAAATACTAATTCAAAACATACACCTAGTGTATATTGGTCGAACATCATTAGTATGAGGTTAATGAGTCTTACGATTCGTTGTTTTACCGACTAGGTTTTGAAATGTGCTATTATTTTAGTTATCGAATATTTCATAGTTCCAGTATATCTCTGAATAGTGGAATTTTCTAAAAGTGTGCTGGTTTTGTGATCATAGTGCTCCTTGGTATTCACAATAGTTTCTGTGTGATCACAATGTCTTGTTTGGTTAAAACTCTAACCATATCAAGAATCCTTCTGAACCTTTTTAGACAAATAACGGTTTATGGTCACTTGAGTTGGCTAGTTTAGATTTAGTTGTGGAATCTCCCACAACGTAAAATCTTTATTATGAGCAAGAGTTGTGTAGGCCATATATGAAAACTATAGTAGCATATTACTACACGGTGTATCTTAACACCAATGCAACTTAGTGTATTGTGTTCAATAATTCACGATATCAATGTACCTTGCGTACATTGATTTTCCCTTTTGGTGTCCATAGTGTAACCCTGTATAGTGACAACTTCAATGTAACTTTGTATAGTGATCTCTCCCTTTTGATGTCATTAGTGTAACTCTGTATAGTGACATCTTTGTTTAATCACATATTCAATGTGTGTTTTATATTTCCCTAGAAGTTGCTTATACATGTGGATCTTCGTCCATTAAGAAACTTCTTTTAAATTCTTTGTACCATAAAACCACATTATGTATAAACATATAAAGATTTTATGTAAACACATCAATTATGGCATTAAGCTATTCTCAGATTAAAGATCTGATATTGCAGTTTTGAATTTGCAAGTGTGTTTAAATATGTATTTCCTGCTTAATGCAGTAACCTTTTGTTGGTCTGGAAATATGCGAACAATGGATTTATGACTCTTGAACTATTTCAAGATCAACGTCATTCACTTCTAGTTCCAGTTAAATAACTTATGAACTTAACCTTCCATTTCAGAAGCCAGAATACTACTTTCTTTCTTCTCTGTGGAATTAGAATCCCATATGGATGGTGGAAGTATTATTCATTGTTATATGTAGTATCTAACGAGAATAAATTCTCATTGTCAAAAGACATTCGATACTAGATTTATCAGGCGAGTGGTGATAAAGAGAGTGATACTCAATAGGGGTGTGTATGGCAAATATTTCCTATATATCATCTTTCAAACACTAAAAAGCAAGGTTTGATTCCTATCATGTGCTCAGGCCACAAGGCTGTGCATGTAGGACCGGATTAGTGAAAACATCTTTCACATATCTTAAGATGATTTTAGGGTTTGTCAAGCTTCAGGTTTCTTAATTACGACCAGACTTAGAATTGTGATCATATTTGTTAAACTGGTTCTTTGACTTCATTATGAAATGTTCTTGTACAATTCAAGAACTTTCATTAATGCTTATAGCCATAAGCATATTCACTATGATTTCTCGTCATAGTTATGAAGTAACTTTTATGATTCTTGTTATATGGTCTTTTCAGGCTTGCCAACACAAAAGTGTCCAAGCCTATGAAGAACATTTATCAGTTCACTCGAGTGAGTGAAGGATTGGGTTGTGAATTCGTGAAAGCATGACACATAATCATTTAGGAAACTTAATCCCATGGTGGATCATAGGATCCAGTTGGGTCGTATCCTTTTATGCATGTCTTGCTTACACGAATAAGATACAAACAAGAATCAATAGAACCAGGTATGTTTCATAAAGAAGCCTCAACTTATGTTATTAGTATGATGTAAAATTAGTGGAAAGCAAAGTATTAATCCCAGACGAGCTAGGTCAAAACAACCATTTGTTTTAAATACTATCAAGGGGTGAAAGACATGATCGAAAGCAAATGGCCTTAAAAATGGCAATTCGAATCATGTGTGTCCCTTGGTTAAGCTTTTCTTATCTTCACGTTCATGTAAGGCATTCTAGATGTGATGTGTTCGGAACGACTCTAAAAATACTATAAAAACCTAGACCTAAACCTAGACCTAGACACACCTAATTTTACCGAAAATACCTAAACTAGACCGAACCCTAAGGCAAGTGTACCTGTCGGATTATAGCTAAGCTAAGGCAAGACCGGGAATATCAAACCCTAGAGACACTCTATAGACAAAATTAAACTTAGACCTAGAAAATGGAAATACTGAGTAATTTGGGTTTTTGATTGAGATTTGATTTAACTAAAATTAACTACGCAACGAACAAACAGACAAACGCAGGAAACCTTGGGGATTTCAAATGAGAGGGAAATATACCACCTAGACCTAGACTCGCAATCGACACTTAACTTTACCTCGGCTCTAACTATTCTGATGGTGGCTAGTTCACCTTTTAAGTCCTTCCTAGACAACGATTCTAACGCTCGAACAGGAGTTCACCTTTTGAGTACTTCCTACCTCAATTAGACCTAACCACCTCTGAACCTAATCTCGGGCACCTTAGACCTAACAGGAGCTACCAATAACTACTATGACCGACACGGAATACCAAGATAATCAAAACCCTAGGACACTTCCTTTTTAGACAATGCAACCCTAGAATTCTAACCACCCCAACTACCCGACAATTCTTTACCTTGTGAGTCTCAGAAAAGGCAGTACATTACAATCAAATTACCAACTAACTATCAATGCAATAGTTTAGGAAAACCCTAAACCAATCTATCGCAATTAACCCTAAAGTCAACTACTTTAGATAATCTACCTAAACCGAAAGACATTCGCGGGTAAATTAAGCATCAACAATTAATTAACAACCTGCTCATAACACACACATGCATCAACCATGGCAATCAATGGAATTGAATAAAATCGTAACATCAATCAACTAGTTAAAACCAAGAATAAAGTCAAAGTGTCAACTACTCATCAAAACGGTCTAGATGGCATAATTAGTTTAGCCTACAATCATGATCTGAACAATAAACATAATAAAGTCTGAAACTTGGTTCAAATACATGATAACAATTAGAAGTATATAATGAAAACGAAGTAATCGAAAGAACCGGATAGCGAATTGCAATGCAATCTTGATCTCTCAATGCTTCTCCTTGATCCCAGCTCTCTTCTCCTCTGAAAATCGCCCTAAGTCGCTCTGGAATTCGTCTGGGAGTCGAAGAATGACGAATTGAAACCCTAAAGGCGAATTTATAAGTCGAATCCTTTTTCTGCGGGTTTTAGACCTCCAAGCGTATCGCTTGGAGGCCTTACACTTGGGCGCGATACGCCTACAGACCACTAGGCGACAAATTAGTCGGCTTTAGCCGACTTTGACTTTTCTTGACCAGCCTTTCCTCGCGTATCGCCTAGAAACCATCAAGTCCCAAGCGATACGCCTGGGACATCTTGTTCAGCATTTTTCTTTTGTTTTCTCTATAATCCTCTCTTCTCCAAACATGGCCTCGGGATTCAATCAAACTCCTACAAAACATATAAAACACATAACTAAAACCCAAAGACATAAACTTTACTAAAAACAATTAAAACTAAAGACGAACCGACCCAATTTTAACTCAAATACATAACAAAAGACACCGGAAATCAGATGTGTTTGCAACACATCAAACATCCCCACACTGACTCTTTTTTCGTCCTCGAAAAATACTGCAATGGAATCACAACCAGGAACTTGACTTCTAAACATTTAACATTTTAAGATTTACATCCACCAAACAATTCCACATTCCATGACGTACTAACACACTAACTACGATTGCCGATATTTCTTTCCGATTAAACCCAACCACCAACCTTTTCTTTCGCCCCCATGTGTTTATGAAATTACCAGATATAAGTTCAGTCTACCTATGGATCCCACTAAAGAAAGGTCAAGTTCAACCTACTACCGAATCATATTCAGTCAAAGCAAAGGGTAATAATGATTTTCATTTATATATTTTCTCCAACCCCCCCTTAAACCACATACTAAGATGTCCAAAGAATAATTAATTATTGGAATGCAACTTCTGAGCATTTATTCACTACTTTATCATCTTTTTTTCTTTTTCTCATTTTTTTCATTTTTTCTCTTTTTTTTTAATTGGTTACTTTTACCTAACTTACCAACGGACATCATCAGAGGTATTTTTTCACAAGGTCTTACCCCCGAAATCATACATGAGTATTCTGTCTGCGAGATCCGGGGCATCATCAGAGGCACTTACCACGGGATACCATCCTTAGTTCGTACATGAGTATTTTGTCCTTTCACTCTAAATGCATTAACCAAATTATTAACTACATGCTCATTGATATTCTAAGGACATAAGAGTATCTAGCCTAAAGCGGTCTCTTTCCTCCTAATCATCAGATTCAGCATCCCTATCACTCCTAAAATGGGAACCCACTAGCAGACTGATTAGCATATTTATACAAAAATAAACACACAGGCTATTTAAGCTACTCCTAGATCAGCTGGGCCTACCGACACATCATAGACTAGTAATGCTTTCCATTCAGTCCATACTTTACCACTTTTCCCAAATTATTCACTTCAAGTCATTATTTAACATTTAGCACACAATTAGACAGTCAATTCCCAGTTTCCTATCATTTTCCATTTAATTGCAGCCAGAATCTCGGACATTTTTGAACAATTTTTCATTTTTTTTTTCAAATTTTTAACGACTCAAATATAACACACTAATAAAAAAAAACTCAAGACTAAATACGAACGTATCCCATCCCCACACTTGAATTACACATTGCCCTCAATGTGGAATGGAACAAAAATAAAGCAGAATAAAAATAAACACACGAAAAATAAAAATAAATAAAATAACACAAGTTCAAACGTGTTCACCTGAAACTCCAGAGACTCAGCACATCGACCGCAAACGAATCACCGCAAATCCGGTAAACAGAAATAATAAGAATTGTAAATTGAATTTTTTCTGACTTACCTCCTCCAGGCGTATCGCCTACATCTGTGCATCCCCCAGGCGATACGCCTGGAACTGCAAACCTCCGGCCTCTTCTTAACCAATAGGCGTATCGCCTATAACCTACCAACCTCCAGGCGATACGCCTGGAACGCAATTTCCAGGGAAATTTTGGAATTTGACCACAAAAATTTTCTATCTCTTTTCTCCACAGCAGGCCTATTGTCGAAATACTCAGTCCAGAACTGCAATTTTGGCCTGCACAACTCCCCTATTCCAAATCTTGAATCTCCAGAATTACCTGCAAACACCAAAAACACAAAACCAAAAAGACGCAAAATGCACAAAAACTAAAAACTGCAGAAATTAAAACACAAATACAATACTATACAAACCGGGCACTTCATCAATTAGCACAAAACAGAAAAATAATCTCCCAAACCATCCGGAGGCTTCGATTTCACAACTCTAAACACACAATTACCGGCTTTCACCCGGTTTCTACCCATCCAACCATCTACCAACTTCCTAACCCATAAAGCAACTAACTTTAGCAAATGCAATAAGTATTTAACCTTCCAATGCTTGTATCGACCCGGAAGAAACTTAACTCGTTCTAGGAAACTCAAAGACGGGTCATGATCACTAATAACCACAAGCAACCTCCCCACACTTGGACTCAGCACCACTCTATCATCAAACTCACCTATGTCACCAAGTGTGGCTCTCCTATAATCATTATCAACTACCAACAACTCTCCAACTACTAATTCATCTCCGGGTTCTACTAACGGGTCAAAATGCTCATTTTCTTCAATTAGCTCATCTAACCCCCCGGGATCCTCCCCACACTCATCCTCAACAATAGGCTCACTCTCCAACCAATTCCCAACTACCACTAAATCCTCACCTGTGACATAACTAACACAACTATCCACCATAGACATAAAAGATCCTAGAAAGTACACGGACTCGTTGTTTTTGTCACTAGATCTACCAACCTTAAACTCAATCGACTCATTCTCAACCCTCAAAGTGATGGTGCCCGTAAAAACATCAACTAACGTCCGGGCGGTCCTAAGGAAGGGCCTACCTAAAATCAAAGGGCAACTAGCATCATATGCACTGTCAACTACCACAAAGTCTATAGGGAACAAATATTTATCAACTTGCACAAGCACATTTTCCACTATTCCTTTGGGTCTAACAACCGACCTATCTGCTAAAGAAATTGTCATCCTAGTCGGTTCTAACTCGCCTAATCCTAGGTGCATGAAAACAGAATATGGCATAACATTAATAGAAGCACCTAGATCAGCTAAAGTACAAGTAACAGAAGAATCACCAAAAGAGCAAGGGATTGTAAAGGTACCAGGATCAGTCAATTTTTCAGGTAACCGATTCTGGACTACAGCAGAACATTGGGCATCAAGTGTAACATCAGAAAAACTTTCAAGCTTCTTTTTATTTGTTAACATGTCTTTTAAAAATTTAGCATACTTAGGCATTTGCTTTATAACATCAGTGAAAGGTAATGTAATCCTAAGTTGCTTAAGAAGCTCTAAAAACTGCCCATATTCACGCGCATTCTTCTGTTGGATTAATCGTTCAGGATAAGGCACCTGCTTCAAATCATCGGCCGTGATCGGTTGAGGCGCAAATCGAACCCTTTTCTTCTCCTTCACCACCTCCCACTTCAGCGGCTTCTCTCCATCCGATGATCTCTTCAATCCTTCAGCCTCGACGTTTGGTGCGGTACTTGCTCGCGTTACGCTCTCATGCACCCTCCCGTCAGGCGTCTCCAACACAATCTCCTCATCAACCGGCTCCTCATCAACTACCGCCGGTGATGGACTCTGAACAACTCTCCCGCTCCTAGTGGTGATGGCATTGACATTGGCATTGGGGTTTTTGTAGGTACTACCAGAAAACTGACCCCCACGGGAATTGAGCTCCTTCAGCTGCTTCGCAATATCACCAACCGAACGCTGCAAATCAAGGAACGAAGCTTGTTGATTCCTCAGTAACGTGTCATGCTCAGCTAGCTTCTTCTGCGTTCCTTCATCTCTCGCCACAATCTGCTGCAGGATCTGGGTCTGGTTAGCAATAAGCTCTCTTATCTCCTTAAAACCAGCCCCGTCATGTCCTCCACCATAGTTATTCCTCGGTGGAAAACCAGGTGGGTTACCTCCCTCTCGCCATCCTGAATTCTGGCCACTCCTCCACCCAGACTGGAACGAATTACCGAACTGGTTTCGGTTTCCAATGTAGTCTACCTACTCGGGGGGAGCAAGAGGGCAGTCTCGGGTGTCATGAGCGCCTCTACACAACTCACATTTGGCTTTGATATGGAGTTTGATTTCTTCTAAGGTCCTATATATATTCTCTAACTCCTTCGGTGGCATGGTCTCTGAGCCAATGTGATGGACACCCCGGGTAGATATAGAAGGTGTGAGTGATCTAGTCGGGGCCAAGGTGGCTCTCCGACCTCCGGGTGCCTGCTGTTCAGCAAGTGCGAAGCTCTCGAAAAGTGATTTGCATTCGTCAACGGTGAGCTTCTCCATCATATGTCCTCCAGCCGAGATGTTGAACTCTTTCTGAACAGAGTAAGGAAGCCCATTGTAGAACTTCTCTATGATCGCCCAGTCCGTCAACCCGTGTTGCGGACATTTGCTCAGGAGAGTGTTGAATCGTTCGTAAGCTTCAGAATAAGGCTCGTCGGGATCCATGCGAAAACTATGAATTTCCTCCCGAGTACGCGCAGCCTTGGCTGGAGGATGATATTTCTTCAGGAATTTAGCCGTCAGATCGTCCCAGGTGGCGATCGAATTTGGCGGAAGCGTCTCAAGCCACTCGGCGGCTCGAGACGTAAGGGAGAATGGGAACAGACGCAGATAAATAATTTCGTTCGCGACTCCCGTGAGTCTGAACGTGTTACAAATCCGGGTAAAGCGCGAGATATGCGTTGGTGCATCTTCGTCCTCACGTCCATGGAATTGAATGGAATGCGTCAAAGCGTTGATGACGTGGGACGGAACTTGCCAATTCGTGGTGTTGGCAATGTCAGGCTGAGCGATAGCAAACCGGGCCTCGGTGACTCCGGCGCTAGCCTGTTCGTGGATGGTGCGACGTGCCGCCATGGATGATAAATCGGGGTATGGAATGGGTTTGGTGTCGCGTGCGATATGTGTGGAAGAAGATGGTTTGGAATGAGCGGTGGAAATGATGAAAGCCTCTAGCTCCGTGCGAAGAAGGCGAAACCGTTCACGAATATCCGCGTCGGGATCAGAAAATGGTGAAAGCTCAGGAGGACCTCGTGAACGGGTGTGTGGCATAAAATGGGGAAATGACTCAAAGAAAAATTAAAAGAA
>JBCNJP010000025.1:47018727-47048837 GCA_039602395.1 Deinandra increscens subsp. villosa
AGTTCTGGTACTGGTGCAGCCGGAACATCTGTTGCTACCGGAACATCTGCTGCATCTCAAGGGGAGTCGTCGGGAAAAGAGGTTTATGATGTGACTCCAATCACCAGGGTAGAGTTAAAAGAAGGGGAATTTGTAAATCCATATTCTAAGGAGCAGCTTGCTGCCATCTTTGCTTTGAACGTGGATGATGTGGACAATGTTCCTTTTGCTGATCCATACAAAGAAGAGGAATCAGATGATAATATTGATTATGAAGAGGAACAGGTAGAAGTTGAGGATATGACGGCTGAAGAATATCCAGATGATCCTAAGGTTTATGGTAATTTTCTGATGGTGATCAGTCTTGAGGATTCACTTTCTTTGCTAGAGACGATGAAGATAAGGGTGAGGAAGAATTAAAGAAGAAAGATTCTGAGAAACAACTAGAGCAACCAGAATCAACTGAGTCTGAGAATTTGTCAGAGGAACAAGAGAAGAAGATGTTAATTGATGAATAGTTGAAGGAGCAGAGAGAAAAGAAGTTACCAGTAGTGAAACCTACGAAAGATGTTGATCAGAAGAAATTCTTTGACAGAAAAGGAAAATAAGTCACTAGAAATATAATAAGCTGGATGTTCGATTCAGAACTTAAGAGTTATGCGATAAAGAATGAGTTTGGAGTTTTATACTTGAAGAATGCTCTAAGATTTAACACTTTGCCAGTTTGTGATGTCCGGGATTTATCCAGAAAGCCATTTCTGAACTATGGAAATAATCAGTTGGGAAAATGTTTCAAGAACAAATTGCTAGAAGAATGTCAAGGAAAGTTCAGATTTTAACTCCTCAGAGGCGGAAGCATTCTGATCATCCAACTGATATTCATCCTAAAACTGGAAGACCGATTGTGATCTTAAAGTACAAGAAGCCTGTTCAACTGAAGAAAATACCATTGAAGAAACTTGAGCAAGATTTTATAAAGACTTTAAGATGGTGGTATTACGATGAATATACTGGAGAAGCGGTGATTGTGGTCAAAGAAGAAAAAAAGGTGGTGAGAATATTTGATCCTATGTGGTTGATCAATCTGTCAAAAGATGATATAGATAAGCTCTATCACAACAACATTTTGTATAAGGCTAAGAATTCTGAACAAGCCTTACAGTTTCAAAAAGTGATTAGAGTATGTTTTGCGTTTGGGATTCATGCTGGAAATAATCAAAGACATCATTTGAAGAAGACTGAGTCAAAAGCTTCTCAAGACTAGCACAAGACAAGGGGTAGTTTGTTAGAACATGTTATGTTGTCTAGTGCTAGGTCTAGGTGATTTGTCTAAATTGAATAGATCATTTTGTGTATTCTGTCCCCAGCGTACCAGGGGCAGACCAGATGGTACGTTGGTTATATTGTATGCTGGGCAGACTTAGTATAAATATGTTTAGCTCGTGTTTAAGAGAGTGGTTGTGAGAGTTGTGAGTTTAACTGTGTGTTTTCCAGTGTGTTTACTCTCTGTATTCTCTCTCTGTATAATCGAGCTTGCAATCAATCAAAGATATATTATTTACCTCGTGTGTTACAAATCCGATTACAATCATGCACTAGCAAGGTCCGAATACGTGTTTTACATATACCCTGTATGCCTTAGAGACACCGGAGTATCCCACATAATAACCATCAATAGCTTTTTCAGCAACTTTTGACAGTTGCTGATTGGTTATTAGTATTGTAACAAGACAAATGATTTAAGAAAATAAATATTTGGTTTTCTTTTTTCTCTAGATTTCATAAGGTGTCTTGTTTTGTCCTTTTACAATCAAAATCATGTTTTGAACATCGCATGTAGTGTTTACTGCCTCTGCCCAAAATGTTATAGGTAATTTTGATTCATCCAACATAGATCTTTCAGCCTCAATTAAAGTTATAACTCTTCTCTCAACAACACCATTTTACTGAGGGGTTCTAGCTGTACTAAATTGTATAGTAATTCCTTTTTCTTCACAGAAAGAGTTTAAAACATGATTCTTAAATTCTGTACCATTGTCACTTCTTATTGTTTTGACTTTTAAATTAGATTGATTTTCAAGCTGAGTAATTAATGCTTTTAGAACCTCTGGGGTTTCATCTTTGGTTGAAAGAAAGAATACCCAAGTGTTTATTGAAAAATCATCAGTTATTACAAAACAATAAGGCTTTTTCCCTAGGCTCTTTACTCTTGTGGGACCAAATAAATCCATATGTAGCAATTCTAAAGGATTTGAGATCGAGCTTTTCAATTTTGTCTTATGAGAAGATTTGTGTTGCTTACCTTTTAGACAAGCAATACATTCTTCAGTGAATGTGAATGTTCTATTTGGTAATCCTTTGACCAAACCAAGTTTTACAAGTTTGTTCATAGTTTTATTGTTCACATGACCTAATCTTCTATGCCATAGATTCGAGTCATCTATGAAAGCCTTGGATATAAGGCATGTGATACCATCCTTAGATGTTGTATGTGCCATATCCAGAGTGTATAGACCATCCTTTCTACGTGCTTTAATCAGGATCATTTCATCAGAAATTTTGATACCTGGTTTAAGGATGATAGTTTCTTTCTCATTGAATAGAACATTCAACTTCTTGTCACACATTTGTGAGACACTTAGAAGATTGAAGTTGAGAATAATAACATAATTTACCTTGTTAAAGGGAAGCTTCCAATTGGTAATTGTTCCTTATCCAGAAATTTTTCCCTCAGTGCTTCCAAAAGCAACTGGTCCTCCATTAACGTTCATGTGTGTTTCTCAATAGATCTTTATTTCCTATCATGTGGCAAGAACATCCACTATCTACAACCCAGATGCTGTTATGAGATTTATTGGATGTGTTCTGCACATGTTAAGAAAAGTATGAGTTAATATCTGAGGGAGACCCAAGCCTTTGTGGTCTTGGGTCTTCCCATTACATCAATATATGTGTACTCTTTGAGTACAAGTGTTTGAGTCACTTCTTTAGTTTCAGAAGACTCAGCGTTTGATTGATCAAGGGTTAAAAGAATTTTGACTGTTTTGGGGAACAGAAAAAGAGTTTATTTCAGACTGAAATTCTATGGCCTTTTGTCTTGTGACATCCCTTCTTGATCTATATTCCCTTTGTTTCCTTTCCTTTGATGCTCCAGAGAATTTTGGCTTGAAATATGAAGATTTTCTCTGAAATACCGGTTTCTTTTGATTATTTGAAACAATTTTAGTTTGATTTGGACAAAAACTGTTGTTTACAGTCCTGGAGTTTTTTCCGAAGTAACTTTTGTCATCCGAGGTAATTCTTACCTCGGGTACAAAAAAAATGGTCTCTCGAGATAACTTTTATATCAGTGCCATGTTTCTTTCGTTTTGAGGCCTTCAAGAGTGATTTCGTCCCTCCAAGGTAATTTTTACCTCGGGATTATGAATTTTTCTTTCCGAGATAAATGTTATATCGGAATAAAATTTTCTTCCTCTAGGAGCAGAATTACTCCTAGGTTGTTGTTTCTTCTGAGTTTTAGTAACATAAAACTGTTCAAACTCTCAAGGTCATGATTGCTGAATTTTTCAAATCTTTGGTTGTTTACCGAGTTTGATTTTGTCTGTTCAGAGTGGTATTTACTTTTACTTTTGGATTCTTCAGAGTTGACTTTTTCAAAATTTTCAGAAAACAAATTCTGATTTACTTTCTCTTTTTTCAACTGATTAACTTTTGACAACTTGACTAATATTGAAAAAAGGATTGTGATGACAATTGATAGCAAGGTGAGCAACTTTTCCACATATCAAACATTCCTTTATCATTTTGGTTTTAAACTCGGAAATTTTTTAGATTGGAAGTGTTTTCTCATTTGAAGAGTTTTGCCTGGAGCAAGATTCATTTTCTTTGGTGTCTTTCAATTTCCAGAGAGTTTTCTTGTTTCTAATAGAGTTGCTGTGAATCTGAGGTTCAATTGAAACAACAGTTACTGATGACACATTTTCAGTTTTTAACTCAGACATATCACTGGATTTTGAAATTTCATTTTTTGTGTTGATAATGGGATCAGGTGTAAGTTGAATTTTAGTTTCTTCATTCTTAACCTTTTTTATACACTCAGTGTATGAATCAGGATAAGTGACCTTATTGTACCTATTTCCATTATTTAGACGATTTCCTGTTGCTTTCTGACTCTGCCACAATTTTTCAGGTGTTTCTCATTACTTGCCTGTAGTTTTTCACAGTCAGCGGTAGAAACAGAAAATTTGACTTCACAGATACTTAATTCAGATTTTATTTCCTTATTTTCTTTGTTTGCAAAATCTAATTTAGAGAGCAGATCCTTGTTTTGAGTAACAAGATTGGACTTTTCATGTTTTAAAGCACTAATACTTTTGATTAGTTCTTCAATCTTATTATTATAAGCAATATCAGCCTTTCTAGAATATTCTTTGATTTCTTTTAGACTTTCCATTTCCTTAATGAGGTCATGGTTATGTTTTCTATAATTTTCTATCTGCTCAGCACATTCAGTTTACAAAGAAGAGAAAATACTTCATTTCGAATTTCAGTGTTTACCTCATAGTTTGAAGAGGTATCCATGGAGGAAGTAGAAGAGTTCTCAGCAGAGTAAGAGATTTCTTTTCCATTAAAGCATGATTGATTTGAGAGAATTCTTGCATGATTTTTTCCCAATCAACACAACTGGTTTGCTTTGCAACAACAGTAGTTGCATGGCTTTGTGGTTCTAAGCTTCATGAGGGAGCAGTAGGACCTTCAGTGGGTACACTTGATGTTAATGGTTTTGTTCTTGAGCCTATGTCATGTGTAGGGTAGGTAACTGGTGTGTATGTATTGTGAGGTCTCTGATATTTGTTTCCCCCATCTTGGCTTGTGTTTTCTCTTTTGGGCTGCTTGCATTCCCTAGCAAAATGTCCTAATTGGTGACAATTATAGCATTTGGCTTTAGTTCTGTCCAACCCAATTTGAGCATTTCTATCTCCACTGAACTTTCTGCCTGTTCTTTTGTAGAACCTTTGTGCACATAAGGAGATCATTGCTTGTTGTGTGTTGATGTCCATCTCTTCTAGGTCATTAGCACTGAAGCATTCTAAATCTGATCTAGTGATCCCACCCTGACTGTTATTTGCAATATGAGCAAAGTTGTTATAGAAGGGCATAATTTCATTACCTCTTGGGTGATGTAGGGTAAGTGATAAAAGGAGCATGTTCACTGTAGCGACTTCTATCTTCATGAGCAGTGATAAGTGCAGTAGATGTTGGAATGGTTAGGTTCACTGGTTTGTTCAGAACACCAGACTTTTCATTGATTTCCATTTCATGTGCACTAAGCATTCCATGAAGTTCACTCAACTTCAAAGAGTTGAGATCCTTGTTATACTTGATGCTTACAACAAATAATGTCCAGACATCAGGAAGTGATCTCAGGAACTTTCTGATCACATCGCCATTTTCCATCTTCACATCATTTCCCTGTAATTCATCAATAAGTTGAACAAAACGTATATATTGTGCATTCATACTTTCACCATTATTGTGGGAAATTTTCTTACCTTTGTTTTAGAACATCTTTCTTATTTTCTTTTACTTCATCAGTTCCTTCGTACATTTCATTTAAAGCTTTCCACAAATTAAAAGCAGTTTTGAAATTTTTGAAACCTACGAGAACAGAATTTGGAAGTGCTGCCTGTAATGCCCATAGAGCTTTGTGATCTCCCTCAACCAACTTGTGGTCATCATCGGAAATAGTCAACAACAACTTTTACTGTATGTACACTTTGTGTAGTAGCGGATTTCGCTGTAGGGAGAGTAGGGCCATACATAACAGATTTCCACATTTTGTAGTCAGAATGATGAAGATAGCCTATCATACGCAATTTTCATGTATCAAAATCGTCGGGCATGATATGATGGTGGTTTGTTGGAACTACCATTTCGTGATTCTCCCATAATTAAGGATGAAAAAGTGGAAAGAGTGAATTTTTACTAAAAACTGAGTATGTGGGTAAAACAGAGTTTTAAAAACTTATTATGAATTTAATTTTTAATAACACGAGCCAAAGCTCTGATACCACTTGTAGGATCGAAATCTGGTTACAGAGTTGAACCAATTACAAGGTTTTACTTAAAATTAACCAGGCGGAAACAAGTTAATTCTTATGCTCTGTTTAAAGTAAAGTAATATGAAATCGAATACAAGACAAGTATAACAATAATATGAATAAAACTGAGCACTGTATTATAACTTGATGATTCGAAGTACATATCAGAGTGATTTACACTTACTTGTTTAAAACAGGTTACAAGTGTCTATATATAGTGCCCTAAGGAATCAAGAGAACCCTTGATTCCTCTAAAGATCATCTAGACCGTCGAGTAAAGATACATGAACTAGAATAATAAACTAGTATAGAAGATAAAAGTGTCAGCTTCGTGTCAGGAGAATGGCGGGAAACTGGATTAGATATGTCAGAGACAGGTGGAGCAAGTCAAGTAGATGTTTGAGATAACTCGCCTTACCGAGGTAACTTGAGTTATCTCGGGCGTATCCATTGTCCGAGATAAATCTTTGCTTCCGAGATAAAATAGCCTTCTGAGGTACAATGACCTTTGGAGGTAACTGCAAGTTTTCTCGGGCAGTCTGCTCTTCCGAGGTAACTTATCTCGGGCCTTATATTCTTCCTAGTTAACATGTTTTAGCCGATCAGCATCATTTCTTCAGGAGAAATAATTCCTTACAATAACATGTCTCACCTTTTCAATTATACTTTCAGTCTTATAAAAATAGTATAATAGGAAAAGTAGTTTTATTTTTAGTAGTTTTTATTATTATACCCGGATATCACGGTTCGCTCGATGTAATGTCGTAACATCGGACCTGCATGAGTCAACATAATCCTGCACGGAACACGGGCAGATTTACCAGGTATCTGGTAGAATGTTATGCTTTCAATTCAGTATGTAGGATCGAAGACTACCACCACGATAAAGAAGATAAGGAACTATATAAAGTGTAGAACGCATATAGACGACTACTCATATAGCAGAGCCAGTTAGAGCCAGAAAAGTCCTCTCTTTGTGACCATTTCCATCCTAAAACTTGTTTAAGTTTCATAATGCTAACTTTTTGCAGGTTTTGCACATTGAGGGCAATGTGTGATTTAAATTGTGGTGGTGGTGGGGGGGGGGGGGCGAGGATTAAGAAATTGGTCAGTTTGCTGAAAACTTCGATTTTTCATGTCTAACATAGCCTTACACAAAACTCTATGGTCCAGCAAAGCCATTAAAATATATATAGGGAGAGGATCATTTAAGAACTAATTGGTTTTTAGAACTTTTGAGAACCATTCTAAGCCACTAGTTTATATATATGGAACCCCCCCCCCCTTAATTATAGTGGTCCCCACCTGAAATTTGTGGTTGAGATTGGTTCTCAAAAGTTTTAATTAAAAAGTTCTCATTTGAACCTAAACCTATATATATAGTAAATAAGTCTAAAAATTTGTCAGTCTTTGTGAAAAAAAATGATGTTCACGAAAAGGAAAAGACCAAAATCTATTTGCCTTATTCGAGTATACATTGAGATATTTTTGGGTACAGTAGACCGAACACAAAGTTCATTTTTATTCAACCAGTACTTAAACCCTCTTCCCCACATTTTCAGTAAGAACTTGAGCCTAACCGCATGTACATAACTAACATGCTCTTTTCTTGTCAAAATGAGATAAACCAAGTAAATCAACAAGCCAGAACTTGTTGAGAGTATACATTCCAAAATGGACAAAGTCGGGAACAAACCTTCAAAGGATTGAGGCACCTATGATTAACCTATTTCTTTCCTCTACCTATATTCCTTACCTACCCATAAATACCCTCTAGATAACCCTTGTTGATCCTAAACCCTTTCATTTCTTAAACCCGCGATTCATTTGCAAGAACACGCCCCAAAGCCATACAGCCTTTTACTTTGAACCCTTTATTTTCACAAGAACCTATGATCATAACCAAAAGCTTTCAAAAATAAGTGACAACCGCTCTATCCATATTATCCCATTACCTTATGAATTTTGTATTTATCTATGTAAAAGAAAAGAAAAAGAGAGAGAGAGAGAGAGGAATTTGAGTCACATAAAGCTTGGAAAGATCATAAGTTTGCAATTTTAGCCCTCTTTGCCTAAACAATTTCAAACCCTTAGCCATAGCCTACCCTTTTAAGCCCTCATGATTATGTGTGATCTGGCGAGATCTGTGGAGGTTTGATCTAAAAAAGTATGTATATACTAACCCAGAGAGTAGAATGATCCCTTGTGAGGTGTACTTGGTTGAATAAATCTAAACTTTCCAGTAACTCTGCTTGTAGCTTTTAATATTTCAATAAAAATAGAATTAACATCGCAAAAAGAGAAAAAGGTCGAAGTAGGTGGAGAATAAGTTTCCTAACACAGGGCCGTAGATAAAAGACTTATATTTACTCTTTGGATTTGCTTAAACTTTATTAGAGTTTTGCTTGAGGATAAGCAAAGATCTAAGCATGGGGGTGTTTGATATACAATCAAATATACATATTTTATACACATATATACCCAAAAAAAATAGTCAAAAACTAACTAACTATTATTAAAACAACTTAATAATGTTTCCTTTTAGTTTTTAGTGTTGCCCAGGTCCAGATTCACAAAAGGAACAAAAAAATGAATAAAACACGAAGAAATCACAAAGTTTCAAGAAGTCGGCCTGAGGCACGGCCCGTGCCTAGCTAGGCATAGCATGTTTCTATACCAGCAAACCCTAAGAGACTTGACAATTCTAGCCGGACACCACATGGCTCGTGCCATTGTTCCAACACGGCCCGTTCCTCTAACATCTGTGCCAGACGGCCCGTGCCACTGATCCAACACAGCCTGCGCCTCTGCCCGTAGAAATTTTGCAAAGAGCGTCTGAAGCCACACGGCCCGTGCCTCTGCCAGACACGACCCGTGCCAGTCCGAATTTATGCCTATAAATAGAGTCATTCTCCTCATTCACTTCTCAAACTTTGCTGAAGCTTCACTCTCGTTTCCACTCTTATATACCATATTTTGAGCTTTTTTTCGGTGTTGTAGCTATTCGTCAAAATTGTAAGAACATTATCTTAGTAGAATGTGATTACGTATTTGTCTATGAATCTCTTCATCTTCTCTAAAGCACATCTTTAAGCCATTCTTATGCTCGGCTAAATTCTTACACTTACTTGGGGATAAATAAGTCTTTGGTGGGTTGGTAATGATGTTTTTACAAACTTACCTTAAGGTAGGTATACTTGATTTATGGAAACTCTTTCTATGGAAAGTGCATTTTCTAACTATTTTGAACATACGTGTCTTGCGTATTATAGACCATTTGACGAGTCGAAAGCTCATTAGTCGGAATTGTGACACCCGACTGGGGGATGATGCATGATCTTAAAGGTGACTCGCACCTCATGCAAAGTAATACGTTCGTGAGTTTTATGTCTATGTAAACAAACACGGCTTTCACGCTAACTACGGCCTATAAGGTATTGGTTGGGATAAGGGTTAGTAATACTTTGTCACTTCATGGAAGTTTGTGAGATACATATTTGTGAACTTGGTTATGGTTATGACTTCCCATGTTTGCGCAAAAGCGGTGCATGGAGGAAACATACCATAATCCCTTATAAAGATGCTTTTCATAAATAAAATAATTCGATGCGTGGGTTGTTCCTTTGCTAGTTCATGATAACGTATTCGAGTACGGCACCGACAACCATCGGGCCCTACAACTATTACTTGTATACTTACTCCATTTATTCCTAATCAGAACGATACTTTCGAGTTCCTTATGGGAAACGAGAGGAATGTTAGAAAGGATTCCAGGATGAAAATCTGTCCTCCTCACCTAATTAGGAATAATCTTAAGGAAGGAGGTAACTAACATCTTATCAATACCACAATTGGCTAGTCCCCCAAGTAACACTATCTTCGACTGAATGTGCTACAATCCCATTTTATCTTTACTTTTATAGCTATATTCTTATACTAACCAACCTATTCCTCCAAAGTATAAAATGTATCTTGGTCAGGTTATCTTTGAAGACTTTTATTCAAAATAAGACTGCCTTTCCCTTGTATCCATGGACGACCTTGGAATCTTACCCATACTATACTGTTCCACGATGGGTGCACTTGCCTGTGAATCTGGTAAAATAGCATTGTTTTAAGATTATGTGTTTATAAATTTAAAAGCTTACGTACAAAAGGTGTCATCCATATTGCTATATTTTTATATACACCACACGCGCGCCACTCACCTTATGTTGGTAACCCCTTAGTCATTCTATGTCAAGCTATTTGGTGTCTATAACACGCCATCTCAATCTTTGATTCTTTTACCAAAATCTCGATTGTCTGTTAAGGTATCAAAGATGTGGTGGGTTAGCTGTGGTACATCCTATATATAAACATCGATGGTGCTTTAAGGGCAGACTGGAAGTCGAACCGAGAAATTTTATAGCTATATTCTTATACTAACCAACCTATTCCTCCAAAGTATAAAATGTATCTTGGTCAGGTTATCTTTGAAGACTTTTATTCAAAAAAAGACTGCCTTTCCCTTGTATCCATGGACGACCTTGGAATCTTACCCATACTATACTGTTCCACGATGGGTGCACATGCCTGTGAATCCGGTGAAATAGTATTGTTTTAAGATTACGTGTTTATAAATTTAAAAGCTTATGTACAAAAGGTGTCTTCCATATTGCTATATTTTTATATACACCACACGCGCGCCACTCACCTTATGTTGGTAACCCCTCGGTCATTTTATGTCAAGCTATTAGGTGTCTATAACACGCCATCTCAATCTTTGATTCTTTTACCAAAAACTCGATTGTCTGTTAAGGTAGCAAAGATGTGGTGGGTTAGTTGTGGTACATCCTATATATAAACATCGATGGTGCTTTAAGGGTAGACTGGAAGTCGAACCGAGAACTTTTATAGCTATATTCTTATACTAACCAACCTATTCCTCCAAAGTATAAAATGTATCTTGGTCAGATTATCTTTGAAGACTTTTATTCAAAAAAAGGCTGCCTTTCCCTTGTATCCATGGACGACCTTGGAATCTTACCCATACTATACTATTCCACGATGGGTGCACTTGCTTGTGAATCTGGTGAAATAGTATTATTTTAAGATTACGTGTTTATAAATTTAAAAGCTTATGTACAAAAGGTGTCATCCATATTGCTATATTTTTATATACACCACACGCGCGTCACTCACCTTATGTTGGTAACCCCTCAGTCATTCTATGTCAAGCTATTTGGTGTCTATAACACGCCATCTCAATCTTTGATTCTTTTACCAAAATCTTAATTGTCTGTTAAGGTATCAAAGATGTGTGGGTTAGCTGTGGTACATCCTATATATAAACATCAATGGTGCTTTAAGGGCAGACTGGAAGTCGAACCGAGAACTGTGTCTGGATGTTGAGTGTCTGGATGTTGAGTGTTTTGATGTTTGTATCTCTAGTCATTTATTATCTCTAGACTGTGGTCTCAAAATCTATGACAAATCCTTTACAGCCGGTTTTAACTTAGCCTTTGCAGTTAGGTTAAAATAGGTGCCGATGTGATAGATTCACTAGTTGAATATATAATCTATTTTTGGCAAAATCTTTTATGTTGCTTCTATACTCTTGTCTCAGGAAATCAAAATATATTTTTATTCTAGGAAAATCTTTAATACCATTTTTCTCAAAAATTATTAAGTCTATACTAATTTCAAAATGAAATTCTCTAATGTAGGGGAGACTGTAACATTTGCATTTTACACGGTTGCGAAACCCGGCCTATTTTGAAATTTTGCATTTTCTCGATTTTCGGATTAATAAGTAACGGGAAAATTTTTAGGTACTTATACCTCTAAAATAATGTTTTTATATGATCCATAATCATTTTTCAAAGAAAATTAATTAATAAGCTTTTGGACTAATTGGGTTCCTCAAATCGAAAATAAAGCAAATTTCGTTTTTTACGCGGTTTGTCATTTATCGAGAAATCACTTACTTGAATCTAATGTGTTAACTCGGGGTTTAACCTTCTCATTTTCGTAGTGTTATTCTTTCGTCCATATCTTCAATACCAGGTGAGGATTCATAGCCCATTTTCTTTTATTGTTTTTGGGTGTAACATGTATGCGATATAAATCATAAATTCTTTATACTTTATTCAAAATCAAGATGCGAACTCTATGACTGTTATGTGTGCTCTAGTATGTTACACTGTATGGATTATTGTTGTGGATGGGATCTATTTCAATTTTAATTTCAATGTCATTGTCAATGTCAATTTCAACGGGTAAATATTAACACTAAAAAGGTCAGGGTTACAATAATAGATTTATTGGTTTGACAGCACACCTGACCTGCATAGTAAATGGCATCGGGTGATTAATAGTCTAGTTGTCAAGGGTTGGATTACGCTCACTTATTGTGCGTTGTTTCATTACTTGTTTATCGTACTTATGAATTACAATTAACTCATGGATCGCATGTTTTACTCTAGTATAGTATACAAACCTATGTTTACTCACCAACTATTCGTAATTGAACTTTATGTTGTATATGTTGCGGGATATGATATTAGATGATGATGAACTTGTTGATGAGTGATGACACTTAGGACACATGTGGACCTAGTTGAGACCTTAAATGATTGTCCATGTTTGCTTATAGTTTTGGATTATGTTATTCTTGATTTTATGAAATGGGATTGATTAAGAATTATTGTAACTTATAATTAGTGTTGTGTGCATCTAGAAAATCATTATGTCCCGAGGTACTCCGTCGTTGGTTAGGGTGTGACAATTTGCATTTTACCTCATTATGAAAACCGACCCATTTTGAAATTTCACGCTTCCCTGATTTTCAGTTTTATAAGTACCGAAAGAATTTTCTGGTACTTATGTAACATTCTTCTCTTTCCGTATCATAAAAACCCGACCCCATTTGGAATCTCACGCGTTTTCGATTTTCGGTTAAGTTTATTAAGACATTTCGATTATTTACTAAATCATAATTCCAAATGATGTTTAAAGTGATCCAAAATAATTTTTCAAAATAAAACATTTAATTGATTGGTGTTTATAGTAAGTAATTTATTAAAAATGGAAATAAATCGATTTACGGTGTATTGGGTGATCTCGTAGTTAATCGAGAAATTCGATACTAACCGGAAGTCTCGTTTAACTAAATATCATATTTTAAATGTTCAAATGTCATCTATCAAAGTCAAATATTTATTTGTATGGTTGTGATTTGGATTTGATTCAAAACGAGAATTTATCAAATCATGATTTTTACGCATTTTCGGTTCGCGAATCGTCGTAACCGACAGTCTCCAAAATTTCAAAACTCAAAATTTTCAATTCCATCATGTTTTAATAAGTTTTATATGTGTTTTGCAAAATATTAGGGCTAACCGAGTTAAAATGAACGCAAACGAAGCAAATTTTTATGACACCCAAGGTGTATGTCATGAATTGGTGTCACATGATGTTTTATGTCACGCATTTTCCAGCTCATTTATTTAGGTTAGATATCGACTATTTTGTCTTATTTGGGGTCCAAATCCTATCTAATACTCATTTTTAACCTGCATAAACCTCCAATAATTATCCCTTATCATTCCTATCAACTTAGAACTCTCTGGAACATCCTAAATCTATTACAATTGATTAAATTTAGATAATTATTTATTTAGTCAAACTAGGATTATCATTATCCTCTCAAATTCGACTAGCACACGAACTCTCCATTATAAAAAGCACTATTAACCTCGATGATTCCTAACTCTCAAATTTGTCTCAAAGTCTCTCGTTTGTGTTTTCAAAAGTCAAAGGCTTAAACATTGACGGTCCAATTTCATCACTTTCCTTCGACTTTCTCAGGTGAGTTTATTCATGAAATTTCTTCATAAATCAAATTAATTAAGTCCTCCACTACCAAAGTCAACATAAGGAAAGGAAAGGCTAAACATCCTGTTGTGACAACCACACTTGTTTCCCATACGAATGCTTCTATCACTGCAATCCATGTTGCCCAAAATGTCCCCACTACCCAACAAGCTAAAAAGCCTTAACACGGTCTTCACCCTTTGTTTGGTACGGTCACTATAACATTTCGGTTTTATTTTCAGATTGTTTGTACCCTACCCAAATTCAAACTATGATTGATAATCAATGAAGGATCATGTTCTATTTCATTTTATTATCTCGTTTATTATTTGGATAACTTTAACTATGCCATTTAATGTATCGTTCGTGAATCATTTGAATGTCTTGCATTTGTCGCATTTTAAGTCGCAAATTCGATTGTTTTCGTTATTTAAGTCAAACTGAGCGATTACGCGATTCTGAACACGTATTAAACTTGTGGGTAATACTAGTCACGCACAGAAGTAGGTCCATGTGAAGTTTTGTGGAAATCGGAGGTCGAAACGCGAATAACGAAATCTCGGTTTTCGTGAGTGTTCAGAATTTTCCGAGCGATCCGCGAATCTCGAAAATCACATTTTATGGTTTCAAAATGCTCATTTAAGTATTTCATATTTGTGTTTTAAATTTGAAGTTCATCCGATGTGTAACGAGCAAGTTGGAGCAAAAGGGAAAAAATAAAGAATTGCCCAAGGAGCGAAATGAAGAGCGAAATGAAGAAACTGGAAGATGAGTTCCGTGACCTTAAGCAAGAAAGTGGGGAGAACCATACCTACAACGAGTGATTCCATGAGTATAAGTTGCTACTTCCTGTATTGGTTACACCAGAGTACAGGTGTATCCAGCAATACATTGGTGGGCTTCCTACGGATATCCGAGATGCTCTTTGGGCAAGCAATCCTCAGCCACTTGCAGATACTATCCACCTCGCAGGAAGACTGACATACAATCACATGAAGGAAGGGACCCTAACCAGAAAAGAGTCTAAGCGAGAATTTAAATTGGGAAAGTCTGAAAAATATGAGAAATCTGATTCTGGGTCAATGAAGGAGACCAAGACTGAGCCCTCCTCCTCTAATGTCAATAAAAAGAAGAGGAAGGCTAAGAACTTCGCGGTGACCACAACCACTACTACTACTGCTTATCCTACCGTCTTTGTTGCCTAAGTAGCTCCTGTAGCACCACCTGCCAAGAGAACCTACACTGGTACATTTCCCTTGTCTAACGCATGCAAGCGCCACCACCCACTCAGGTTGCTTGTTGAAAGTGCACCAACTGTGGTCGCTTTGGCCACCTTGTTAACACATGTTACGTCCCTGCTGAATCTCAACCAGTGGCTTAGTATCCGGCTCAACCTATGATCACTCAAGCATCAAACGTACAAGTCCAGGTTCGAGGTTGCTATAACTAAGGAGATCCTGGCCATCTTCGAAATGCTTGTCCTAGACTCGGGGTAACTAACCCTCCTAACAATGCCACTGCTACCCGTGGTACGCCTACTCGAGTTTTCAACGTCAATGCCAACCAAGCTCAGGCGAACCAAGAGGTGGTCAATGGTACGTTCTTAATTAATAATCGTTACATCTCCATATTATTTGATTCTGGTGCTGATAGGAGTTTTGTATCATTAGAATTCGAACCTATGCTTTCTACCCCTCGAACTGTACTTGACTCCTTTTTAGTTGAAGTGGCGGATGGGAAATCAGTCGCCCTAGACTCTGTCATTCTTGATTGTACTTTAAATTTTAAAGAGCATCTTTACCCTATCGACCTTATTCCTATGAAACTTGGAAGCTTTGACGTCATTATTGGCATGGGTTGGTTATCGCAACACCACGCTGAGCTTGTTTGTTTCGATAAAATCGTTCGTATTCCGCGTTCGGATGGTCAAAGCCTCGTTATTCATGGCGATAAACCATTAAGTGGGCTAAGACTCATGTCTTGCACTAAAGTCCAAAAGTACTTGCATAAGACCTATGTGGCGTTTTTGGCCAATATTATGGATGTTTGAGAAATGGAAAAGGGAATAGAAGATATCCTGGTTGTTCGTGACTTCCCATAAGTCTTTCTTGATGACATAACGGGTCTTCCTCCCGTTCGCCAAGTTGATTTCCGCATCAACCTTATTCCTGGCGCCACGCCTGTTGCGAAGTCACCTTATCGCCTCGCACCCTTAGAAATGCAGGAGTTATCCAAACAACTCCAAGAACACTCTATTAAGGGTTTCATTCGACCTAGTTCCTCACCTTGGGGAGCACCTGTTCTTTTCGTGAAAAAGAAAGATGGTACTTTTAGGATGTGCATAGACTATTGTGAGCTCAATAAACTCACTATCAAGAATCGTTACCCTTTGCCTCGAATCGATGATCTATTTGATCAACTCCAAGGTGCCACTTGTTTCTCGTAAATTGATCTTCGCTCTGGTTATCACCAACTTCATGTTTCTGATTATAACATCCATAAAACCGGTTTTCGCACTCGCTATGGCCATTTTGAGTTCACAGTTATGCCCTTCGGGTTGACAAACGCGCTGGCAGTATTCATGGATCTCATGAATCATGTTTGTAAACTATATCTTGATAAATTCGTCATCATCTTTTTTGAAGATATTCTCATTTATTCAAAGTCAAAATCTGAGCAAGAAACTCACCTGCGTCTGATTTTGAAGATCCTGAAGAAAGAGCAACTTTATGCCAAATTCGCTAAATGTGAATTTTGGCTTAAGGAAATTCAAATTTTAGGGCACATTGTCAATGAAAAAGGTATCAATGTTAACCCTGCCAAGATTTAAGCTGTTAAGGATTGGAGTACCCCTACCACTCCTACTGAAGTCCGCTCGTTTCTTGGGTTAGCGAGCTATTATCAGCACTTCATCGAAAATTCCTCAAGGATCGCAGTCCACTCACAGTCTTAACACAAAAAGGTAAACCTTTCAAGTGGGGTCCTACTCAGGAAGAGGCATTCCAAGTTCTCATACAGAAATTATGCGATGCTCCTATCTTGACTCTTCCCGATGGAAATGATGACTTCGTGGTCTATTGTAATGCCTCAAATCAAGGCATCGTTTGCGTGCTCATGCAACGAGGAATGGTGATTGCATATGGGTCAAGGCAACTCAAGACATCTCAAGACACATGAGAAAAATTTCACGATGCATGATCTTGAGTTAGGTGCGCTCGTGTTTTCCTTGAAATTTTGGAGGAATTACCTTTATGGCACTTAATGCGTAGTCTACACTGACCATAAAAGCCTCCAGCACATCATTAATCAGAAGGAACTCATCATGCATCAGCGGCGTTGGGTTGAACTCTTAAACGACTACGACTGCGAGATTCGCCTATCATCCTGGGAAAGCAAATTTCGTGGTCGATGCCCTAAGTCAAAAAGAGCATCGCAAGCTTATTATATTTCAGAGCTCTCATCATATGACCAATTTTAAAGCTCGAATCCTTGTGGCTCAACGCACTTCAGTCAATGAGGGTAATTTGCATAATGAGTTATCTTGTGGAGCTGAGCTTCAATTCAAGACCAACTCAGATGGTCTTTTCTATTTCTTGGATCGTCTCTGGATTCCCGACCGAGACGATCTTCGGGCGAAATTTCTTACTTGTTCCAAAGTCAAGGCCGAGCCACAGCGACCCGCCGGCTTACTCGAGCAGCCAAGAATTCCCGTTTAGAAGTGGGAGGATATCGTAATGGACTTCGTTACGAAACTTCTGAAAACTGCCAAAGGATGTGATACCATTTGGGTCACCATCGATCGTTTAACTAAATCCGCTCATTTTCTCCCTATCCATGAGAGCGATGGAGCCGCGATATTGGCTTAGATCTATCTCAAGGAGATCGTTTTCTGCCTTGGCACTCCTTTGAGTATCATATCTGATCGCGATAGTCGTTTTATGTCGCATTTTTGGCAATCTCTTCATTCTTCCTTGGGGACTCAATTGGATTACAGCACGACCTACCATCTTCAAACTGATGGTCAGTCTGAGCGCACCATTCAGACTCTCGAGGACATGCTTCGAGCGTGTGTCATTTTTTATGCTGGGAGTTGGAGTTCGTTTTTTCCATTGATCGAGTTCTCTTTTAATAATAGCTATCATTCAAGCATTGTTATGGCCCCGTTCGAAGCTCTCTATGGTTGAAAATGTCGTTCGCCTATCTGTTAGACCGAGTTCTGTGAATCTCAAATCACCGGCCAAGAGTTGATTCAAGAAATAACTGATTACATCGCAAGTTCGATCGTTTTCGTTATTTAAGTCAAAATGAGCGATTACGCGAATCCAAACATGTATTAAACTTGTGGGTAATACTAGTCACGCACACAAGTAGGTCCGTGTGAAGTTTCGTGGATATCAGAGGTCGAAACGCGAATAACGAATCTTGGTTTTCGTGAGCGTTCGGAATTTACCGGGCGATCCGCGAATCTCAAAAATCATATTTTTGGTTTGACAATGCTCATTTAAGTATTTCATATTTGTGTTTTAAATTTGAAGTCCATCCGTAAAGAGCAAGTTGGAGCAAAAGAAAAAAAAATAAAGAAAGAAAGAAGAAAGAAGATAATAATAATAATAATAATAATAATAAAAGGAATGGCAGTAGCAAGAATCGAATCTGAAACCTTCCGGTCTAATCCTAACGCCCTGACCATTGAGGCAAGGCAAGTTTTTGTGAACTGTATCTGGTTCCAGAGTTTATATATTGTGTTTTGTATCTGATCGCGACCAGCTCGATTTTGGGACTATTTTTGGGATAAAATATCCGTTTCTAACTCATATTTGACCCGGTTTTCTTCTGTAACTTCATCCCAATGTCCCCTAACTTATTCTCCAAGCTAATCCATGATTAAATCGATTTCCATAATAATTATCAACCAATTCCTTTCTTAATTTTCTAAACTTTCTCTTCAAGACTTTCCTTTTTGTCAAACTTGAACCCTAGACGACCCCTACCCTATAAATACCAGTAGATATTGCTCCTATGAACCTCCCTCGAGCTTCTGCAAGTTTCAATTTCGTCCCTTGTCCAATCATTCGCGTTTTTAAAAGTCAAAGTCCAGCAGTTTGACCCTCCGATTTGACTAGCTTCCTTGGACTTTCACGAGTAAGTTTCTTCATCAAATTTTCTTGTTTTTGTATGCCCTACGATACCCCATTGCTGTATTTGACCAAAAGTCCTCTGTGTCCAAATTCAAACTTTAAACGCACACTTTAATTGGGGAAAACTACTAACAATCACAATTACCATTTACCAAGAGTTGTTTTATCACATAGTATTCTAATCTAAAACTTTTGTAGCGAATGAAACTTATTAACTCACTTCAGGGATGTTAATAAACATATATTAAGGTTTCCATAAGTCTAAAATGACCGTCGTAAAATATTACAACTTTTAGGCCATTTATATAATTATTGAAACTTAAGGGGTAGTAAGTGTAATTTTACTAAAGATATGAAATTTTCAGAATTATTAATTATATAATAAACCCTAAATTCTGGAAAATGATATTTTTAAGACTTTGTTGAATTGACATAATCAACCCCTAAGTTTGAGAAATTATAGTTTTAACCCTAGACTTTGTATATTTATCAAAAGTGGTATTTATGTTCACAAAAGGGTATTTTAGTACTATTAACCGTTAAATAAATTTTTTTTGACATAAGTAATTAGTAAACTCTCTAATTAATCATTTAAATTATTGTTTGATCATTTTGGTCTTTACAATTTTCGGTCCTTCGAATCTTTAGGTTTTCGTCAGGGTTAGTTTCTCTTTGTGCATTGCTTGTTCCTTGTCACCTGCCTGCTTACTAGGTGAGTATTCATAGCCCCATTTTTATTTTATGTTTAAGGGTGTAACATGTACACTTAACGAACTTTCATACTATATATTTTTCATTTAACTAAAATGGAATTCTTGTACGTTGGTGTGTGTTTTGCTTGTATGTGAACTATATGGCATATCGCATGTTGTTCTTTCATTATATTTCATGATCTATTAGCGTAACATTAACTATAAAAAGCATGGGTTCCATTAATAGATCTATTGGGTGATATCCCACTTGACTTGACCGGTTTTGGCGTTAAGTGATTGGTAACCTTAATGTCAGGATTGGTTTATGCACCACTCTAGTACTTGCTTTATTTCATTACATGTTCTTTCATACTTGTGCATTTTCACGTAACGGTAGATCGCATGTTTTCACTTACATTCTATGCTAAACCTATGTTTACTCACAAACTCTAGTAGTTGACTTTATTATGTTGTACATATTACAAAACATAACTGATGATTTATCGTGGACGCTTAGGAAATGCTTTTGGACTAAGATTAAGATTAAAATAAGACTATCTATTTGTTTTGTTTGGATATTACTAGTTATATGAAATTATTTATGTTTAATTAGTGGCATGTTTAAATTTGGTAACTATATTAGCTGTCACGAGCATTTGAGCAATCCTCATGCCCCAACGTATTCCGGCATTGCTTGGGGTGTGACAATCATCTGTAGAAAACTTATCGCCAGCCAACTGGAGCTCAGTCTCCGATGGTTCAACTTGTGGCATAAATAAGTGCTCGATTCACTACTACCCCTCTAAGTGTTTTTGTCCCAGTGTTTTATTGTCATCATTGTTGAAATCTCGGTCATCTCCCAAACACATGTCCCCTGTTAGCCATTGTTAATGCTCTTGTCAACAACAAGGTCAACTACGAAGCCCCTGCTGGAGCTTTTAACATGGATGCTGTTTGAAGGATTTTATAATGATACGTATTAATCATTTGAATTTTTTTTGGGATTTGAATAAAGCATTTGTATCGGGATTTGTGATTTGTCCCTTTGAGTTTTAAACCATTATTGCCTATTTCTCGCGCTACCCTTGGATCTCTTATTTTGATCAAAGCGGCGGATTAGAACACAATCGCCCTCTATTCCATTATCTTTAAGTTGCGCTTCAAGCTTCAACAAGGACATCTACCCCAATAACCTCACACCTATGCGTTCTAGAAGCATCGACGTCATCGTTAACATGGATTGGTTGTCTCGACATCACGCAAAACTCGTTTGCTCCAACAAAATCATTTGACTCCCTAGTCCGGATGGCTAAGTCTTGGTTATTAATGACGATAAACCCTACAGTGGGCTAATACTCGTGTCCCACACGAAAGCTCACAAGTAGTTACGCAAGGAGTGCGGGGCATTTATAGCTCACATTGTGGAAGTTGTTTCAAAGAAACGGGAATTCAAGACATCCCAGTTGTTTGGGATTTCCCCCAGGAGTATTTCTTGAAGACATCTCAGGTCATTCTCCCGTCTGTTAAGGTCGACTTCCTCATCAACTATACGCATGGCGCTACTCCTATTGCAAAGTCGCCCTATCGTCTTGCACCCTCAAAGATACATGAGCTACTCAACCACTCCAGCAATCTCTCCAATTTGGGTTTCATTCGACCTAGTTCTTCGCCTTGAAGAACACGCAATTGTTCATTAAGAGTAAGATGGTGCCTTTTGACTATATATAGCAAGTTCAAGGATTCGAACCTTTTGCCACACACTGATAACCTCTTCTAACGGATTTATGGCAGGGGCACAACTTTTAAGGGGCGGGAGGGGGCGCCCGACCCCCCGAAAGTTTTTTTGCGATGTAGGGGGTATATAATTTTCGTGTAGAAAATTTTGATATACTCCAGTTTCGACCCCCCCCCCCCCTTTACCCAAAAATTGACGTTAGAAAAAAAAAATAGATCCCGACCCCCCACTTGATATATTCAAGCTTCGCCACTGATTTATGGAGCTACATATTTGCCTCAAGATCGAATTTCGCCGTTGACGTTATCCTGAAATCATTTCCCTCATGCAGTAGTTATTCATTTTTTATTAACAATTTTCTCAAAACCGTGGTGGAGTCCGGTCTCGATTTCATCTTTCGCTAACCAAGTACTTCCATAACCCTTATAAACCTTATTTGTATCTCATATTTATTGTCGCTTTTTCGTCGATAATCGAAATTATTTTAAACCCACTTTTGTCGTTAATCATGAAATTTCTCAAATCACAACATTTGGAAAACTTTTTTTCTTTAACTCACGGACTCGACACTCTTTGACTCAAATCACAGACTCAATTTTCACATACTCCACGCATACTATGATTGACATATTCAATCTAAGGGACTCAATTTGTGCTAATCAACATTCAGTTCATAGTTTTAGCTTGTGATGATCTTTCAATCAAAATTTTCTTTTTGTTGGATTCATGCTATTCATATAATACCAATTTATTCAACTAATTTCATTTTGCTTAATTTCTTTTGGTGATTGCTTGCGTTCACTTATACATCTTTTGATATATTGCTTGCAGTTTCTCGCTTGTTTTGTTTAGACAATTTCACTACCTCACGTTTTACTCTTTTGTCAATTTCACTACCTCACGTTTTACTTCTTTTTCTAAACTGAGGTTCATATTTCTATCACTACATTTATGTGTGATGCTAGCTTAGCATGCGATCAAGGTTGGGTATAGGCATTGGTTCTTGGGTTTTAGCAAGGGTTGTAATGGATTTTTGTCTAGATCTCGCGTCACATGGGTGGACTGGATGTGGTTCGCTACCCATCTAGCTCACTGAGACTTGATGTGCTGTCTAAGTAAGAAATCCGCAAATTTCAAATTTTGTTTATCATATGGAATGATTTCACTAGTTTACAGTCAATCTATTATTTTTGAATTTCAAAGATATACATGTTACACCCCTCACCGTTGTCCTCATATTCAATTCCGCCAGTCTCGCTCCTAAAGTAGGGGAGATCGTGGCTTTCAATCTTGGTCAATCGTCCTAGTTAATGAGCAAATCTCCATGTTGGTTCAAGCTTCGATTTTGATTCTTCATTCTTGTACTTACCCTACGCTAATAATTCCTCAAACATTTATCTGGTGTCTCTAAATCTATATCAAGTTATCACAATCTTGAATTCAATTATCAAAGACTCGTTCGCTTGTTGTGCAGAATGGGTGATTCTCCTTAGGATACTGGTATGCTTTTGGGGTATCAATGATGTGGTGGGTTAGCTGCGATACACCCTATATATTGCAACATCCCAAAATTCATAGATACATGATATATATAGTAAATACGTGTTTAAATTATAAATACGTAAGCTTAATTGATAAATGTGGTAAAACTATGCCTTAGATAAGTTGCATGAGTTAGAAATACGTGTTTAAAGGCCTATACGGTGAAATATGCATAAACGGATGTGTTAAACGTTAAAGAAAGTAAAAATATGAGATGGATATGTGTTTATATGAATAAAATAATGATACATGTGTGAATTGATAGATATATACGTATGAATACTTGTGTTAATAGCTAACGGAAAAGTTAAAGGACTAAAAGCGTAATTATTGTAAGGATATAAACATATACAAGTATTATACGTGTTTATATTCATTATAAGTATTTTGAGACTTATAAATTAGTAAAAATATATCCTAATATGATTCGTGACATAAAATGATAGGTATTGTAAAGTTTAAGGGCCTAGAACGTAAATTAGCAAATAATAAAGAAAATATATAGAAATGTATATTTATGTTATCATGCGAATCCCAAGCCTTAGAAACCTTAGAAAATGTTAGAAATATGTCCCCTAAAGTTTTGGTACATAAAATGATAAAACTATAGAAGTTTGAGGGGCTAGAATGCACTAAATCAAACAACAAGGACTAAGTATGTAAAATATACAAAGCTGGCCAAAAAACCAGTGGCTCGCGTATCGCGAGCCACATCCATCACTACTGCGCGATACGTGAAGGTATCAGTAAACGCGGAAACATCACAGGTCCGTTTCTAGCCATGTAAACTCGACTTGGAGCTCAAGATTCGTCAGATTCGTGGTGTTTTTGAGTAGTTAGTCACCTAGGGTCGTGGCAGCAACCAAATGCGCACCTAAACACTATAAATAGACCCTTCAATTCGTTGTTTTTAATCACCAATTCACTGATTTTCTCTCTAAAAACCCTAAACCCGCCCAGAATCTTCATCAGTCGAATACGAGCTGCACAAGAGGAGTTATAAGTTAAAATTCAGCAGTCAATCATCTTAAGGTAAGGTCTAAAATAACCTCATTTAGTTTTGGCTAAATCGACCTCTAGGTATGATTTCTAAAAATGTGTTAAAATTAGGGTTCTTGAGCTTGTCTTGATAAAATCGGGTGATCGGGTGGGAATTAGGATCCGAATTTTTGTAGGTAATCATAAAATAATGTATTTTAAGAAATACCTAAGTTTATTTCACAATTGGAAGAGGTTTAGTAATGGTTTTGTTAACGGGTCAAAATTAGGGTTTTCGTAACGTTGTTCTGTCCAAATTGAGCCAACGGTTTTGAATTAAGCTTAGATATTTTAAATATATTATAAAATGTTATAATGGATAATACCATAAGTTGGTTTGAAATAAAAATGAGTTTTGATAATAAAACAAGAAATTCATGAAATTAGGGTTTCTAAATATAGATAGTTAACATAAAATAATCCTGAGGGTATGGGTACTTGATTTTTGGTCTTATAACATGTTTATATATATATAATAAGTATATATGAGTTTAAATTTGATAAATAATAAAGTATTAAAGATACCGAGTTAATCGGATATTTAGAAGTTCGTGCGAACCGGAAGGGTAAGCGCCTGTACACTGGGGTTTCTGGCATAGCGAGGGTGTCGCATAAATTCCAACTGGGGCCTGGCATACCTCCCTGGGCGATCCCGGAGTGACCGTTTACTTATAGGAATGCGCGTCTTCATAATTATCAATAAAAAGGTTATTATGCCTATAAGGGCATTTTGGTCATTTTGACCTCAAAAGAGATAAACCCTAATAAAGTCTTATTAAGATAATAAGATATAAATAAACATAGGTATTATTTATAATGACTTTGCATTAATGCAATCCAATACGCGATTAGGTTAAATATGGACCATAACAGAGATTCTGTCTGAATAACTGATTAAAGATATCAGGTGAGTTTCTACAAGCCCACTTTACAAGTTTTAAATGATTTTAAATATACTTTCGGGCTAGTTTACATATAATACTTGTGAAAATATATCCAAGATAATTGTGACTTGATATATACGTGTTATATGATGAAATTATTGTTAAATTGCTTATACGTGTTATGCAATTATGTTGATTATAATGTAATGTGTATATACTTGCTTGAAATTAGGTGGCCAAGTGACTAGGGAGTTGTTAGTAAACGTTTAGTGAATATGTATGATTATATGAGAACATATGGTGCATTTGCTTGTATTAATATGTGGTGGATACGTCGCTGGTACATCCTATATATATACATAGTAATATAAGTTACCCTGTATATCGAAAGTGTGGAGGATACGCCGCTGGTACATCCTGTATACATACACCTAGGTAAATTGGGGGATGTCCATTTGTTGCAGTATATGGTTATTTAACTAGGGGTAAGTAGTATGCATGATCAGAGAATTAAGTCATTAAGATGAGAAAATGACCTAATAGAGTTAAAGCATGAGTTGCTACTAAAACCTAATAGAGTTGAAGCATGAATTGCTAATATGACTTATTAGAGTTAGAGCATGTGTTGCTACTGAAGACGAATGGTCGCTGCTTCCCCATAGTGGTGGCTTAGGGAACCGTGTACGGACGGAGCGGCAGTCGGACATCGCAAAAGCTATCTTACGACAAGCTAGGATGACGATTGCAGTGGGGGGCGAACCTTTCGAAGGAGATGAAGAATGAGGAGACGCTTCTTCCCCATAGTGGTGGCTTAGGGAACCGTGTACGGACGGAGCTGCATTGGGCCGTTGTAATAACTATCCTTCGAGATGGGACGGAGTGTGCAGTGGCGGGTGGACTCTTCATTGAGAACCAAAATAGTTGGTTAAATATAGTGACCTAGAAGTTAAGCCTAGGGTCATGGTTAAGATAATAGGATGTATTATAGTGAATACGTGTTGGGATATATATGTGATTTATAAATATGTTGTGAAGACCAGATAACACTTTAACGGTTTTTGTACTAAACGGTAGAACTCACCAGCGTAAGCTGACTTTTTAAAAGTATGTATGCTAGGTTCTGCAGAGACGTTTAGAAGTAAAGGCACAGATCGTTAGAAGACGGGATAATCGGGAAAGCTATCAAGGATGAATTTCTAGCAAGCTGGCTTAGTTATAGATTTCCTTATTATAATTAGTTGTAGTTATGTACAATATCTCACTTACTGTAATAGTTGGCTTATATAAATAAAAGTTTTAAATTTCCACTGCTTAATATCTCTGTTGATACCTTGTGTTCATGAGTAAATCCGATTCGTGACCCCTCCTAGTGCCAAGTCTGGGAGTGGGCGTCACATATATAAACACCAATGGTGCTTCAAGGGTGGACTAGGAGTCGGACCGAGAGTTGGCCCTGGTTGTTGGTTGTTAGTTGTTGGTTTTTGGTTGTATCGAAATCTCTATCAAGTTCTCAATTTTCGTTTGAAACTTAGCCTTTGCGGATAGGTGGAAATTGGTATCGATGTAACTGATTCAATAATCGAAAAAGTATTCTTATTTCGGTGAAATCTATTGCGTCATCGCTATGTCTCTACTCTAGTAATTGAAATGAATTTGGAGAAACCTCGTACGTCGGCATCATATCTTGGTAATCGGTAAGATCTCCCCGGTTCTGGTGAAATCTTTGATGTCTTCACGATCCTTCGATTGAAGTAGTCAGTAAGGTATTGGTATTTTTGGTAAGATCCTTCATCCTACCTATCTCCTCTAAACTTGACAGTCTCTACTAATTTCGGCACGAAATTTCCTAAAGTAGAGGAGACTGTAACATTCTCTTTTTGTGTTTCGTAAAAATCCGACCCGATTCGGAATCTCTCGCGTGCTTTATTTTCGAATAAGTTTTATTGAGAAATTTCGATTATTTAGTAAAATCATAACTGCAAATAATGTTTTAAGTGATCCAAAATCATTTCCCAAAATAAAACATTAAATAGATTGATGTTTATAGTAAGTATTTCATTAAAAATGGAAATGAAACTATTTACGATGTTTCGAGTGATTTCGTAGTTAATCAGGAGATTCGGTAATAACCGGAAGTCTCCTTTAACTCAAAATCATATTTTAAATTTTCAAATTGTTGGGATTTGACAGTGGTATTCGGGTCACCCGGTGACATATATAAAATTTTCGTGACCGACAGATTAATAGTTTGTAAAAGAGTTTAATGAATTATTATATAATTAATTAAATAACAAAACTCAATAAAATATTATATATATATATATATATATATATATATCATTCATAACGAATTCTAGTGTGCAACAGGATAGATTACCGAACACGGAAGCACGGATTAATATCCTCAGTGGTGTTTTGAAAAACGTTTAACACACCGAGTTTCAACGAACGAAGCACTAGGTTGAACGGAATAAAAACGAACCACTTTCGAGCTCCAACGTTGGTCGTGTATCGCGATGATTCATGTGGTCCGGTGTCAGGTACCGCCAAAGGCACGGGACTGCGTTTCTGACCCGTGGTCATTACGCATCGCGAGAGTACACGTTAACTTACGCCGCGTCTCGCGAGACTACAAGATCTATCAGATAAAGATCTGATTGCAACCGGAGACGGCGCACGACGAGAGGCGTCGGGCGCTCGTCAACGAGCGACAGTCGTGTGGCGGCAGGCGAGCGGCTGTAGTGGCGGTGAACGACGAAGGCTATTTCCACGGTGGTGATCGACGAGTTTTATGGCGGCGATTGGCGGCGAACCGAGCAGCGGATCAAGGCGTACGTATCGACGATCTCTAGTCCTTCTGGCGGTCTATGGGCGTTTATCAACGACGCACCCTGACTAGCAACAACCACCAAGTTAAGGTGGTGCAAAGATGGCCACCGAAGAATATTGGGTGACGAAGATCGGCGACGGATTGAATCCGCATTGGAGTTCGACAGGGAAAGAAAAGAGGATTTCTCCTCTTTTTCTTTTCTCTTCGGCCAACTTGATTTTTTAGGTGATTAGGGTTTAATCCCTAATCATCTAATATTTATTAGATCACCATAAATTCTTGTCGGGTCCCATTCAAACTATAAGCCCATCCAAATATACGAGCCCACGAGCAAACATTAATGAAAATTCACCAACGAATAGCTCAACCGTGAATTTAAATAAAACCACTTTTATTTAAATATCGTTCACCCATTATTATTAAGTTCGTTTAAATAATAATAATATGATTATTAATTATTTATAATTAGTATAAATAATGTATATAATCAAACGTTTCCGTTTCTTTTACTAGTTAACTAGTAAGCGGGTTTAAAGTTCGTTGCACCCGGTGTAACTCTTACGGGTCGTAACCAGGCCGGGTTCAAGATTTGTTAGTTCTGGACACATAATATCCAACAGTCTCCCACTTGGACTGATCGCGACAAGATCTAAGAAACAGACAAAGGTACTCTAGCTACACATGACTGTCCCAACCAGTTATGAACCTTCAAGTCAACAACCAAGGTATATATGTTGTTAAGCAACCTATATTAGACTTGTGGTAATTCGAAGTCATTGTATCCCTTCTGTATATGAAAACACGGTTCGTCCCGATCTAGTGATTTGTACACCAAAAATTGGACCGAAACTTACCCCGAACTCAAGAACACAAAATCGTAAATTAAACTCAGTTTATAGCTCGAATCGGATAACGATTACATGAATAGACTCGTTAACAGTTCATAATCATGATCCTAACATCAATTCTCTCAGAAAAATAAAATCAAAAACTCCTCCTCTTTGTAATTTAAATTCACGTAAACGGTTATCTAGAGAGGTCCTCACCTCCGAACTCCATAGCACCATATATATATCAACAAGTTTCGTGAGTGCCGAACTTCAGGAGATTGTGAGAGCCGAACTTCAGGTTTGGCCTCCCTTCTGTTGTACTTCGCACCAAGTTCGGACCTCCGATTCTACTAGCCACGACCCTTTTATGATTAATTTGTTGGTTTGATAAACCAACCCTTAACTATTGGATAATGACAATAACTACCCAATACAAGAATTAACAATTCTAACAAACAACTAACTATACTAACTGAAATACACACACGTAACACATATTTTGCACTAACAAACACCCCCTTGACGTGTGTTGTATCAGATCTTCAAACTCTTTGAATCTGTTGTTAGTTGATGTAGGGTAGACATGGCTGGAACAGGACTAAGTCAACTGAACCATTTCTGAAAATGATAAACTCTTTGAAAGCTTCATAACCATGCTTGCAATCCATTCTAAGATCTTTATCTGAAAGACTTTGATTATTTCTACCTGCAATCTTCAGAAGACATAAGTGCAAATTTTCTTTTCCAAACATAACTTTAATCTTGGAAGCAAAACTCCTCCTTTGGAGAAACCAAGACATTTAGTTTTGAAAATTTGTTGTATCTCGTGTCGATCAGATCAAAAACAAAGAAGAAAAAAAATATTTTTGGATTTTAGAAAGTTTATATCAAAACACACTGAAAATCTTTTTGATTTTTCATAAACTGAAACATAAATACAATATAGAATTATACTCAATTTTTGTTTTTGGTGAGAAAGATCACAAAATGAGATCATATCAAACATAACGCATCATACACACTACAATTTCAAAATACTAAGCATGCAAGCTAGGCTGACTTAGAATACAACCATTTGGTTTATTTCAGCTAAAGCAGGTCATTGTCTATAACTTTCTGATATGGAATTAAGTATATTAATCAAGCATTGATAACATGGTACCCACACAATTAGGAATACTTGCAATCCGCTTATTTCATATTTTTGAATTTTTCTTTTATTCAAGTCAAGTTACTCGCAGCAGATTTCTCATACTGATATTATAAACTTGCTTGTACAGAATCAAATGCCATAGAGATATCAAGTTCATGGTGTTTCTTGCAAATAAGAAAGCAGAAGCCTTAAATACTTAGCAATCAGGTCGGCCTTGTGAGCACGCAGAGAATGCATAAGTATTGAGAAAATAAATTAAAAGTTGTATAATCCAACAACAATCAGGTCGGCCTTGTGGACACGCAGAGAAAGTTCGATGAATTATACGAAA
>JBCNJP010000025.1:47049337-47081515 GCA_039602395.1 Deinandra increscens subsp. villosa
AGGCATTCTAGATGTGATGTGTTCGGAACGACTCTAAAAATACTATAAAAACCTAGACCTAAACCTAGACCTAGACACACCTAATTTTACCGAAAATACCTAAACTAGACCGAACCCTAAGGCAAGTGTACCTGTCGGATTATAGCTAAGCTAAGGCAAGACCGGGAATATCGAACCCTAGAGACACTCTATAGACAAAATTAAACCTAGACCTAGAAAATGGAAATACTGAGTAATTTGGGTTTTTGATTGAGATTTGATTTAACTAAAATTAACTACGCAACGAACAAACAGACAAACGCAGGAAACCTTGGGGAATTCAAATGAGAGGGAAATATACCACCTAGACCTAGACTCGCAATCGACACTTAACTTTACCTCGGCTCTAACTATTCTGATGGTGGCTAGTTCACCTTTTAAGTCCTTCCTAGACAACGATTCTAACGCTCGAACAGGAGTTCACCTTTTGAGTACTTCCTACCTCAATTAGACCTAACCACCTCTGAACCTAATCTCGGGCACCTTAGACCTAACAGGAGCTACCAATAACTACTATGACCGACACGGAATACCAAGATAATCAAAACCCTAGGACACTTCCTTTTTAGACAATGCAACCCTAGAATTCTAACCACCCCAACTACCCGACAATTCTTTACCTTGTGAGTCTCAGAAAAGGCAGCACATTACAATCAAATTACCAACTAACTATCAATGCAATAGTTTAGGAAAACCCTAAACCAATCTATCGCAATTAACCCTAAAGTCAACTACTTTAGATAATCTACCTAAACCGAAAGACATTCGCGGGTAAATTAAGCATCAACAATTAATTAACAACCTGCTCATAACACACACATGCATCAACCATGGCAATCAATGGAATTGAATAAAATCGTAACATCAATCAACTAGTTAAAACCAAGAATAAAGTCAAAGTGTCAACTACTCATCAAAACGGTCTAGATGGCATAATTAGTTTAGCCTACAATCATGATCTGAACAATAAACATAATAAAGTCTGAAACTTGGTTCAAATACATGATAACAATTAGAAGTTTATAATGAAAACGAAGTAATCGAAAGAACCGGATAGCGAATTGCAATGCAATCTTGATCTCTCAATGCTTCTCCTTGATCCCAGCTCTCTTCTCCTCTGAAAATCGCCCTAAGTCGCTCTGGAATTCGTCTGGGAGTCGAAGAATGACGAATTGAAACCCTAAAGGCGAATTTATAAGTCGAATCCTTTTTCTGCGGGTTTTAGACCTCCAAGCGTATCGCTTGGAGGCCTTACACTTGGGCGCGATACGCCTACAAACCACTAGGCGACAAATTAGTCGGCTTTAGCCGACTTTGACTTTTCTTGACCAGCCTTTCCTCGCGTATCGCCTAGAAACCATCAAGTCCCAAGCGATACGCCTGGGACATCTTGTTCAGCATTTTTCTTTTGTTTTCTCTATAATCCTCTCTTCTCCAAACATGGCCTCGGGATTCAATCAAACTCCTACAAAACATATAAAACACATAACTAAAACCCAAAGACATAAACTTTACTAAAAACAATTAAAACTAAAGACGAACCGACCCAATTTTAACTCAAATACATAACAAAAGACACCGGAAATCAGATGTGTTTGCAACACATCAAACATCCCCACACTGACTCTTTTTTCGTCCTCGAAAAATACTGCAATGGAATCACAACCAGGAACTTGACTTCTAAACATTTAACATTTTAAGATTTACATCCACCAAACAATTCCACATTCCATGACGTACTAACACACTAACTACGATTGCCCGATATTTCTTTCCGATTAAACCCAACCACCAACCTTTTCTTTCGCCCCCATGTGTTTATGAAATTACCAGATATAAGTTCAGTCTACCTATGGATCCCACTAAAGAAAGGTCAAGTTCAACCTACTACCGAATCATATTCAGTCAAAGCAAAGGGTAATAATAATTTTCATTTATATATTTTCTCCAACCCCCCCTTAAACCACATACTAAGATGTCCAAAGAATAACTAATTATTGGAATGCAACTTCTGAGCATTTATTCACTACTTTATCATCTTTTTTTCTTTTTCTCATTTTTTTTCATTTTTTCTCTTTTTTTTTAATTGGTTACTTTTACCTAACTTACCAACGGACATCATCAGAGGTATTTTTTCACAAGGTCTTACCCCCGAAATCATACATGAGTATTCTGTCTGCGAGATCCGGGGCATCATCAGAGGCACTTACCACGGGATACCATCCTTAGTTCGTACATGAGTATTTTGTCCTTTCACTCTAAATGCATTAACCAAATTATTAACTACATGCTCATTGATATTCTAAGGACATAAGAGTATCTAGCCTAAAGCGGTCTCTTTCCTCCTAATCATCAGATTCAGCATCCCTATCACTCCTAAAATGGGAACCCACTAGCAGACTGATTAGCATATTCATACAAAAATAAACACACAGGCTATTTAAGCTACTCCTAGATCAGCTGGGCCTACCGACACATCATAGACTAGTAATGCTTTCCATTCAGTCCATACTTTACCACTTTTCCCAAATTATTCACTTCAAGTCATTATTTAACATTTAGCACACAATTAGACAGTCAATTCCCAGTTTCCTATCATTTTCCATTTAATTGCAGCCAGAATCTCGGACATTTTTGAACAATTTTTCATTTTTTTTTTCAAATTTTTAACGACTCAAATATAACACACTAATAAAAAAAAAACTCAAGACTAAATACGAACGTATCCCATCCCCACACTTGAATTACACATTGCCCTCAATGTGGAATGGAACAAAAATAAAGCAGAATAAAAATAAACACACGAAAAATAAAAATAAATAAAATAACACAAGTTGAAACGTGTTCACCTGAAACTCCAGAGACTCAGCACATCGACCGCAAACGAATCACCGCAAATCCGGTAAACAGAAATAATAAGAATTGTAAATTGAATTTTTTCTGACTTACCTCCTCCAGGCGTATCGCCTACATCTGTGCATCCCCCAGGCGATACGCCTGGAACTGCAAACCTCCGGCCTCTTCTTAACCAATAGGCGTATCGCCTATAACCTACCAACCTCCAGGCGATACGCCTGGAACGCAATTTCCAGGGAAATTTTGGAATTTGACCACAAAAATTTTCTATCTCTTTTCTCCACAGCAGGCCTATTGTCGAAATACTCAGTCCAGAACTGCAATTTTGGCCTGCACAACTCCCCTATTCCAAATCTTGAATCTCCATAATTACCTGCAAACACCAAAAACACAAAACCAAAAAGACGCAAAATGCACAAAAACTAAAAACTGCAGAAATTAAAACACAAATACAATACTATACAAACCGGGCACTTCATCAATTAGCACAAAACAGAAAAATAATCTCCCAAACCATCCGGAGGCTTCGATTTCACAACTCTAAACACACAATTACCGGCTTTCACCCGGTTTCTACCCATCCAACCATCTACCAACTTCCTAACCCATAAAGCAACTAACTTTAGCAAATGCAATAAGTATTTAACCTTCCAATGCTTGTATCGACCCGGAAGAAACTTAACTCGTTCTAGGAAACTCAAAGACGGGTCATGATCACTAATAACCACAAGCAACCTCCCCACACTTGGACTCAGCACCACTCTATCATCAAACTCACCTATGTCACCAAGTGTGGCTCTCCTATAATCATTATCAACTACCAACAACTCTCCAACTACTAATTCATCTCCGGGTTCTACTAACGGGTCAAAATGCTCATTTTCTTCAATTAGCTCATCTAACCCCCCAGGATCCTCCCCACACTCATCCTCAACAATAGGCTCACTCTCCAACCAATTCCCAACTACCACTAAATCCTCACCTGTGACATAACTAACACAACTATCCACCATAGACATAAAAGATCCTAGAAAGTACACGGACTCGTTGTTTTTGTCACTAGATCTACCAACCTTAAACTCAATCGACTCATTCTCAACCCTCAAAGTGATGGTGCCCGTAAAAACATCAACTAACGTCTGGGCGGTCCTAAGGAAGGGCCTACCTAAAATCAAAGGGCAACTAGCATCATATGCACTGTCAACTACCACAAAGTCTATAGGGAACAAATATTTATCAACTTGCACAAGCACATTTTCCACTATTCCTTTGGGTCTAACAACCGACCTATCTGCTAAAGAAATTGTCATCCTAGTCGGTTCTAACTTGCCTAATCCTAGGTGCATGAAAACAGAATATGGCATAACATTAATAGAAGCACCTAGATCAGCTAAAGTACAAGTAACAGAAGAATCACCAAAAGAGCAAGGGATTGTAAAGGTACCAGGATCAGTCAATTTTTCAGGTAACCGATTCTGGACTACAGCAGAACATTGGGCATCAAGTGTAACATCAGAAAAACTTTCAAGCTTCTTTTTATTTGTTAACATGTCTTTTAAAAATTTAGCATACTTAGGCATTTGCTTTATAACATCAGTGAAAGGTAATGTAATCCTAAGTTGCTTAAGAAGCTCTAAAAACTGCCCATATTCACGCGCATTCTTCTGTTGGATTAATGGTTCAGGATAAGGCACCTGCTTCAAATCATCGGCCGTGATCGATTGAGGCGCAAATCGAACCCTTTTCTTCTCCTTCACCACCTCCCACTTCAGCGGCTTCTCTCCATCCGATGATCTCTTCACTCCTTCAGCCTCGACGTTTGGTGCGGTACTTGCTCGCGTTACGCTCTCATGCACCCTCCCATCAGGCGTCTCCAACACAATCTCCTCATCAACCGGCTCCTCATCAACTACCGCCGGTGATGGACTCTGAACAACTCTCCCGCTCCTAGTGGTGATGGCATTGACATTGGCATTGGGGTTTTTGTAGGTACTACCAGAAAACTGACCCCCACGGGAATTGAGCTCCTTCAGCTGCTTCGCAATATCACCAACCGAACGCTGCAAATCAAGGAACAAAGCTTGTTGATTCCTCAGTAACGTGTCATGCTCAGCTAGCTTCTTCTGCGTTCCTTCATCTCTCGCCACAATCTGCTGCAGGATCTGGGTCTAGTTAGCAATAAGCTCTCTTATCTCCTTAAAACCAGCCCCGTCATGTCCTCCACCATAGTTATTCCTCGGTGGAAAACCAGGTGGGTTACCTCCCTCTCGCCATCCTGAATTCTAGCCACTCCTCCACCCAGACTGGAACGAATTACCGAACTGGTTTCGGTTTCCAATGTAGTCTACCTACTCGGCGGGAGCAAGAGGGCAGTCTCGGGTGTCATGAGCGCCTCTACACAACTCACATTTGGCTTTGATATGGAGTTTGATTTCTTCTAAGGTCCTATATATATTCTCTAACTCCTTCGGTGGCATGGTCTCTGAGCCAATGTGATGGACACCCCGGGTAGATGTAGAAGGTGTGAGTGATCTAGTCGGGGCCAAGGTGGCTCTCCGACCTCCGGGTGCCTGCTGTTCAGCAAGTGCGAAGCTCTCGAAAAGTGATTTGCATTCGTCAACGGTGAGCTTCTCCATCATATGTCCTCCAGCCGAGATGTTGAACTCTTTCTGAACAGAGTAAGGAAGCCCATTGTAGAACTTCTCTATGATCGCCCAGTCCGTCAACCCGTGTTGCGGACATTTGCTCAGGAGAGTGTTGAATCGTTCGTAAGCTTCAGAATAAGGCTCGTCGGGATCCATGCGAAAACTATGAATTTCCTCCCGAGTACGCGCAGCCTTGGCTGGAGGATGATATTTCTTCAGGAATTTAGCCGTCAGATCGTCCCAGGTGGCGATCGAATTTGGCGGAAGCGTCTCAAGCCACTCGGCGGCTCGAGACGTAAGGGAGAATGGGAACAGACGCAGATAAATAATTTCGTTCGCGACTCCCGTGAGTCCGAACGTGTTGCAAATCCGGGTAAAGCGCGAGATATGCGTCGGTGCATCTTCGTCCTCACGTCCATGGAATTGAATGGAATGCGTCAAAGCGTTGATGACGTGGGACGGAACTTGCCAATTCGTGGTGTTGGCAATGTCAGGCTGAGCGATAGCAAACCGGGCCTCGGTGACTCCGGCGCTAGCCTGCTCATGGATGGTGCGACGTGCCGCCATGGATGATAAATCGGGGGATGGAATGGGTTTGGTGTCGCGTGCGATATGTGTGGAAGAAGATGGTTTGGAATGAGCGGTGGAAATGATGAAAGCCTCTAGCTCCATGCGAAGAAGGCGAAACCGTTCACGAATATCCGCGTCGGGAACAGAAAATGGTGAAAGCTCAGGAGGACCTCGTGAACGAGTGTGTGGCATAAAATGGGGAAATGACTCAAAGAAAAATTAAAAGAAAAATTAAACGTAAAAATCTAGACTCAGAAGCTGAAATCCTAAGACTATAGACACGGAAAAACCGAAAAGACTCAAATTTCCTAACGACGACCTAAGTTAATCTTGCTATTGCCAAGTGTCCCCGGCAACGGCGCCAAAAACTTGATGTGTTCGGAACGACTCTAAAAATACTATAAAAACCTAGACCTAGACACACCTAATTTTACCGAAAATACCTAAACTAGACCGAACCCTAAGGCAAGTGTACCTGTCGGATTATAGCTAAGCTAAGGCAAGACCGGTAATATCGAACCGTAGAGACACTCTATAGACAAAATTAAACTTAGACCTATAAAATGGAAATACTGAGTAATTTGGGTTTTTGATTGAGATTTGATTTAACTAAAATTAACTACGCAACGAACAAACAGACAAACGCAGGAAACCTTAGAGATTTCAAATGAGAGGGAAATATACCACCTAGACCTAGACTCGCAATCGACACTTAACTTTACCTCGGCTCTAACTATTCTGATGGTGGCTAGTTCACCTTTTAAGTCCTTCCTAGACAACGATTCTAACGCTCAAACAGGAGTTCACCTTTTGAGTACTTCCTACCTCATGTTGACCTAACCACCTCTGAACCTAATCTCGGGCACCTTAGACCTAACAGGAGCTACCAATAACTACTATGACCGACACGGAATACCAAGATAATCAAAACCCTAGGAAACTTCCTTTTGAGACAATTCAACCCTAGAATTCTAACCACCCCAACTACCCGACAATTCTTTACCTTGTGAGTCTCAGAAAAGGCAGTACATTACAATCAAATTACCAACTAACTATCAATGCAATAGTTTAGGAAAACCCTAAACCAATCTATCGCAATTAACGCTAAAGTCAACTACTTTAGATAATCTACCTAAACCGAAAGACATTCGCGGGTAAATTAAGCATCAAGAATTAATTAACAACCTGCTCATAACACACACATGCATCAACCATGGCAATCAATGGAATTGAATAAAATCGTAACATCAATCAACTAGTTAAAACCGAGAATAAAGTCAAAGTGTCAACTACTCATCAAAACGGTCTAGATGGCATAATTAGTATAGCCTACAATCATGATCTGAACAATAAACATAATAAAGTCTGAAACTTGGTTCAAATACATGATAACAATTAGAAGTTTATAATGAAAACGAAGTAATCGAAAGAACCGGATAGCGAATTGCAATGCAATCTTGATCTCTCAATGCTTCTCCTTGATCCCAGCTCTCTTCTCCTCTAAAAATCGCCCTAAGTCGCTCTGGAATTCGTCTGGGAGTCGAAGAATGACGAATTGAAACCCTAAAGGCGAATTTATAAGTCGAATCCTTTTTCTGTGGGTTTTAGACCTCCAAGCGTATCGCTTGGAGGCCTTACACTTGGGCGCGATACGCCTACAAACCACTAGGCGACAAATTAGTCGGCTTTAGCCGACTTTGACTTTTCTTGACCAGCCTTTCCTCGCGTATCGCCTAGAAACCATCAAGTCCCAAGCGATACGCCTGGGACATCTTGTTCAGCATTTTTCTTTTGTTTTCTCTATAATCCTCTCTTCTCCAAACATGGCCTCGAGATTCAATCAAACTCCTACAAAACATATAAAACACATAACTAAAACCCAAACATAAACTTTACTAAAAACAATTAAAACTAAAGACGAACCGACCCAATTTTAACTCAAATACATAACAAAAGACACCGGAAATCAGATGTGTTGCAACACATCAAGATGCCATACATTCATGTGTTGAAGGAAACCCGTGAAAATCTAATTACATTAGTTTGAATACCGACAGAGAAGTCTAACCGTTCTCCATCTTCTTTGAGCTTAACATGGTAGCGTATAGTTCCCATTTTGTTGTACATGGAGCACTGATGCTTGTCACAATGAGGCAGCAATGGTTGTACAAATCTTTTGCCATGGGCGTTGGTGCTAAATGGACATGGCAATATCAACAACCTTTTATTTCCCTTAGAGTCAATACTATTTTCTTGGTATGGGGCTTCTTAACACGGTAGCAATCACCTATGACACGTAAAGTGTTAATTGTGCATAATGCTATCAACTGGTTTAACCTTTCCACTAAAGCACTCAGTATATACTGGTGGCTATAGAAGTGAAAAGGTATAAGCCCAGATACTCGTGCGGGTTGAATCAGGTGATACTGGTACCCTTTCATCTTAATGACATGACCCTATGGAGAAGAGCCTTGCATGGAGCTCTTTTCCATCTTGTACTAAAATATGCAGTTAAGCTTGTTTGTTATGTCATTGATACTCAAGTTTTGCATGCTTTTGCTGAATATCAGGAAATATGCGAGCCTACATAATACTTTCTACCTTAGAGGTGTCAGTGTTATGTTAATTAATCCTGGCGTGTTGTATTCCTATAAAGGAACACAACTATGGCGATTGGGATCTTTAAGACATAGAGTTTTTGTCATAACATATTCTGAGTTTTTTTCAACAAAAAGAAAGTTGGTGTTATTTGATTTGTCCTGCTCAAGGACTGATTAAAGGGAGAATGGGATTCGTTTTCATTAGCCGTTATGAAATGATAAGCAAAGCACAATACATTAGTATTTTCAATGTAAAATACTTTCTTATTATAAATTGGTAAGATTTTTTTTTTAAGAAAATGTAGAATTCAATTAGACAAGTTTACTTGAGACTGCCAAGTGAGCCTCAGGAGCAAATTGTGTAAGCAAATTGTGTAACCAAACTGACAACGAGTGTCAATTGCAAAATCTAAGTCGCAACTCTCGATATGAGGTCCAAAAATCCGGTCAAACCTCCTTACTTTGACTTTTAGATTAGCAATTTATCTGCTTTATCTTAACTGTGTTAACTGTCAATAATCGTATGTAACTGATAAAAATCGAACGTAAATTATTTCCCACGTTTGTATTGGAAACCGTGCCCTAATAAATAAGAAAAACAATTAAGTAATTAATGGAATTTTAATAATAAGAAAATTAATATAAAAATATACTTTTTATATTTTCTTAAACAAATGTGTCACGGATTTTTATCATCGACACGACGATATTTTAAACGATTACGTGATTAGAACAACTAGGATTTTAATCACTCATGGTGATCGAGCTTAAAATTGACGCGAACAAACGAAACAGTATTCGTTGCATTCGTGCGTGCAAAACCGCATCATTTTGAAAAAAAAAACAAAAACAAAACATCTCAACTTAGCAAAAATCATTTCTTTTATGAACAAATAATATATCAAAACTTGTTCGTTGTGAAGACTTAGCCAAAACATATACCGGAGACCCGTTCAAGCCTATTTCGGCCCAACCCACCAAACATTTAAATTAAATTGTTTTGTTTTGGCCCATGATTTTTTTTATAACATAAGCCAACTACAATTTTTATAAAAATATTAGCCCATCAACTTTCATAAAAATTCACCACCTTTGTAGTTTTGTTATACTTAGGTTATATTTATAAAAAACAAAATATGATTTTTAAACATCACCAACCATTTTATATTTTATGAAAGCCTTCTAATCATGCCTCTTTTTATATAAAACATGGAACACTTTATAAAATAAATCACCTACTTCTAGTTAGTTGTATGTCTTGGTGTTTAAAAGGGCCACATCTCCACCCATCACCACCATATAGTTTTTATGGCAAAGAACTTAACACATCACCTAAACCTCCTACTCACTTCACTATAAATAAAGGCCTAACCCCTTACTATTTTTCCCACACCTTCACCCAACTCTCTCCTCCCTTTTCTTGTGAGTTTTTCTAAACCCATTTCTTATATACTTTTTCCTACATTCTAACACCCAAATGAAGCCTCAAAGTCTTGACAACAAATTCATAATCTTCTTAAAATAAAATTCATCTAACTATTCTCTTCTTCATCTTTCTCTTAGATCTAAACATTCTTGTGGTGTCTTAGGACTTAATGTAGCCAAAGAATGGGTGAAACACACTTGAGAAATCAAATGAAAGTACTAAGTGTGCATCATGATCTTCATGTTAATATTCATTTAAATTCATGTTCATATACTTGGTCCTAACACACTAGTGTTAGTAGATTATATATATATATATATATATATATATATATATATATATATATATATAGGGGAAGGATCCTGCGAAAACACCATTTTTTGTGAGAACTGCGTAAACAAATCTTAAAACCTACATAACTTTTTCATACGTTAATATTTTTTTAAAAAATTTACACCAAAAGTCTTAAAATTATATTATCTTTAATCCTAGAAAAGTTTTAAAAAACTTAGCGCTTTTTTATTTTTTTAAAAATATTTTTTTGTGTGGTGCACATGTGCATCACAAAAAAAAACTCATACTTTTAGTATGAGTTAATATTTTTTTTTCTTAGTCGCACCATATGTCATATATTTTCATCATTTTTTTGCGTTTTTATTGAATGATGCACATGTGCATCATACCAAAAAAAACGCTCATACATGTGATATACATTAATAGTTTAAAAAGAAATTGCACCCTAAATCTTATAGTTGTGTTATCTTTAGATTTAAAGAAAAAAAATAGCATTTTATAACTTTTTTTAATTATATGATGCACATGTGCATCACACGGGAAAAAAAACGTTCAGTTTTTTTTTAATATTTTGCTTCAGATTTAAAGATAACGTAATTCTAAGACTTTTGGCGCAAATTTTATAAAAAATCGTTAACGTATGAAAAAGTTACGTGAGTTTTAATATGTGTTTTCACAGTTTTTATAATAAGATGTGTTTTCGCAGGATCCTAACCATATATATATATATATATATATATATATATATATATATATATATATATATATATATATATACATATATAGGGTAAGGATCATGTGAAAACAACTTTTATTGCGAAAACACGAAAACAAATATTAAAACCTCTATAACTTTTTCATACGTTAATATTTTTATAAAAATTTTGCACCAAAATCCTTAAAATTATGTTATCTTTAGTTATGGGAAAAAATTTAAAAAATAATGAAATTTTTTTAAAAATTATTATTGCACAGGTGCAATAATTTTTATTATTATTATTATTGCACATATGCAATAATATTAAAACCTTTATAACTTTTTTCATATGTTAAAATTTTTTATAAAAAATTGCAACATAAATCTTATAATTCTGTTATCTTTAATTCTGGAGAAAATTAAAAAAAAATTCAACGTTTTTTTTATTTTTTTATTATTGCACATGTGCAATAAAAATTTATTATTGCACATGTGCAATAATATTAAAACCTCTATAACTTTTTCATACGTTAATATTTTTGATAAAAAATTGTACCATAGATCTTATAATTCTGTTATCTTTAATTCTGGAAAAAATTAAAAAAAATTAATGTTTTTTTGTTAATATTGCACATGTGTAATATAATTAATACGTATTATTGCACATGTGCAATAATAAAAAAAATCACGAAATTTTATATTTTTAATTTTTTTCCAGAATTAAAGGTGATATAATTTTAAGACTTTTGGTGCAAATTTTTTTAAAAAATATTATCGTATGAGGAAGTTATAGAGGTTTTAATATTTGTTTTCTTGTTTTCGCAATAACATCTTGTTTTTATTTGATCCTTCCCCTATATATATATATATATATATATTTCATTCTATGTTATTCGTACTAACACATTTGTGTTAGTAGATGGTTATATAAATATGTTGTTCTATATACAAATTTTTTTAATAATACGAATTATTACTCATTGGCCGATTATAATACGAATTATCACCTTGGCACACAATAATACCAATTAACCATTCCGGTCTCTAGAATGATACACCGTTAGTTTTTCACTAACGGCGTTAGTCTCTTGCTGACGTGGAACCCTCCAAATCAAGCCACGTCAGCAAACTACGAGGCCACGTCAGGTTCCACGTCAGCAAGAGACTAACGCCGTTAGTGAAAAACTAACGGTGTATCATTCTAGAGACCGGAATGGTTAATTGGTATTATTGTGTGCCAGGGTGATAATTCGTATTATTATCGGCCAATGAGTGATAATTCGTATTATTAAAATCCAATTTTCCTTAAAACTAACACATTTGTGTTAGTAAATTTTTCAAGAATAAAAGATATATATATTTGACCAAATATAGTAAAAATATCATTTATGTCTAATTATTATTCGACATAAATACTTGGACTTATAAATGGTTTTAAACGTAAAAAGACTTATTTCTATAAAAAGCTAGAATCCAAGACACAGACTTTTTACAAGTTAGATAATATTTTTCTACAATATTAACTTTATAAAAATATGATCAAGCCTTATATGGTGTTGAGAATTCATATAACTCCTTATGATCACTTTGATAATTCAAAGTAACCTAAACATAAAGACGTTGCGTAGTAAGAAAATCGGGACCGATACGACGATGTACGCGATTACGTCAGAATTTGGAATTTAGTTATAAAACATGTCTTACCTTTCAAAACGGTCAAGCGTTTTAAAAAATAACTCATTAAGTCCAAGTAATATTTAAACAATTTATCTTTCCATTACATCTAAAAATAGAAATAAATATTTGACATCTCTATTTTTATGAAATAACAAATAGATAATTATTTGGACAATATTATTTATAGAAGTTTGTAAACTTATAATTTGTTTAAACTCACCAAAATTAGTTAAATATAGTTATTGAAATAATAACTATAATTTTTGGCTAAAGTCTTAGGTTTTGCATAAGTATAAATAATGATATGTCTTTATTATTTAACTAGCTTATGTAGTATTTCAAAACCCTTTTTATAACTTGTAATAATTTAATAAAATTATTTCAACAAGTTAATATAATTATCTTGACAATAATTATAAGTCCATCTTCCAAATAAAACTTTAGTTTTTATCATGACTCATCGTATTTGAAAAATTCATCAACTTACTTAATAAGTCGATTTGAACAATAATAATATACTTTATTATTTAATACGATGTTCAAAACTTGACAGATTTATTTTAAATAATTGTTTTCATTTATTTTGCCTTTTCTTTATATTTATTTAACATAAAGATAAACTTTGAAAATGTGTATTTATTTGTATAATAAATACAAACAACAGGCTTTCCAAACACGGGATTATACGTCAAGACTTGACCATTATCACTTGGGTGACAATTGTTACTCAATTGATTATAAACCTTATGCAATTGTCTTATTATTTAATCAGGACATTACTTGCTATCTTTATCACTCGGTTTAGGTCATCATCCACTGATCAATTGAGTTTCACGGCCCCTTTTCCTTACAACTGTTTTACACTTATGGGGGAGAAATCATGAACTGATAAAATGTTTTAACTTAATGTTATGGTCTACTGTTAGCCGTATGACTATCTGTTCTCTCACTAATTGCCCACAACTGGTACTTTATCGTTATAAACGTTAGTACAACTGAATCCCACCATTAGTTGATTTCATTTAGTTATGCTCGAAACGATTACTAGTGAATAGATCTATTTGGGTTGATAACCCTGCCGAGTTTGGTCGCTCCAATCCTGACTCCGTACATTTGTCAAGGGGTATACGTCAGTTATTCTGCTTGTTCAGTATCTCTCGGGCGAGATACTGTAGAGACCTGAAATTTAAGGCTTTTACATTAGATTGATTTGGGCTTGTTTAGTTGTTTTGGGCTAGTTTTAAACATAAATGGGCTAATATGTGTAGGGGTTTAGGTCCGATTTTGGCAACATGGGCATAGGGGTTTACGAAACCTTTAACTATATATAGGGTTTTATTATGTTTTGTAAAGGTTGCTTGTGTTTTTGTTGGTGTTAGTGGTGATATCGAAATACTCACAGAGAATTTCGATCAAGGTGTATTCAAGCAATCAAGTCTCAAGTGGTTTCTTCTAATCGGTTTGTCTTTACTTGCTTTATTAGTACTTTTCGATTACTGTTTTGTGTGTTTGTTCTTGAATCGCCTAGTTAAACCGGATTCCGCACGGTTTCACTAGTTTAGATATCGCGTGAGGGTTTATTTGATCCTTACAATTGGTATCAGAGCCAAGAAACGCAAGTTTCGAGGCTCTCGCGATATCCAATTCAAGTTTTTATTAACTAACCGTTTGAGTTTTGTTGGTGATTTTCAGCCTTTAGCACAGCTCGGAAGTATTTTTTGCAGGTTTGGACGCGAAACAGAAGATCTCGTGACAGCTCTGATTTGGAGACTTTTCGACCCTGTTTCTAGACTTTTCGATCAGTCCTCCTGATCGAAAAGCCTTTTCTGTCGCGTCATTTCGATCGGAAAGTCCCCTTGTGACTTTTCGATCAGCCATCTGTCGATCGAAAAGTCCCTCTTGTGACTTTTCGATCAGCCCATTTCGATCGGAAAGTCCCCTTGTGACTTTTCGATCAGCCCATTTCGATCGAAAAGTCCCCTTGTGACTTTTCGATCAGCCCATTTCGATCGGAAAGTCCCCTTGTGACTTTTCGATCAGAGCATTTTGATCGGAAAGTCCCCCTGTGACTTTTCGATCAGCTTCTCTTCTCGATCGGAAAGTCCCCACTGAGACTTTTCGATCCGCTGACACTTTTCGATCGAGAAGTGTGCTTTTCGACCGACCCCCTGTCCGATCGAAATGTACTTTTCGATCCAACCCTTTTCCGATCGAAAACCCACTTTTTGATCCAAAAGTTCAATCAAATACATTCATGGCATCCTTTCTTCCAGGCAATTCTGTATCTGCCAGCAACAATGAGGTATGTTCTAACCCTAAATGCCAAATTACATTTAATGAATCTCAAGACTGGCAACGCAAGTTCTTTAATGAAACGTTAAATCGTGAACTATGCTGATAGAGACCTGCGAGAGTACAAAGGTAGGAGTAAAAACATTAAGTGAAAAACTAGAAGCTGCCAAAATTGACATAAAAAATCTTCAAAGGGACTTGAGTAACAAAACCACATATCTAAGAGTTGCTAATGAAGAGATTATGTTAGAGCATATTCCTATGCTAACGTTGTGTCTCGTGTATTGTATCTAGTCAAGAGCTTCTGTGTGAGTTAGTTAGTCATCTGGCCGGATCACATGATCCGCCGGACCAGTTGATACGGCGGACCAGATGGTCTGCTAGTGATCCGCTGGCTTATGACTAAGTAACTATAAATAGTTCGTGTTAGAGAGAGTTAGTCAGTTCTGTCATTTACATATCTCTTAACTGTGTGTAACTGAAGGTGTTTCTCTCTCAAGCTTGTAACCTCTTAATGAATCAATAAAGCAAAGCTTTATTTACTTCTTGTTGTTATCCGATTATCAAATCATGCTGTAGTAAGAACATATCGTGGTTTATCAGATTATCACATTAAAAACTGAACTTGATCAACTTAAAGGTCAATTAGAAACATCTCAAACCAAAGTTGAGCGAAACGATAAAATTGTCTCAGAAATGATGAAAGCTAGTTCACTTTTCTACAATACAGACGCTCGAATGCGTCATCTAAAAGCCAACTCTGGTTTGGGCCTCGGCACTGAAGATAAAAGATGAAAAGTCCAGTCACACAGTACCGATGCCCCTGATGCATGAAATGATCTCAGATTATGAGTGTTCTAAGACCTCACTTGGAAGCTAAAGCTGAGATTGAAAAGAAACTGGCAGCTTGTCCATTTAAAATTTCTGCTCCTGTTTCTAACCTTACTAACAGTTCTACTTGTTGTGCAGATAAAGGCAATAAAGAAGCAGGGGTAGTGGATAGCAAGGAGTCTTCTGAGAGTTCCAGTTCTAATGATCTTCACAAAAATTTTAATTTTGGAAAACCTGAATCGTCTGTTCAGTCTGAGTCCACAACTTCTGAGTCAGCATTTCCCAAGTCAACTGTGTTTGATGAATCTGTTACTTGTAGTGTGTTTAACTTTGGGAAATGTGATGCTAAACCTGTGAAACCCTTAAAAACTGTTAAAATTTTAAGAAGGGATAAGGGACCACAGGTTGCTGGTCCCAAACTCACAAATGGTGGGGTGTTGGGCTGGAAACCTACAGAAAATAAGAATGATTGTCATGATCAAAATGTGCAGAAAGTGCGGGACATTAGACCTCATGATTTTGTCCCGTACCCAGAAATCAATTCAGCATATGACCAACTTAAGCCAGTTCAGCGGGAGTACATTTTAACCACAAAGCCCCACGGTAAAACCCATTGGATCCACAAAAATTGTTCAAAACCAACTTGGATTTCCACTGGGCGTAACCAACCACAGGCTCCCGCTTACCCAAAGAAACAATCTTGCCATGTCTGTGGTAGACCAGGACACGTGGCAAGAAACTGTTTATACCGGCCTTATGAACCCTATTATCCCAAAAGGGTTCATCAGAGAACCAGTCCAAGGACCCAGAAACAAAGTGACCCAACTCCAAGGCCCGGTCCATCAAAACCCAAGGTGCAGAAACAAGCACCTCAGAGTCACAAAGCTCAGCAGAAACCCAAGGCTCCTAAGCAACGGCCAAAGAACATTTTTAAAGAAAACAAAGCATCTCAGAAATCTGTGAAAACAGCTTGGAGACCTAAATCTGTTGAATCCCCAAAACCTGTTTTCAAATCTATTTCAAAATCACCCATCCATCCAAATCCAGTTGGTTCAGCTAAATCAAATGGTTGGAGGAAGGATGACAGGTGGAATGTTTCAAAGGTGGTAAACCTGTCTTTCAAGCCTATTGGAGTGTACAAAAAACACTCCAAACAGTTTCAAGAGGTAAAATTTCTAAAGAAAAATTCTAATAAAAATTCACCACCGAGAAAACCACAGGTTTTTGGGAAAGAAAATCACCAACCCAGAGATGTTAACAAAAATGACATTCTCAGTCCAACCAAGGCAGCCACACCCCCAATTCCTGATGTTACCAAGGGAATGTTTTTAAAAGAAATTTCTTTCACCGATGCTTCAGGAATACCCAGAACCACAATGGCCTGGGTACTTATGGCTAACTGATCTCTCACATTGTGCAGGAACAGTCAAGGAGGACTTTCATTAACCTTGTTTGTTTATGATAGTGATTGTTCCAGGCACAGGATAGGAGGCATCTCTCTACCACATGACATGAAGATTTCAATGGAGGGTATGTTTCCTTGTGAGAGGTAAATCTGAGAAAATCAGCAGTAAAGGTAACACTGTCTGAATTGTTTGTGTCTTGGCAAATCTGATGTGAAGTATGGTTGTGCATGAAACAAAACCCATTTCTGAAAATTTTCAAAAGATAAACTTTGAAGGTTAGCTTGGCCAGTTTTTAGTACATATTTAGTATTGTGTCAGTGAGTGTTAAAAAATATATATATATATCAAAAAAAAAATCAAAAAAAAAAATCAATCAAAAAAAAAAAGTCAAAAGAAAAAATATATATGTGTGTTGTTATTAAAAATCAAAAAGCAAGGGGAAGAATAGGAAAGATGAAATATGTTGACCCCTCAAAATTAAATTGTGCTTTTTAATTTTTAATCTTTTGTTTGTGTGTTTGAGAAGGTGGGACGTGATATAAATTTCCAGGTGCTTGCTGACTGACACGTGTAAGGTGGAAGTGAAAAGCAGTGATTCATGGTCGATGTGCTTGGTAGGCTCTGCTGACGATCAATCAAAAGGTATGTTTTATCACAACACTTGAAGATAACGTATGATTCTTAAAAGGGAACACACACTTAGGTTAGTACAATTTCTATTTGACTGTGCATCAGGTATCCTGAGACACACGCCCGGTTCTAAGTATTGATGTCATGCTCAAAAATCTCATTCCCTCTGCTTTGCGTAAGCAATGACCTGGGAATGTTGTACGTGAGTCAGGACTCCTCTGTTCTGTGAAAGCGGAGACCTGGAACCACCCTGATCCACGTACGTTTTAAGATCACATTGTATATATGACAAACCAAAAGATGCCAAGTGCACAATCAAAAGAGACCCTCAAGCGTCCAAAACCCTCAGCCTTTGTCACTGATGAGAACGTTGTTAAAAATGTTTCAAAAATTCAGTTGACGTTGTATATTATCCAACAAAACCTCCGTGATCTATTCTTTTCTTTTCTCAACCCCTCTGGAGCATGACGTTGGGCTTAAGGAAAGGTGTCGTGAAAAATATTGTACGGAAACCAGATGCGCTTGATAGAATGTACAAACATATACCTAGGACTTATGTGTGTGAACTGGATAGATTTTCATAATTAATAAACCTTAAAATATAAATAATGTGATGAAACTGCTTGAGTAAGCGAAAGCAGCATGAGTTTAAAGAATGGACCAAAATACCGGCAATCGCCTGAACACGCGAAGTAACTGAAGCTGAAAAGGGTTCCTCAGTCACAGACAATCTGGTATGATCCCTGACAACGCCTTTTCACTCAAAATCCAGGTGTTATGTGTATTTTTGTTATTATTTTTTCTGATATTAGTGGTAATTTCATTATTTTTTAATTTTTATATTTTTAAAGTAAATATTGCCAGTTCGTAAAACTCTCGGGCTTGATTTCAGGGGAAGTCTTTCAAACAATCAAGAGTAATTTAAGTGAAAAAAAAATGAGATTTGTTTAAAGTTTTGGGTGGATTGAGTTTATTCTAATGTCTTGAAGGGAGGTGGAGATGGTTAAGTTTATTTTTTTAAAATTTTTGAACAAAAGAAGGGAGAGGAGCCGGTCTCCCCTCACTTCTTCTTTCTCTCTTCTCCCCTCCAAACCCTAGATTAGCCACCCACCATCTCCGATCACCGCCATTCACAACCGCCACCACCATCGACCACCACCACAACCCTCGCCACTACTCCTGCGAACTCACGACCACTTCCCTCATCGAAAACCGTCACCCGAACACCCTCCATCACCCACAGCCTAGCCGCCGCTCCTTCTCCTCAATTCGCCACCATCCGCCACTGCTGCCAGTCATCCGACGCACCTCTACGGTCGGAATCGATCTCCGAGTCTCAACCCCGGCATCAATTTCGAGCCATGGCCCCCCGACTGAAGCGTGCGGCTCGACCCGCTCAGGATCGACTTGAGTATGTTTTTATTATTTGATTTTCCTGTGATTAGTGGCTGGGACGGGTGAAGATCTGTAAATGCAAGTGTTTAGGATCGTTTTTATGTGTTAAAACTAAACAAAAATTGCATATTCGATTGAAGTTGCAGGTCTGAATTGAAGATGACAAGGGCTTTTCGATCATACCAGGGGCTTCTCGATCAGCCTGATTGAGGCTTTTCGATCGGCCCCTGGGTACTTCTCGACCACCTATTACCGATGAGCCTGAGGCTTCTCGATCAGAAGTTGGGCTTCTCGATCGAGAGGTTGAGACTTTTCGATCAGAGGTTTGGACTTCTCGATCAGAAGTTTGGGCTTCTCGGTCAGATAGGTTGGCTTTTCGATCAGGAGTATAGCACTTCTCGATCAGGCATCTCGGTAACCATGGCACTTTCCGATCGGACGGATGCTTTCCGATCGAAAACCCTGTTTTTCGATCGGAAAGGTACCTGATGATGTTTTCAATGGTTTTCATTCAATTTTAAGCCGTTATGCTGTCCGTTTTTCGAGAAATCCCTAAAACTAATGAGTTTTCGTGTGTTTTGGATGTTTATCTGTGTTTGTGAGCGCAGGGACTTGGAGTTTGTCAAAGGATCACAATCAGGTGGCCTACTTACTGGATCCTCCGGCGGAATACAAAGAGAAGTATCTCTCAATGATAGCTGGTCTCAAGAAATGCTGTCTATATTTTGCACTCACAACCAATCCAGTGATTTACAAGCGGATGATGCAAGAATTCTGGAAGACAGCTTATGTCTCTGATGATGGAAAGAAGATTACTGGCAAAGATTCAAGAAACTGAGATCATGCTGACTGAAGAAACTTTCAGACAAGCCCTCAGGTTGAAAGATACTGCTACTGATACAACTTTGCTTGACAAAGAGATGGTGTCCCAGTGTTTAAGGGAAATGGGATACATCACAGTTTCTCCACCAACTATGAAAGCTCTCATTCCACCGTATTGGAGAATGCTGGCACATTACTTGCAAAAATGTGTCATTGCAAAGAAGAGCTCTATAGATCAGCTGAACCAAGTGCACACCCATGCAATGGTGTCACTTATCAGAGGTGTTCGGTTCAACTGGTCATGGATGATTTTTGAAGATGTGAAGGCTGTTGTGTCAAGAGACAAGAAGTTTGCTGCTGTTCCCAGGTTTATCCAGTCTGTTCTGGATTCAAGATACCCGAACCTGAGGAAGACCAATAACACCCATGACACAAAGCCGATGGGTATTGAAGTGTTCCCAATGATCAATCCAAAGAAGAAATTGTCGGTTCAGATGCCATTCGGTGATAAGTTTGGAGAGTTTGCTGAAATTGTGAGAGAGGAGGTCCCTGTTAACAGAAATGCAACTGTGGAAGAAGAACACAATATGACCTCCTCCTCAACAGAAAGTGGTTGATCTTCCTGATGATTCTGACTGGGAAGAATTTGATTTAAATGATGTGCGGATTGGAGCACTCAATTTTGAAGGTGATGAGTCTATAAACTATGACACGTATCTGGATGATGTTGACTTTGAGGAAGTTGAGTCTGAGACAACAGAGACTCCATTGGTTAGAAAACGGAAAGCTACAGAGGATCCTCCCCTCGGTGCTTCTGTTACATTTGAAGAGACTGATGAGACTGATGAGACCGAGACTGTGTCTGCTGCTGCACCACACCACACAGAAGGCCCTAGTGACCCAAACAGAAGAAGACTGAATTCTTATGTTCCACCAGTCACAAGTTCAAGTGCTGGTCCATCTTCTTCACAGCCCACAGCTCAAGATAAGGGGAAGGCAGTAGAAACCCCGGAGTTCAGATTAGAGAAGGAACTCAGAGCTGAGATAGCAGAGTTGAAAGCCCAAAATGAAACTCAAAGTGAGATTATTGTTGATCTGATTGATATTCAGAAGGTTCACAATACTGAATTGGAGAATCAAAAGAAGGTGAACAGAGAATTTTCAAGGCAGTTTAGAGAACTTCACAAGCTGATCAGGCAGCTGAATTCAGAAAGCTCAAGGCAAGGAGATAGAATTGAAAGAGGACCAGGTGTAGGTGATTCCTCACAATCACCAGTAATTGACTTTGAAGCTGATATTCCTGATGAAACTCAACCGAGTTTACCTGATGCCTCAAGTGAAGATAAAGATACCAGGGATAGGGATTATATGACTGTTCCCGCTTCTGACTTTGATGGAGGTTGGGAGTCACAAACATTTGCCTATCCACCTGAGAGGTATCTGATTCAACTGGGAGAGCACTATCATGATAGACAAGGCATTACTGCACCAGTGAAGACATGGATGTTTGATGGTGAGAAGAACATGTTCGTAGTAAGAAGAAGGGGTCAATATCCATTAGAGTATTACAAAAGCTGGACTCAATTCTACTCCTGGACGAACGTGGATTTGACTATGTTATATCAGGCTCCATTCTCCAACCCTTCAAACAATGATCAAGCCACGTATTTCTATAAGAAGTTGGAGAAAGCTGTGAGGAGCAAGTTCAGGAAGTTTGAGGAGTTTCCACACAAGAAGTCGTATGTGATGAAATACAGAAAGGTTTTCAAATGGGATGGAAAGAAATGTATCCCAGGGAAGGAAGGTGAGAAGCTCAAGAAGTTTACAAATGTCTTGTATCCACCTACAGACAAGACAAAGACGATTCCTCTTCCCATGAGACATCCTGAAGACTGCCTGCATGACTTTCAGACATGGGCATATAGTGATTATTCTGGTGAAGCAAAGATTCTCTGCAAGTCCCAGACCATTAATGTCATGGAAGTTCATGATCTGATGCGGTTCCACAAGAAAGACATCCTGGTCTTAGCTAAACATCAGATTGAGTGTAACCCTGACACTGAGGAGTATGCAAAGTGTTACACTCGGGCAGTAGCTGAGATTGTGGCCAAGGAGCTCTGGTACGATCCAGCAACTGTGAATTTGTCCAAGAAGTTCAGAATGTGAAGCCTGTCTAATGCTAAAAGCCTAGGGGAAGATTGTAGAGACCTGAAATTTAAGGCTTTTACATTAGATTGATTTGGGTTTGTTTAGTTGTTTTGGGCTAGTTTTAAACATAAATGGGCTAATATGTGTAAGGGTTTAGGTCCGATTTTGGCAACATGGGCCTAGGGGTTTACGAAACCTTTAACTATATATAGGGTTTTATTATGTTTTGTAAAGGTTGCTTGTGTTTTTGTTGGTGTTAGTGGTGATATCGAAATTCTCACAGAGAATTTCGATCAAGGTGTATTCAGCAATCAATCTCAAGTGGTTTCTTCTAATCGGTTTGTCTTTACTTGCTTTATTAGTACTTTTCGATTATTGTTTTGTGTGTTTGTTCTTGAATCGCCTAGTTAAACCGGATTCCGCACGGTTTCACTAGTTTAGATATCGCGTGAGGGTTTATTTGATCCTTACAGATACCATGGGTGGGTAAAACCGTTAGAATCAAGGTTCAGGTGAGATCATACAACCATAACAGTAAACCATGTAATATTTAAGTATGCCAAACTGTTTTACAATTCATTATCGAGTCATAAACCTGTGAACCTCACCAACTTTATGTTGATCTATTTTAAACTCATGATTTCTGAGGTAACTAGGCAATCACTGAAGACATGCAAATGAGGCTTAACTTAAACTATCGGACCTGCTTCGCCGGAGTCATAGTCCCGACCTATCCTAAATAAACTATCTTATGATTTTTATTAATAAATTAAGACTTCTTATTTTCAAATATAAGACATTATCATTTTCACCACTTTTCCGCTGCAATATAAATGATGTGATGTTTTATTATAACGTTTGAATATATTTAGTTGTTCTATGTATCCACGACTATGATTCCATCTCGTTCACACCCGAATCCGTTGACCGGGGTGTGACAGCATAATACAACCGTCTGTATTGTCGTGATACGTTTAGCCTCAATCATGCCCACTTTATATGTACACACATGGTGCGGTGTTGTACACTCCAACACTACAAATATATACAAAAAAAAGCGATAGTAATCCTAAATGGTCAATGTGACAGAGACGGTGTTGTATACTCCAATGCCTACACCTTAGAAGATACCCTCAACATCAAGTGCGGTGTTGTATACTCCAACACTGATGCATTGGTAAATATGTTCCAAGTTTGACTTGATTTTGTATGACATGAACTATCAGTTTATTATTACCAGATAGGGATATTAAAATTTGATTCTAATTGAGATTGTTTGACAGAAACGGGAACCCTATCTTCACTTGGGACATTTATTTTAAATAACCTATTATGTAAAAATACAACTAGGTTATCGCGAGTTATGTAACCAGTCAAAAGTTAATAAATGACTTATTAAGTTTAATTGAGTTTTATAAAATTTGAAAATTCCAAAACTCATTAAGGTGGTTACATTAATATTTAGGTCAAGTTGTAAAGACTTTTAGAACTTGTAACCTATTGAATGTAATATCAGTTATAAAACAATTTTTAAAAGGATTTCGGTGTTTTAGTTGGTGTGTAACACGACTATTATACCAAGCAACCAAAACAAGAAAAACGAATATGTATTCGGCCATTAGGGTTTGGGTCTTGTTAGAGCCTTTTGGCGATAACAAATGGGTCACGGGTCAAAAGTACAAAACAAACCACAAGGCAGACATCTTCATGTAGCTTGTGTGTTCTGTAAGCTCCCACTGACCTCAAGACGCCTCTTGACATCGATTGGATCTTTGGGTCTTTTTTATGATAACTTTTGCCAAAGTAGAAAATTTCGTAAAAGGAAACACTTAACTACAATGTTGAACCAAAAAATTATGGGCGAACCCAAAGCCTAAACTATTATAATAATGGGCGAAACCATAACAGAAAAGTAACCACACAACAGTTAAAACGGGGGTTATACCAAATACATATAAAATACAATCAAAACAAATTGCAATTTAATTGGTCAAAAAAAGGTTGACCAAAATGCAATTTGAATATGCAATATAAATAAAATCTGATTCATAACTTTCGGGCGTTTAACCCCAGTTTGCGAATCCACCGGTTTAAAACCGACCCATTCTGATTTGCGTCGTGGTAATCAAGTCTCTGATACCACTGTTGGGATTTGACAGTGGTATTCGGGTTAACCGGTGACATATTTAGAATTTTCATGACTGACAGGTTAATAGTTTATAAAGAGTTTACCGAATTAATATATAATTAATTGAATAACGCAACAGAATAAAAAATATATTTTATATATATATATATATATTACAACTATATAATCATTATAACGAATGCCATTGCGCAACAGGATCAGATTACCGAACACACAAACATGGATAGAATAAATAATATAAACTAACAAGTAGGTTAGATATACCTTGGCGGTGTTGAACAAACGTTCAAACGAACGAAGCGCTAGGTTCAAATGGAGTAATAACGAACCACTTTTGAGCTCTAATGGTTGCCGCGTATCGCGATGATTCTCGTTGTCCGGTGTCGGGTACCGCTAAAGGTACGGGACTGCATTTATGACCTGTGGTCATTACGCATCGCGAGAGTACACTTTAACTTATGTCGCGTCTTGGGAGACTACGAGATCTATCAGATACAGATCCGATTGCAACCGGAGATGACGCATGGCGAGAGGCGTCAGATGCTCGACGGATTTTGCGAAGGCGATTAGCAGTGAACCAAGCAGCGGATCAAGGCGTACGTAGCGGTGATCTCTAGTCCTTCCGGCGGTCTATGGGTATTTATCGATGGAGCACCCTGACTAACAACAACCACCAAGTTAAGGTGGTGCAAAGATGGCCACCGGAGGAGATTCGGTGGCAAAGATCAGCGGTGGATTGATTCCGCATGGGAGTTCGACGGGGAAAGAAAAGTGGATTTCTCCTCTTTTTCTTTTCTTTTCGGCCGACATGATTTTTTTAGGTGATTAGGGTTTAATCCCTGATCATCTAATATTTATTTGATCACCATAAATTCTTGTCGGCTCCTATTCTATAATGATTATTGATTATTTATAACTAGTATAAATAATGTATATAATCAAACGTTTCTGTTTCTTTTACCGGTTAACTAGTATGCGGCTTTAGAGTTCGTTGCACCCGGTGTAACTCTTTCGGGTCTTAACCGGGTCGGGTTCAAGGTTTATCGGGTCTGGACACATATATTCCAACACAAATGTCATTTAAAAAAGTCAAAGATTTGTTTGTATGGTTGTGATATGGATTTATCGCATCAAAACGAGAATTTATCAATTCGTGATTTTTATGAAATTTTGGTTCATAAATCATCGTAACCGGGAGTCTCGTAAATTTCAAAACTCATATTTTTTCAATCCCATCATGTTTTTATAAGTTATATACTTGTCTGCAAAATAGTAGGGCTAACCGAGTTAAAACAATGAATACAAAGCGAAGGAAAAAAATAAATAAAAAGAAACTTTTATGACACGTAATATTATGTCATTAATTGGTGTCACATGTTGTATTATGACACGCATTTTTCACCTCGTTTATTTAGATTAGAAATCGACTATTTTGTCTTATTTGGGGTCCAAATCCTATCCAATACTCGTTTTTAACCTCTATAAACCTCCAATAATTATCCCTTATCATTCCTATTAACTTGGAACTCTCTAGAATATCTAAATCAGTTACAATTGATTAAATTTAGATAATTATTTATTTAGTCAAACTTAGATTATCATTATCCTCTTAAATTCGACTAGCACACGAACTCTCTATTATAAATAGAACCCTAATCCTCTTCTAGGATAATTATTTGACGATTCTTAACTCTCAATTTCGTCTTGAGGTCTCTCGTTCGTGTTTTCAAAAGTCAAAGGCTTAAACACTGACCGTCCGATTTCATCACTTTCCTTCGACTTTCTCAGGTAAGTTTCATCATGAAACTTCTTCTATTTTACGTATACTTCAAAAAACATCTGTTGGTTTTTGCTTTTGAAGCTCTCTACAAAAAGTCAAACGTATTATCAATATATATAATTGGAAATTTCTTCATAAATCAAATTAATTAATGTTCTAATGATCTTTACTCGTCCTAAAGGATTTGTAATGATATTATGAAGTTTCTAATGCCCAAAAAAACCAAATTATGATCAAAAAGTTTGAAGCTTTATCAAACGATCAGTTTAAACCAAGACTTTTCTTGCGTAAATTTTTATCCGGGTGATTTGGTAACGATTTAATTGTAGGATTCTGATCCGGGTTGTTCATAATAATGTTAGAGTAGGTTAGAAATCCTAGTCTTGGTTAATATTGTGTTTTAAACGAGAATTTATTAATTCGCGATTTTTACGCGTTTTCGGTTCGCTAATTGTCGTAACCGAGAGTCTCGTAAATTTCAAATGTGACAACCTTCAGATTCACCGTTAACTATTTACGTTAGTTTCGTTAACGACCTAGTTATACTTTTCGTGTCATGTTAGTGTCACGTGCGTTTATGTGACCGAGCCTGTCTCCGTTCACTATTTGAATCGGTTGCATTGTGTGAAATAAAAATCGTAACTTAAATAAATTATTTTAATATATTATGTGCCACAACTTGTTATTTAAATGTTTACATAAATATTTATATTTAATTACTAATTGATTTTAGTAATTTATTTCGTGACTTATGTGTTTCTTGAAGAATTGCATTTCGTAAGAAACCAGGTTTCATACGCCATTTAAGTTTCATGTGCGTACACGTTAACTAAACTTTTCCCGACTTAATATTTCATGTTAATTAAGTTATAAACTCATGAAATGTTCCTAGCATTTTATTTTAAAAGTCTTGTGTTTAAAACCTATTTATATTGTGTTTTGAGATGCATATGCTTAAAAAGAGAACTAGAGCGACCAAATGTGTAATTTTACAAACTAAAAATCAGCCCAAAAGACTCCCCACCCCCTTTGTCACGCATTCTCTTCTTCCTCCCACTCTTCTTACGGTTTCACGCATATACACACACACTCATGATTTTCTTGAAATCCAACACCAAACAAGCAAGATTTAAGGTTCCTAAGCTCAAGCAAGGTTTAAGAAGTCTAGTAGAAGCTTTCTCTCCATCTCATCTTCTCCATCTCGCCATTTTCTTCAAGACTTGTAAGCCCTAGATCTTCACAACTCAATATTGGTAGAATGCATGTGTTAGACTAGTGTTTATGTGCAATTTGGTGTGTTGAAATGCTCATGAAACATGTTTTATGCTAGGTTATGAAACTTTGTGTTTTGGGGGTGTTAATGAGTTGATTTAGGGGCTGTGATTTGGGGTAAAAATCTGCCATGAAATGTTCTTGTTGATAGCTTGTTATGTTGGACATGAGAAATTTGATGTATGTGCTTGTATGCAACTTCCATGTTTTGAAATTTTATTATGAACATCATGTGTTGGTAACGGGGGCTGGAAATCTTAGGGAAAATGTTGGTTATGATTGTTACAAAGCTTTACAAGAGGGTTGATGACAAATTGTTACTCAAAACTTTTAAACCAAAACTTTTGCAAATTCCCGTTTTTGACAGATTCTGTTCAAATTTTTAGCCATCTTGCATAGGTCATACCTTGCTCAATTTTTATTGAAATCGGTTGATTGTTTTTCCGTAGTAAAGTTCCATGACTTAGATTTAATTGAGCTACTCGCACGCATTCTAAAACCTCCATTTGGTTACCCAAAATGCTGCTGCAAGTTAGGTGTGCAGGGCTGTATTTTTCAGCTTAATGTAAACTTTGCATTTTGGTTGGACGTGATTCTTGTGTTTTATTGGAGGGATTATTGAATGAAAATGTTGATTATGTATTAAAACCAAGATCTTGAAATTTTGGTACACAAATTCCAAGTCTTGATCAAGTTATGCAATTATTAAGCCTACTTTGACCATTTGGCAAAAAGCTAATTCTGTCAATTTCCGACCTGCGTAACTTTCTCAATACTTAACTTTTTGAGTTGATTCTTTTTGCAAAAAGTCCTAAATGTTGAGAAGTTTATGCTTGTAAAATTTGGGGAGCTAACTCCAAGAAATGAGTAAATTAGGCATGCCAATAAATGTGTGTTTGACTTTTAAATCTTATGCTTATGTATTTTGACTTGGGTTTTGCATATATGTTTTTCTCCTAGTTTAGGACTTGTGTTTAAGTGTTATGACCTAAATGATTGTAGGAAGACATGATTGATTCTTGATAAGCTATATCCGTCCTAGCGACAACCTCTAATCTGGTTAGACCATATTCACCAAAATAGGTCATTCATAACCAGTCGTTAAAGTCAAGTGCTGAGTCCCAGTGCACCCTAAGGTGAGTTTCACTTCTTCATTAAGTTATATCCAGTTGAAGATGATAATACACAACTAGTTGCATCCGGTAAGGGATGGCAATGCTATGACAAAGGTATTTTGTCCGTTTATATGAATATCCGTTAAATATCACATGATTCACTGAATTGCATTTTATTTACAAAACGTCCTTACTTTCTCGGGCCGTTAATATAGAATAGCGAGGTAATGTTTAGTAGTACTACTGGGGATTGACACCCCCGCTCAGCGGTGCACAGGATGCATCCTCCCGACTAGCGGTCGGAGTGATCACAATATTAGCCTAGAACTACCGTGATCGAGAAAGACACGGGGAAGGCAAATCGCACAGGCTAAACCTGTGACGCATTGTCAGCTTCAGTCACGAACATTCAAGTGAACATAAGCATAGGCTAGCTACCTAACGATATGGATATTACTTGTAGCTTATGAATTGGTCTTTTATTATTCGTATACATTATTGGTCTACACAGTGAAGTGTAGACCGCTTTTGTGAACTCACCAGCTTTTGCTGACACTTGATTGTTGAATGCTTTTCAGGTTGCTTGGAGGATCTTGGAGGCACGGGCGTTGGTGATACTTGTCTTTTGTAAAACCTTTTGGGAATTGTATTTCAAATACTTTAGTAATTACTTTTGCTAAACCGCAACCTTGTAAAATTTTAATGTTTCCGTTGAAGTGCAAATGTAAACTCTGATTTAATAAATGTAATACACGACTGGTTTATCCATTCACTATGGCTTGGTTGTAACTAAAGACTTGGATCCTGGTCTGGATCACATCCCACACGGTCATACTCCGTTAGTGGAAATTGGGGGTGTGACAGATTGGTATCCGACCCCTTAGTTACAGCGAACCATAACATTTTCAAAGTAAAATTTTTGAACTGTAACTGTTTTTGGAAAACTTTGTTACAACTTATTCCCAAAAGTATTGCCTCGCATGCCGGAGTTGATCCTCACTTAGAATTCCTTGTTTATGTCGGCGTAGGAATTGGAATTTGGGTAAGAACTTTTTCTTTCTCGAGACTAGAAATTTTGGAGATTTTTTAGTCGGAAGATTTCCTAAGTACAAGGTTAGCGAACTTGTTATTTTCTTCTTAGCGAACTTGGATTCGTGATCTAGTCGGGCAATGACTACTCTATATCTCTAAGCTAAGTTGGTGGCATTGTAGCATGCCCTACCCAAACTCCTGCTGAATCACTTGCTTGCCAAATCGTACCAACAGTAAATTTTAAATTGAATGAGTTGTTTATTCTCAAAACTTGTCTCCTTGGCAAATCCCGGTCAGTTAACTTTAAGTTAGTGACCACGTCCTTAACACTCACCCCATGGAAACCATATACTACCTCACTAAATCTGGTAGCTAAAGTAAGAGGAACCAGCGTGACCATACAAGGTAAATTACCGTTATGGGTGCACACGTAAATGTAATTTGCAGTGTATGGAAGCCCTAGGGAATTTTGCTCGGTAACCCGCTGGATACGACCTTTCATTTCAAAAATCTCATAACACCGATTGTCATGTATGAGGGACTCAACTGTATGGTTAAGGTCATCTATCAATGTTCATTCCACTATCACACCTGCTCTCATCTCTTCTAGATATGGCTTCCAACCTATCAACTCCTTTAAAATGCTTGTGCAAATGATAACCCCGGTAAGACACCGTATTACTCACATCATCCGATGACGAGATCTTTCTATATTGTGAGTGATCCCGTGGTTTAACTCTTAATTGATTCTAATTTATTCACAATCCTAACTCTATTCCTATGACATTAACCACTATAACCATTCTCCAAGCTCTCACAATTGTGCAACAACTCCATAAACACTAACCTGATGAAAACCCAGACATCTTGAGTGGACAATCACACCTCAATCATTGGAACCAATCTTTCGCCGGGGAAATCTTGTGAAGTTTTCCTCTCTTGACTAGTAACCCCTGGTACGTTTGTACGAGTCAAAAATTTGTTGTTAACATTCACGTCATGATCTCACACACTTTATACCTCACTACTAATACAATTTCACCCAAAGGAGTGATGTTGGTGAAACAACTTCCTGAACCCGTACGATCTGTTTTGTCTTCAGCACTCGATTCATCCGAGAATTTAACTACCAGTGAACCTTTTCTCTTACTACCTCTCGTGACTTGGTTGGTCCTCCAGCCTTGAGTCATTGCGGCTAGTTAACCTCCCTGATTACACTACCTTGTACCTTACCGTCGGGCGCTCCTGCACCAAACATCGACAAACATACAACAGGCAGCAGTATGCTAGGAAAGTTTCCACAACATCCACATCGAGACGACAAAAAAATTGCAAATACATGGATACCCCTTGTTCTCATACCTTCTTCCCTAGAAAAATTTCATTGGTAATCCCTGCTTCATAACCAATGGTGACTGATTGAATGATCAACTCAAACCTTTAAAAACATGTATGAGGAAGTAGTTTTACTTCTTACTAAACGAGGGCACGTTGAATCAATCGTATATGCGATGAGCTACCGAGGATCACTGAGAGTGACCCAAGTACCCGTTATTTGTTACGTCTTGTATGCAACGCGATCTTTAGATACGCCGTAGGCCCCACGAAACCTTGGCTACAGTTCATATTTACACTCATAAAAAGCCACGTATTCTTTTGAATTCATCAACGCTCAATGTTTCCGGAACCCACTCTTACTTCACGTTCGCACCTTTACTTACTCTTGACGACTGATGTAAACCGATGTTCTTACACGATATTTATTCTACTAGGCGGTGCAACCATTGACACACTCGCATTGATATCGGTTGACCCAAATCATTATTCTCCAAATTCGCGTCCATTGTACCGAATGACTTTCTTTGAAACGCGCAGTTGCAACTACCCTACACTACCTACCTCGCTCTTCATCCTGGATCTGTATTCCCATACTTGATATTATTCATGTTTCTACAGAGAACCATTCGAACATTGGAACGTCACCCTTATTTTGAATCTTTACCAGAGAGTAATTTGCATAACAATATATCCCATATTAGTGGAGCCCATCTTAAACATAAACGTGAAAGACTACCTTATCCTTTGAATCCACTTCAGAAACTAAAAAAGTATTGATGTTCGTGTTGCGTATGCTAAACTCTTGATAATCCTCACCATGGGTGAAGACTCCACCAACCAAAAAAATGGAAAAGTCTTTTCTCACAAGATTCAAAATTTTCACATGCTGTATGATTTCAAATTTTTCACTCCCATTTAACTCAAAAGTATTGGGGAAAAAACATAAGATACACTATTTTCAAGTATATTATTTAACAAGATTTGTCAAATAGCCAGGAATGGCAAGGTAACTGGTACACCCTCAACGTGCTAGTGGTGTGGTGGGTTAGCTGCGGTACACCCTATACATAAGCACTATCGGTATGTGGAAGGTGGGATCAGTGCTGAACCGTAGATTTACCTTGAAATCATAGACAAAAACCTTATTTTGAGAAACTTCATCTA
>JBCNJP010000025.1:47082015-47097036 GCA_039602395.1 Deinandra increscens subsp. villosa
TTTGGGGTGTTACAACTCTACCCCCCTTAAATAAGGTTTCGTCCTCGAAACCTGCTCAAACTGTGATTTAACTCACAATGAGTTCTTTACTTCTCACCTTTCTTTCCTTTCCCGGATTAATCCGGAAACTTTTCTATGCATCTAACTGCATCCATATCATATGAACCAACTGGTTCCTGGGCTACGATTTTAACATCGTAACAAACTTTCTATGACAATTTATCATTTAACTCTATTACCTATAAGGTAATACTTTAACTATTCTATTTACGAAGTCTTGTTCACAATTTGAATGTGAACCACATTTCTATAACTGATGCTAGTACTCTTAGGAACGTATCCCTAACGAACAGTCTAGCTAACGATTTGAGAGAATACGTTTCTCAAAATAAAGGAACTCTTCCTTTTGTCAGTCACATACTATCTAGGTGGTGTCATAACTTTTTAGCTACATATACGGCAGCCTGATTATGATTCCCACCGGAATATGCTTCGAGTTTCCTAAAGTTGAAATTTATCGCGAAGCTTCTGTCATTCCGCTTGAACCTTTACGTACGTTAAACATTTCTGCCTGCTGCAAGATTTGAACTTCTTTTCTGGACATTAACAGTCCCTCAGTTACTTGTTAGTAAGTGATATGTATTCATGAATGCTACTTATTTGTTTTCCACAGTGGCCCGTAATATCTACCTGCACGAGACTAATTCTAGTGCCACTTCTGGTTGTATCTTAGGTGTATATATATAGGATGTACCAGCGGCGTATCCACCACACCCTGGATACAACTAGAGGCGTATTATTACTAGTCTAGTGTAGGGTGATATTACTATTCTAAGCACAACAAAATCAGTATAATTCATGACTATCTATTACTTACTTAAATAACTAATTTGGACATTCTGCGTACAACCTCGTTTGTTGTTTGCATCTCTTGAGTGTAAACACTTTTTGCTGCAATTTCCCTTTTTCCATTAGGCCTAATCGGTAATGATCGTACCGATGCCCAAGTTAATTCGTTCATTACTTCATTTCATGCCTGCTACAGATTAGGATTCCAAAAGGACTTGACATCTTCTTAGTCAACCTATGGTGTTACATCTTTGGAAGGTCTTGGCGGCTTCCAACGTATTACTGTTTATGTTTCGAAAGGATCTATTACATCGATCATATAAACTTCCTACGTATAGCATTCCTCTCTTTCATTCTTCTCTACTCCTTGAAAACTTTAATACGTTATTTGTCAACATGCTCAGTTACGAGATTTCTGGAATTGTAGGGGCGTCCGTCATTCTAATCAATAATATTACCAATATCTTGTAACAATCATTTTGCTTCCGAAAAGCTATTCTCTTTTATAGGCTCACTTTTAATTCTTTAACTGACGCTAATTTGACCTCTGGGAATCGTCTTGCTCCTCGTAGCTAGTTGGATGATTTGCTGATCCTTTGACAAAGGACATCTGCTTTTTATTGACAACTTCTTTATCTTCTTGCAGTCTACGTATTTCCTTGGCTTCCGTCTATCTTCTTGAAATTGCTGGAGTATCTTAAGGCGGTATATTTGGTCTAAAGAAATCTTCTGGCTTCTGTTGGAGATAACTGGTACGGTGCTTGTTGTTTCTGGCGTTGTTGCTTCTGGTGTTACTCTTGACATTGCTTTTGGCGTCGAGTTGATTATGTAACCCCATTTCTTGATCTGACGAGTTGTTCATTGGATTCACTGGTACGTTATTCGGCTTCTTGGTTTTGCCTCTGAGTCAATGGCATACATCGAGTATGACTTACCTCCTGACCCTTGTACTTTCACGTTTTGTAATCTTTACTGCTAAGTCATCACGATCCCTACATATGAAGTCGAGCCTTCTTCTGGTTATAGACAGTTTGCGCGTAGCATCTCGCGAGTCAATTCATTCAACGTCTAAATTTATCTATCGCTATCTCTAGCTTTGACATTGATCTTAAGAAGAACATTTGTCAAATACAGATCATTTATTCGCATCGGTGTAATACACTGTGTGACAGTTCCTAATATCGAATTCAGACTTCTAAGTTTGCCATTGCTGTTAGTTTCGAATCGTCAGGCTCATCTGCGTATCAACCTTTGTCTTGAGGTCATCTATCTTGACGTCTTTGCATTTGTCCTAAGGAAGACGTAATCCTAAGCTGTCTAAGGTAGCTTGATTACAGAATTCCTTGACAATGATTTTCCTTCCCTTATGTTGGAATTCTTCTTCGTGTAGCTCATCAAATCATCGTGTGCTTTCATCCTGCCATTTGAAGAAACAACATCCCTTAGGACGTAAGTTCTTCTTGGCCTATTCTGGACTTCCATACTCCTAAGCTTGTGGTTTCTCGATCTATTCTGTGGTAACCTTCGTCATCTTTCTTTGAACTATTCTTAACTTCAAACTACTAGCTTCTGCTTTGAGCCTTCCGGCCTATCACCTATAGTGATGGTCTTCTTGAAGGTAGCAACGTAGCTTGGAACGTTGTTTCCACTATTCTCGTCATAGCAAATCTCATTTTTTCTTTACCGTGACAGCGTCTATCACATCTATAGTTTCCTTGCTTCAAGGTGACATTTAGGTTTGTCAACACCTCTTTTCATCTTCAACGGTTCCTGAGTTCTCCACATGTAATTCCTATGATTACGTTTCTCGCACATCTGGCATATCGGCCTTCTTTGTCTAGAAGCTCCTTTAACCTTTTTGTGGAATCTACCGTCATTGTTTTCAAGACCTTCATCATCCTCGGACCGTTTTCATCTGCCTTTCATCAGGAGTCTATTTCTAGAAGCTTCCTCGAGACCAGCTCCACTAGCTGTCGCTCTATTGGACATCCTCCTTGTCTAAGCTTCCAGAAGTTAATTAGGAATCGATAATAACGTAACCTTCAATGCTTTAGCCACTATTTATAACGTAACGGCTTTCATTTGCTGAAGGTACTTGTCTTTACAATTTTACTGACATCAGATTTCGTATCGGATGTTCCATTCGCATTCCTGTCATGACTACAATTTCTAATCTTCTGATACTATGATCAAAATAGTCTGACACTTTAGAACTCATGTGACGTGAAGTCTCCAAATTTTGAATTCATGATAATTATATACGTGCACTTATATAATTATGATGCGTTCAAAACCCAGTTATTCTCATCACAGTCATCCCTGGTGTTTGTACTATTTCTTTTATTCTTTACCGGAACTTTTAAAACCGGTCCTTTAAAACTACCTTTCTCTAGGCATTCTTTACAAGTTATTGACCACGTATCTCACTGTCAATTAACCTACCCCGCACTAGGCCACACAACAGTTAGAACCTATGATATGTTCATTTGGGTAGAATACCAAATTTGCAGTAGCTAATTGCAATCGGGTATTCTCCGCACTTGCATACCTTAAGTTCTACCTCCTATGTTCCTCGTGCTACATTTTTCCTATGGGCATGACTATCCTGACTGGCATTTACATTCCCTATCTTACCTTACTTTGTTTACCAAGAGTCCTAGTTTAAGTCTAGATACCGTGCTAGTATCTAAATCTCTTAAACCAAGGCTCTGATACCAACTTGTGACGCCCACTCCCAGTCTTGGCTCCAGGAGGGGTCACGTGTCGGATTTACTCATGAACACATGGTACAACAGAGATAACTAAGCAGCGGAAATTAAAAACTTTTCATTTATATATATATCAAGTTACAACAGTAAGGAAGATAACAACATAATCTATAACTAGATCTTATCTATAGCTATGCCAGTCTACTACCGAGTCTTTCCTGATAGCTTGCCCATCTAATCTGCCCTTGCTAGAGCCCTTCCCTTGCTACTTTAAACATCACCGATACCTGACATACATGCTTTTAAAGGTCAGCTTACGCTGGTGAGTTCTAAGTATTTTAAAACTTTACCTTTCCTTGAAAGGTTTACCTCAAACATTTGGGCCTAACGACCCCTTCTTTATAAACATTTATCAGGTATAAAACATAACAGAGTTATACCAAAACATTTATCCTTTATCAGGTATAAGACGTAACAGAATTATACCAAAACATTTAACCATTCATTCTACTAAGCATTGTCTATTGGAACCACGTTAGTTCCTCGGGCAACCGTCGCCACCCGAAACCTTTCATAGAGTAACCGTCGTTACCCCGGGGAACCGTCATCCCCCGCTTCTGATTGTACAACCACCTTTTCCCTTTCTCTAGACAATATCTGCTTAGATTAAAACTTTTTCAACCTTTTAAACCTTTTCATCCTTTTCAAAAGTCCATTTAAATAACTCTTGTATTTGGACTTATAACCGTTTCAACACCAGTCCATTACCCGTATATGGAAATAAGCGTTTCATAAATATAATGTTATGGGTCTTGCATAACAAGGCTAATAAGATCATATTTACCCGACGCTTAGTCCTATACATAGGCTTAGACCAAACATTCACATTTTTCATTTCTCAAAGCTTTATATAAAAGTTTCATCCTTTATATTTTCCGTTTATTATAACCTTCCCGAAAAAGTAATAACAGGTAATAATAACTATAAAACAGTTATAAGTATCAACACATAACAAGTAAAGGCATCTCAGATACTTTTTAAGTGAACAGTTGAATATATATATCATTGCATGTATATCAGGCCCGAAAATATTAAAACCTTTAAAAGTGGGCTCATAGAACTCACCTTATTCTCTTAAGCAGTTAATTCAGAGAAAGTCTCCGCAATGCCTTCCAATTAAACCTAATTGCGTATTGTACGGCGTTAACGCAAGGTTTAATATAATAAACACTTCGTAGGTTTATTTTAATACTTCATTAACTTAATAATACTTAGTTATTAAGTTTATTCCTTTTAGAGGTCAAAATGACCAAAATGCCCTTTGGGCCGTTATCCTTTTCTTTCGTTAATAATATGAAGACACGCATTCCTATAAGTAAACGCTCACTCCGGGATCGCCCAGTGAGGGATGCCATTTCCCAGTTGGGATTTATGCGACACCCTCGCTTTTGCCAGAAATCCCAGTGTACAGGCGTTTACCCTTCCGGTCCGCGCGAACTTCTAAATATCCGATTAACTCGGAATTTGAAATACTTTATCATTTATCCATTTTATCTTTATATATACTTATTATATATATAAACATAGTTCTATGTCAAAAATCAAGTCTACATACCCTTCGGATTATTTTATATTAAACAATCATATTCCGAAACCCTAATTTCCCGTTTTTCTCATTTCTTTATAAAAATCCATTTATATTCAAAACTGACTTAGGGTATTATCTGTTATAACATTTTATAACATGCTTTAAAATTTCAAAGCTTAGTTCTTTACCGTTTACTCGGTATTGACAGAACAGTGTTTAGAAAACCCTAATTTCAATATTAACACTTTATATATATATATATATTAAACATATTTTAATATGTTTCAAATATATATTAAACATAAATCTTAATCCGATAATTATCATTATCGTTAACCTTTACATTAAATATATATTTTTATATATATTTAATATTTAAATATATTCTTTTAATCAATTTTATTTAGATCAAATCAATTAATAATTATATATTTTTTTCATATATATATTTATCCGTCTCAATACTTTTATACCATTTGACCGATCTTTAAAAATGTTAACTTGATAATAATATTTGTAATAATAACAAATATATAACGTGATTACCTCTTGACGGGTCGTGAAACGAGTCCAAAATAACCGAATAATAAAGTTGTCCGTTCTTGACAAACGAATAGTCCTTCCCGACTATTTTCTTGTCACGAGCATTTCCCCGTTGTCGGTTTGTCGTTTGGACCTTGTTACGTCACCGAAAACTCTACCGAACTTAACAGGGTTTAACTTGACGTCTCCTTTTCTGACTTGAATCGCGGCCACCATTGTTTACCGTTAACAACCGCCAATCACCGTCACCACTCACCACCATCCCGGGTGTTCACCGTTGTCGTCGTTGTCACCCGTCGTCAACCGAGCGTCACCGAATCTCAACCGAAAGGGAGAACGGTTTTTGCGGGTTTACCGGGTTTTAAACCCGTTTGTAACCACCACCATCACCCTTCCGCCACTCACTGTTGCTGGGTTTCTCTAGGAGAAGGGACTGCTGGATCCGGCTGGAAAAATGAGGGCAGCAGGTTGCCGGAATACTGGCAGCTCCACGGCTTGTGGGTTTTTCTGCCGTGAACGGTGACAGAGGGAGGTCCGCCGGAGCTTCTGTTGGGCTTGCTGGTTACGGTTGGCTCGCCGGAGAGATGCTGTCGTCAGTGAAATCAGACGGAGTGGCTGGGAAGGGTCGTCGTGGCTGCTGTGTTTCGAACGGAGGGAGCGCGGGCAGGGCTGTGGAGGGTCGCCGGCTTGGCCATGGTCGTCGGAGGAGAGCTCATGGTCGGACGAGCTGCCGGTCGTCGGGGCTGGCTTTGGCCGGAAAAACAAAGAAGAAAGAAGGGGGTGCTGGTGTTGCTCGAGGGAAAAAGGACGAGGGGGATAGAGCACCGGTCGTTGTACGGCCTCTCTCTTTCTCTTTCTTAATTCCGATTACTTTGTCGTAATGTATGTACTTGTATTGTATTGTGATTTGAATTTGTGTGTTGGAACATCATGCAATTGTTTCTATATTTATAGTCAAAGTGAAACCACTAAATATGTTACATTTTAGTGAAGTTCGTGCTTAATTATGATTTATTACAAACCGGGCCCAAATCATTATTTTACGTTTTCCCGCTTCGTTATAACTCGGATTTAAGATCCGTCTGCGCCCACGGTCTTTATTTTTCGTTATCTAACATATTCTATTAATTCGACCCTTGACGTTTCCTCGAATGTTGTGCCGAATATTCGTACGTGAATCGTGACGTTTCTCTATTATACGTATATTCATAATATATATATATATCATATATATATATATATATATATATATATATTATATCACATGTATTTCAGCTACTTAACAAATATAGCACACGTATATAATTTAAGTCATAAAATTTTGGGGTGTTACATCTGATTACTGTTAAACTGTTAAATTACTGTGCCTGACCATTAATTGATGACGTAAACCAAATCCCGCGTTTGTACTAGAAGCGTATACCCGTTAAATGCTTAGAAATTTCATTTATAAATCATGGAACTTCAATAATAAGAAAAATAAATATAAAATGTATTTTTATATTTTATCCGAAACTGGTGTCGTACGCTTGTATAATCGACACGGCAAACTGTTAAGCGATCGTATATTTAAAACTATTTGGTTTTGAACAATCCGGACGGTCGAGCTTAAAACTGCCATGAACTGACAAAACTGAAAACGTTAACCGTAACCCATGTACAAAACTGAAAACTATATCCGATTTCTTAAAAACTGTTATAACCGACTCGAACTATTGTTTTTACGAAATAAAAACATCACAAACCAAAATCGTTGTCAAGACTTAAGCCAAACCTCAACCGTTAACCAATTGGGCCTGACTTGGCCCAATAGGCCCAATAAACTTAAAATAATTAAACCAAGCCCGAAACCTTAACCCGTTGCATAATCTTGATAAACCGATTGATCGTGGCGATCTGTAAACTCAACCGATACACAACGGGCCCGGGCCTCGAACCGGCGCCCCGTTTGGACCCGTACGGCCATAACCGACAAACCTGCCCGATCTACTTTTCCTTTAAATATTTAGGCCCAATATAAAATCCAAACCCAATTGATTAGTTTTAATAATATTGGTCCATCAACTTTGTACTAATTTTTATGAAACTTGTTATCGCTTATTATTTTTATAAAAATTAGTCATGAACTTGTATGTTTTTATACATTGGTTAAATTACAAAATTGGTGGATTATCTCACCTTAAATAATTATAGGTTTTATAAACTTTCATAATGGTAAAACCTCTTTTATAAAACATGACAACATTTTTATAAAATATGGATAACACTTTTATATAAAATATCACCTACACATGGTTGTTTTTATAAAATATATCACCTAAAAAGTTGCTAGTAATTTTGTTGGTAAGAATTGTGGGAGTTATCTTGACCACATCACCACCCTAATCCCAGGCCATCATCACCACTAAAGCTTGTACCCTTTTCCAAGACTTGCACTCTTCTCCACCACACCATTCACCAACCCAACCCAACCTACTAACTTACACATTCACACCCTACTCTCACTTTCCCTTTTTTCTTTCTCGGTGAACAAGCAACACAAGTAAACAACCACCACATTCCTCCTCCTTTGCCTTTTTCATGGCTGCACACCACCACCACCCATCTCTCTGCTAATTTCCGGCCAAGCAACCAACACCACCATCACCTTTATCCACCGCCACCACCACGAACCATCATCTCCTTCTTTTTTTTCTTTTCACAGGCGCAACACCACCATTTTCTGCGCTGCCCCCTACTGCCACTACCACTGTCGGCTGCCACCACCACCTCTGTTGTGCTGCTACTGCTTCCCGTCGCCACTGCCACCGCCGGACTGCCGCCACCACCCTTCTTCCTTCTCGACAGCCCAAACAACCACCACCGTCACCTTGCTCTTGTTACTGCCGCTAGACTGCTGCTGCCGGCGGCAGCTGCTGCTGTGCGATCCTGCTGCCGCCGCGCAATGCTGCTGCATTGTTAAGTGCAGCCGTGAACCATCCGCCACCCTTCTTTCTTTCCGGTTGCACCATACAACACCACCAAACCGCCACCCTTTTCTCCTCCTTTCTCCCTCTCGGAAACAACCACCACCACTGCTGCTGTGCACCGCCTCCCTGCTGCCACTGCCCTCCTACCGGAGCTGACTGATGCTGCTGCCAAACCGCTCCTGTTGCCGCTGTTGTTGCAGCTGTGAACCACCATCGAACACAACCACCAAACACCCCCTTGGTCTCTCTCTTTCTGCCGGAAAAACAACCACCGCCACCAACCGTGACCACCACTGCCACCCTGCTGCCACCATAATTGAAAGTGCGTGAGCGTATGGATCTTCTACTTAGTCGTAATGAAATCAAAGTGATATGAGATGAAACACAAAGAGTAAATGCAAATGAGCTTTGTATTAACCACTGAGACCACAGAGTACACAGAGAATATGACGCGGAAGCTTAGACTGTAATCGCTACTGAATACAACACATGAAACCCATATTTATAAGGCTGAAATACGACCGGCCGAACCTGAGGTTCGGCCACACGTTCGGCCATGTCCGAACTCCAGGTTCGGCCTGAGTTCGGACCTCAGCATTCTTGTATGTATCCTTCTTATATTCGATACTTCACATGACGATCAAGGACCATGTATCAACAATAATGCTATTGTGCAGCCCTGCTGCCTTCGCTAGCTACCGCTACTGCGCCGTTGGGAGCCGCTGTCCAGCCACCGAGAACCACTAACCCGAGCCACCACCTTTCTCGTTTCCTTTCGGTTTTAACTTCTATCCTTTGTGAGTCTTATTAACCCTTTTCGTGTACGTTTTTATACGTTATTAACGTCCCAAACAATTCCCGGAGTCTTGACAACTACCCGATAAAATGTGAAGTTTTCTAACGATCATAAACACCGAACTAAATTTTTGTTATATAAACCTTAAGGTTATAAGATTTGAAAATGTGATTATCATCTTATATTTTCCTAACACTAGTGTGTTGTGTTTTTATTTAAAATAAAAAAAAACACAAGATTAAACTTACTAGTTAATGATTTAAAATCGATTGTTTGATGATTTTATGATAATTTACATATTTTGCATGATTAATAATTGTTATTATCATAACTTAGTAAAATATAAATTGTTGAAATTGTTAATTGTGATTCTAATTGTTAATTATCTCATTTATATTCTAATATGTTGCTAATGACAAGTAACATGAACAAATAACGTTTAGTGACATACATGTGATTAATATGGACTCTAGATGTGTTAACTTGAATTTTTGGACATAAAATCATGGATTAAACCATTTAAATGAATTTATTATGGTTAAATATCAATTTAGTAATTTATAAAATTACTTGGATAAATTAACCCATAAAATCTCGCCATAGGAATTTATATATAAAATGGTCACATTATATAAAAATATAATTTCTAATAAAACAAGACTTAAAATGCTTGTTTTGGATTTTATAGAAAAACAAAATGGTTAAAAATATACAAATATATTTTTATATCAAAAATGGTAAATAAACATTCTTATAACACTTGACTTGAAAAGTATAAAATCTTGGATTTTATACAAAAAGTGGAAAATGTTTTATGTTGGAAATTTTCTATAAAAAGTCTTCAATTTAAAACCTTAGCTTTATTTAATAAATAAAGATATTTGAAAATGATTTTATAAAATAAAATCAAAAGACTTATAGAAATTATGAAAAACATATTTTAAACATTCTTGATTATTTTTTAAATAAATTAAAATAATCAAAACGTTTTAACCGGATCAAATGTTTATTTTTAAACATTTGGAATAAACTAAATCTTTAAAACGGTTTAAAACGTCTTACGATGTAACACAACGTAGATAATTATTTTCAACAAATAATTATCCATATGAGTTTAGAAACCCTAATTTGAGCTAAAGTCATCGTGGTTTGTTAATATAAATTATTTTGATAATAATTATATATATTAACTTAAAACCCTAATGTTTCTAGCATGGAGTTAAATATTAAAGAACCTTAATATTTACCTACTTGTGTTAACTCATTTAACTTGTAATAAAATAATAAAATTATTTCGACAAGTTAGAATAATGATTCGATAATAATTATCAACTCTAGTTATCTATATATCACTAAAAGTTGAGCAATGGCACAATTGTGACACCATAATGAATGCTAAATCATAAATACGGTGTACTTAAAACCAAGCAATCGGTACTACACTCTTAAGCGTCTTCTTTAATTAAGATCATGATACATGATCATGCATCATCATGATGGTGGTGAATGGTTGATTAAATATGATACATCATTATCAACCCATACGAATTCTCTAACCCCTTATATTTGAGTTAATGGCGATGATTAAATTTGATAATAAAGAAAACCATCCGAATTCTATAGTGTTGTTAATTGTTCATAATGTGTATGTTAAATGACTATGTTAAATGACTATGTTAAATGACAATCTTTGGAGTTCTTGCAACTCATGGAAATAAATTGATCTTATTTAATTTTTAGCTTCTACAAGGTTCTAATGAGGTATATAAAGCCATCTAGAATTGGTTCTCAACCCCCCACCCCACCTGCCTCCGCCACCTCACCCGTCGGACCTCCTACGTCGTGTAAGTTTATTTTTATTACGTGTCTACGTTTATGCAATTTATTTAAATGTTAATTTACCTATGGTTGCATCCGGTGGGAAGAAAATGTACCACCGGAGGGTAAACGCCTCTTTGCTGCATCCGGTGGGAAGAAAATGTACCACCGAAGGCTCTGCCTCTATGCTTGCTTCCGGTGGGAAAAAATGTACCACCGGAGACTCGCAAAATACCAACTTTATTTACATATCATTTGAATATTACATTAGTTTATCACATGTTTACCTCATGATTGTCTTCCTTTTGTTTCTTCTTCCCAGGTTCTTTCGTTGCTTGTTGCTGGGCAGTATGGGTTTGATCATCGTACACTTCAGGTTGTCCATTCTCACAATTCCAGCATCTGAAAACAAAATATGCCTTTTAGGGGAATTTGACCTAAATATGGGTTATAAAGTATAAACAACATAAATTATGTTGCTCAATGGCATCAACTTCAAGTAATTGCTATTATAGATATCTAACTGATTTCCATGTGATGCTAAATGACACCAAAATATATACGCTGGTAATTAATATCTTTAAGATTGTACCTAAACAAAAGTTATCTGTTAACATGAGGAGATGCTCAAACAAATATTTAAATCAGAGAACTACAAACAAACAATTAACTATATAGATTAGAGAGAGTGAGACTATAAGAGACACCAAATCACTGAACCATAAATAACGATTGAGTAATTAACTACGAATCAAGAGTTAGAAGAAAAAAAAGTGAAAATGATTGTACCAGAACTGAAGGCCAGGAACGGCAAAATCCGAGGGACGAAGACGTTTGGGGACTAATGTTGTAATCGAAGAGACGAAGCGCCATGGCTGCACCAGAGTCCAGGTGTTACCAATACATCGATTCGATCGCTTTTTTTGTTTTACCGCTATGAAAATTTCATGAGCACGCTTCTTTTCTTTTTTCCCTAAGCGAATCAACCTTGATATTCTTAATGGATTACGGAGAGAAGGACAAGCCAATTAAAAAATCACCACCCCAAGTCTAAATCTATGTATAAAAAACTGAAAAAATGAAGCCTTAACTTTGGGGGGGGGGGGGGGGCAATCGATTGCTTGGGCCACCAATGCTAACGGGCCGGCCCTGGGTGATGATGTGATCTATACAAGATCTGAGCCAACCTATAATTGTTTTCTTTTCTAATGGAATTTACAGTTTGTTTTTTTACTTATAATAATGTTTTTAATTAAATTATGTTTGATATTTGAGGATTGTAGGTTGATGATTGAAATTCTAATTAATCTCTAACTAATATTCTTTCGATAAGTGAAGATGGAATTAATATGATAAGTCACCAGGCTCTTTGAACATGAAACCATATGGCATATGCAAAAAACCTCTTTCTTTTACATGTTATAGAGTAATGAACATGTGAAAAACCATATACGGATCGATTCTATGGATGAGACGGAAGTTTTGTCATTGAATCATGTTGAATGATTACATAACGAAGGAGTATACAACGATTAAGCTCTGGGGGAGGTCGGACAGAACCTCCCCTCTCAACACACAGAAACAAGACAGAAACTTACAAAGAAATACAAAGACGAATCTATTTATACTTCTTCATAAGGTCCGAACTCGGCACCTCCGAACTCTGTCCGAACTCCCTCCGAACTTGGAGTTCGGCCATCTAGGTTCGGCCAACTCCGAACCTAGAGTTCGGCTGAGGTTCGGACCTCAATTCATGTCTTCGACAAATCAGTCTGTTTGACAATTCGAACAGTAACGGCCACACAAGGTTCATGCACTAACAAATTCCCCCTTGGACGTTACTGTCGAATCCAGACATTGATCTTCTAGCAATCTTCAGTCAGCTTGCTGCAGACATCTCTATCTTTAGCAAACTCCCCTTGACCGAATCATCAGGTATGCAGGACACAATTCGAATCTTGTACAATCTCCACAACCAATAAAATTCCCCCTAGCTTCAAGTACAACCATCCAATTGGAACCGGCATGTATGATAATGGTTCACTTCATAAGTTGTATCCGGAAATTGTAAAGACACACGAACATCACTGCATCTTGATAATAATCTTCAATCTTCACCGAACTGTAACACATTCTGATCTTTATGAAAACAGACACGATCAGCATCTTCAATCACGGAAATTCCCCCTCAGCATCAAATCCATCCCAATATATTACTCCGGTAAACGTATATCTCGTTGCAGACTGGAATCTGACCAAGTCTTTCGACAACTCAAGAAAGTATCGGGCATATGACAGAAAGTTCCAAACCATAATTGAAAACTTTGACATATCGGTTCGCACGAACATCAGAATATACCACATTTCCATGAAGATCAAAAACCACCATCATCCCTGAACTGATTGCTTTTGAATATTCACTTTTTCAATTATGAAACTTTGAAAGTTTTTAGGGTCCTCAATTTCCCCCTAAACAAGTGACATATTCAAATCTTCAATTTCTTATGATTCCAACCCCGCAGGAACAAATCCTGTCTTTTTAGTGGAATGATAAACTCAAGTGGCCCGCAACGGAATCTTTAATATCACTTAATTTTTAGTTTGTGTAAAAAGATAATCTCCGACAAACGTTCCCAAGTAATCATAACCATGTCTCCGAATCTCTGTCCATCATCAGAAAACATGTATTCTTGAATCTCTGTCCATCATCAAGAACCATGACTACCCACAAACACATTTCTTGAAATTCGATCACTAACTCGTAACAAGTATCAGAATCTGGATTTTCTTCAAATATAACACCCCACAGCTACCGAATCAAGGGTAAACTCGATAACTGATCCGCTTCTGTAAAATTCCCACCTAACGGGGGTTCGGGGGCAGCGCCCCTGAGAAGCGGGGTCCAAGGGGCGGCAGCCCCTGGCGGGGTCCAAGGGGCAGAGCCCGATCCTCCGAACCCTCTCCGAAACTGACCTTCGGACCTAGTCCGAACCTGACCTTCGGAGCCATCTCCGAACCTGACCTTCGGACCTAGTCCGAACCTGACCTTCGGAGCCATCTCCGAACCTGGCCTTCGGACCGGCCGAACCTGGAGTTCGGAGCGGTTATTTTTCAGATCTGTTCTTCGGCTGAACGTTGTCCGAACTCGAACTGGAAATTTTCAAAATCGCACCAGAATCAGAATTTGACCGAATTTCGATATCCAGATGCTTCTGTTAGGTAAAAACATGACTCAGAAAGACTCGATTGATCAAAAATCAATCAGAAACACTTTCAATCACCCCTAACCGAAGGTTTAACGTCTCGAAATGAAGAAAAACGATAGATTTCCACCATAGAAAGAGCCAACAGCTCTGATACCAACTGAAAAACCGTTTACGGATCGTTTCTATGGATGAGACGGAAGTTTTGTCATTGAATCATGTCGAATGATTACATAACGAAGGAGTATACAACAATTAAGCTCTGGGGGAGGTCGGACAGAACCTCCCCTCTCAACACATAGAAACAAGACAGAAACTTACAAAGAAATACAAAGACGAATCTATTTATACTTCTTCATAAGGTCCGAACTCGGCACCTCCGAACTCTGTCCGAACTCCCTCCGAACTTGGAGTTCGGCCATCTAGGTTCGGCCAACTCCGAACCTAGAGTTCGGCTGAGGTTCGGACCTCAGTTCATGTCTTCGACAAATCAGTCTGTTTGACAATTCGAACAGTAACGGCCACACAAGGTTCATGCACTAACAAC
>JBCNJP010000025.1:47097536-47121146 GCA_039602395.1 Deinandra increscens subsp. villosa
CCTTCTACAGAAATAAGGATTTCTGTATAATTTGGTATGTGCAGAACTACTTCAGAATTTTCGAAGTAGTTTTGTATGAATACAGAAATCATATAGAAATATGTAATACGTACAGACTTTCGTATCCTTTCTCTTTTGAGGATATATCTTATCTTTTCTTCTAATACTTGACTGTTTTGTCTTACATTTGCATTGTGTTCTAACATAAAGGACATAGTAAAAATATAGGCATATAACGCATGAGGCACTCATGCACGACACTTAAGGCCTAAGTCTAGGTCAAACAATTTTTAATCACCTAGATCCCTATAGCCATGAATCTGATACCAATCTGTTGTACCCTAACCGAAGATAAAATATGTTAGGGCGTGATGATTATCCAGATGCACACAGCACTAATTAGAGGTTGCGGTATTCTTAATCAACCCATTTCATTACATTCAAATATTACATAATAATCCATATACAAAGCATCAATGAATAACATATTAACTCATTTAATTTAGGTCTCACTAAGTCCACATGCATCCTAAAGTGTCATCAACAAGATCATCGACATCAACCAGCAAAGCATGCAACATGTACAACATACGAGTCAACTACAAGTAGTTGGTGAGTAAACGCGGGTTTAGTATACTATAATAGATTAAAAATGCGATCCATGAGTGCAATCGAGTACGATAAACATGATACGAAATAGAGCAAATAAGGGTGTATGAGCTAACCCTTACAATAATGTTACCAATCAACCGATGCCAAATACCGGTAAAGTCAGGTGGGTCATCACACCGATAGATCTATCATTGAAACCCCAGCTTTTTACAGTTAATGTCACACGAGGTCGTTCTAGAGGTCGATGTAAGGATCAAAACTTTTCCTCACGCGATATCTAATCCAATCAAGACCGTGCGGAATCCGGTTTGATTGGTGATTCAAGAAACAATTGCATAATGTAATGAAATAATGATTAAACAATGAAAACACAAACCGATTTGAGAAGAAAACTTGATTAATAAAACTTGTTGCAGTACACTTTGAAGTATCAAAATTCTTCTTGGAGAATTTCGATGAAAACCTTCACCCTAGGATCAACAACCTAAACAAGTGGGGAGGCTTTCCTTTATATAGGGATTCTCCAACTTGGAGAACAAGTCACCGTAAAAACCATAAAAGCCCTCTATTCCCATATTTGACCTCATAAGCCCACTAAACTCCCCTAAACACTTTCTAATTGAGCCCAAACACATCTAAAATGGCCCAATGACCCAATATAAACCCAACTATTTTTCACATATTCTAATGTATAGGGCTTCAAAATAGTCCGCCAACAAATAATTTAATAAACAAGCCACAAATTATTTCCTTACAGTCGATCACAACATAGCAACAAATAACCATACAAGTTCACATACAAGAGCACACATAATAGCATAGAGTTTGCATGTAGTTTTCGTGTACAGTATATCAAGTATAAGTTTTTTAATACGGTTCATGTTGCACACCAAAATGTTTAAAAGAAAGAGAGGCTATGAATACTCACCTGGTATGGAGACACAAAAGAAAGAATGACACCATGAGACAAGATGGATAAACCCTAAAGATGACCTTGACGACTAAAAGAAAAATGGACAAATAAATAATTTCCACGACTGGAAACGATATAACTGACAAGTGTCACTCGACGATTCGTTGGTGATTTATTTAAGTGATGACGTTCTTAAAGTTTAATCATGCAACATAATCCTAATTGTAGGTCAAATGATGGCAATTAATAAATAACTTAATTATTTATTTTTACGACGTGACAAATATATATATATTTTATGAAATCATATAGGTCCAAAATAACATCCAATAATCATTCTAACCCTAATTATAGCGTGAACATATCATTTATACAAATCTAACATGACTCGTCCTAAAAATATATATTTTTATATAAAAATTATTTATTTTCAAAATTAACCCTAGTTTGACTATTTTTAAACAAATAAGCTTCCAAGTTCCAATCTTTTTTCATGCAAAACATTCAAAAGAATTTGCTTATGACTAATCATGCTTAATCATCCTAGATCTATAATCCAACATCATCAAGTTACCATCTGTTCATAGATCTAAACATGTATGCACTTAAAATATATTTATTTTTCCATAATGATTCATCAAGCTTGCATTTTTTATAGAAAAAAAAAACCTAGATCCATATCAAGATGCCAATTTCTTAGGATCAAATCCTAGATTTATGGTCAAGATAACATATTTATGAAGATCCGAGCATCAAAGTTCATGTATAGTCTAGATCTATAGTGATCCAACATAGAAATCAAGAAAAATATAAACATTGAGGATAAAAATATCTTTTTGATCTAAAGAACCCTAGATCTATCATACATGGCAAGATCTAGCCTTATAAACACATACAAATTAGATCTTGATCCAGTAGAAGCAAGGATTCAAGAAGATGGAAACTTGGTTTGAGAAAACTTACCGAATAGGAGGAAAATCGACACAGATCTAAGCTTGAAAACACCAAATTTGAGCTTTAGATCTTCAAAAATGGGAAACTTGGAGAAAAACAACCGTTTTTAGGTTTTTAGGTTTTTAGGGTTTAAAAAATGAGGAGAATTGGGGCTTAAATAGTGATTTTAAGGTTTTTCATTGAAAATATCAGTGGGAGGTACCCGACACTCCCCCTTCCCATTCTTCGCGTACCGCGGCGCCTTCCTGAGGTGTCGCGCGCACCATTTTTGCTCCAGATTTGACATTTTACACCCGATTTAAGCCTCGTTTTCTCCTATTTTCTCCATTTTATTATTACCATCATATTAACCACATTTAATCTATTAAAATGAGTATAAACAAGCACATAACGAATTACGGTTGTTAAAATAATGCATATAACGCTATTTTGGTCGATTGTACCGATTTCGCTCTACTTTATTCGATTTTTATCATTTTCGAGTCCCGCTTTCTATGATTTTTATTTTTTTACATGCCAAAATATATGAAACGTGTTCAAGCTTATAAAATTTTAAATAACATGCCATACATTGAATCATGATCAAACATAATGTGTTTTCGGCAAATTGACGTACGTATCACTAAACTTTTCAAGACTCAATGAAAATGCGTGAGCATCAGATCGTCTACTCGATCTAGCTAATCGGATATCGAAACGTAATTAACCGATTGTTTTATTGATCAAAATGAACAATTACAATCAGTGAAACACTCAGAAACACAACACAGAGAAACACAACACAGAGAAACACCTTGAAAACACACACTTAAGAAATCTCACACGCTCAGAACTAACTCATTACAAAGATCAAACACATATTTATACCCGCTGGTCCGAGCTTCGGCCGAACCTCAGGTTCGGCCAGTCCGAACTTCAGGTTCGGACCTAGTTCGGCCAGACCTAGTTAGACATGATCTTATACTTTGTTTGATACTTCACACGACGCACATATCAGGTATCAACAAACTCCCCCTCGTCGTGTGCAGTATCTCTTCAACATCATCAACTTTGTATCTTCAATCAAGCTCCCCCTCAAGTGTAGAATCCGTCCGTTCAATGAAATGAATCTTCAAACAAACTCCTCCTCAACTCGATCGTAGCTTGATCTTGAATACTTGATGACATTTTAGTGTATCTCTGATCTTTCATCAACATCTTCAGAAGACTTGAAGTTGTGATAACATGCACATAGCAACCTGCTCAATCATTTAAAATAATCCTGGCGCAAAACGTCTCTTCGAGACTCCAAGATATGAATTTGAAAATGATTTGTATCACGTGTTGATCAGATCGAAAATAAAGCAGAAACAAAATCTTTTTGGTTTTTCAAAGTTTATGCTAAAACACATCAAAAATCTTTTTGTTCTTTTCTGAAATGAAATGAAATCACAATACAAAATCAAACACTATTTTTGGTATGAGAAAGATCACTATATGGGATCATATTGAACATAACGCACTGAACTACATTTCAATTTCAATTAACCGGAACACATAAGTCATGCTGATTGCTGGTATAATTTGTCCAATTTAAACTCAGGCAGAATCATACTCATAACATCTGGATATGTTAAGATATTGATTAGATTTGCATTGACCAGTGTATCCCACACTATCAGACATAATCAGACATTTTTAGCTTTTTTTTTCCTTTTTTTTCCTTTTGTGTGACAGCATTTGTGATTTTTCACAATGCATAATATTTTCATGATATCGTCAACTGTGTTCCATGCAAAAAGAAATAAGAACGTTAAATCGTCTACCTTAAGGTCGATCTTTCGATACGCAGATAAGGCCTCGGATTTAACAAAATAAGAAAATAAAACAAGTTGAAATTGTATAACCCAACAACAATCAGGTCGGTACTCCCGTACACGCAGAGAAAGTCCGATGAGTTATACGAAACACCAAAGAAAATAAAGCAGAACGTCAAACGAACAACGATCAGGTCGATCTTTCAATACGCAGAGAAAGTCCGATCGTTTGACAAAATAAAGAAAATCAAACAAGTTTAAATCTTTGCAAAATGAACACATGTATACACAGTGACTTCTCATTTTGAAATGCACACTTATTTTTCTTTTGTGTCATGAATTATGCATCAAGATGTTATCCACATGGTCAAGCATTAGTATTTAGTGTATATCACATCTGAATACTTTCTGATTTGCCGAGCCTACCAAGCATATCAGACAATGATCTTATGGCTCTTTCATCTACTCTATTCATGAGTCAGATACATAAGCCAATGTACCATCATTTCCCAATGATCAATTTCTCACAATTTTATATATTTAGCATGTATTCACCTTCCTTCATTATATATTTGGCATGTATTCACTTTCTCCCCATAACATGCAATTACTCCCCCTTACTTACAATTCTCCCCCTTAAAATGAAAACTCTATTTTTGGATTTTCATTTTACACAAAAACAAGACTCTATTTTTGGTACTTTTGAGAAAAAAAAACTTGTTAACAAAGAAAGAGATCAATCAGCACGGATACTTTGCAGATTTAGAATTCAGAAAATTTGCAGGTTAAAAAGATTTATCATGAAATTTAACTTAAGCAGAATACTCCTCCATCAATAACTTTGCAATTGTCAAGAGGTCTTCTAGAAGTACCTGCACACTGGTCAAACTAATTAGTCCATAAATGACCTGAAGCGAATTGCTTCTGGTCGACCAGTGTCCTTGTTTTGCTTAGAAACCACCTTAGGTTGCCATTGTTGTTGTTTTGGTAATTCAGTTTTTGATGAAACAATCACAGGTGACTGTGATGATGAACCTACACTTTGAACCTTTGAAAACATTGGAACAAAACATTTTTGTTTATGGAAGAATGTAGGTTTAACTTCATCAAAAACTCTGCCTTGTTCATCAAAGAACTTTGTGGTGGCAGTTTTACCAAAAACAAATTTCCTGTGAAATCTTTGTGGTGAATCAGCAGGTGATGGACAATCTTTTGCCATATGCCCTGGACAACGACAAATATAACAAATTCTTGTCGTTTTATCCCACCGTTGATGTACCTGCGAAGAACACACATGAATATCTCGAACATGATTAGAATGAGAATCATATACCTGATGCCTGTGATCATGTACCCATTTGGATGTAGGGCTTCGAGATTGAGAACTTTCAGAAGAAATGGTAGCTTTCACAAAAACCTCAGCAATCTTCCGAGCATCAACACAATGAAGAGGAAATTCTTTGTCAGAAAATAATTGATCCGAACCCTTGAGTTTATAAAACCGCTCGGGTTGAATTTTATCAGCTTGAAACACTTCCTTCTTCACTTGTTTCATCTTTAATTTCTTCAAATCATGAGATGAAGATGCTGGAACCTTCTCAACTTTGTTTTGCATCCTGTGAAAACCCAATCCTTCATGCTTTCCATAAATCTTCTCCTCAAGTGTAAAATGTCCATTCTTTGCTAATCGAGAAAATTCAGCTTTTACTTCGGTGACATTCTTTTGATCATAAAAGATCTTTTCATCAAACTCAGGTTGAGACTGAAGCTTGTCACTAGAAGTAACTGACTTCTCATTATCAGCAGACAATGAACCAGATACAAACTTTGGTGCAGGAGAAACCTCATATTTCTTTTCCTTCTTCTTCTTATTCTTCATGTTCTTCTTCTTCGGCACAACTTTCTCATCCTCAGCAGTAGATGACGAAACCTTTGAATAATCAAATTCTTCAATTTGTTTCTTCACTTCTTTGACAGCTTCTTTGATATGAGCAGGGGGTGAAGCAGTCTTATCGAACATCTTCTCAAAATTTTCATCATTAGCTAAAAAGCTTGTGAAGACTTGAGAATTTGAAACATTATTAAGCAATCGATTAGCATCAAGAACTTGAACCTTCAGATCAGAAACTTTCTGTTGAGCCTCAGCAAATTCTTTTTCTTTAGCAATCAATCGCTTTGCAACCTTGTGAGTTTCAAATTTTTGTAAACGCAGATTATCAAGTCACTCATGTAATTCCTTCTTCAATTTATCCTCGTTACGCTTTTGAATCTCCAAATTCGCGGCTTGAACTTTATTGACACGAACTAACTCCCGCTTCTCATCCAACAACTTTCCCATGTCAACTTGATATGCTTCAATCTTAGCAGTTGACTCTTCAACATTCTTTGTAAGCAGATCAAGTTTGACCTTTGATTTATCAAACAAATTCTGAAAATCAGCAGCTGTATCTTCAGCTTCATCCTTCCATTTCTTCACATCTTTTACCAACTCATCCCGTTCTTCACAAATCTTAGCCTTTGAAATTTCAACATTCTTCTTATCTTGCTTCAAAACTTCCAAAACCTCATTCAATGTTTGGATTTCCATGGTCAAATACTCATTCTTTAATGTCAACTCCTTGTCATGATCTTTAGAAATCTTCAACTCTGAATTAATCACATCAAATGCCTCAGACAGTTGTTGAACTTCATTCATCAATAAAGCATTTTCTTTCATCAGACTCTCCAAGTTTTCAGCAGATTCATAAGAACTTGGAATTGAACTAGTATCGGAACTAGTTTCTGAACAGAAATCTTCTTGTTGATCATGAGTAACTATCAAAGCAGATGAATCATACCCAAACTGTTGACCCCAATCATATACACCATCATTTTGAGCCATCAAAGCTGTGGTCTTGCTTGTGTTACTAGTAGATGGTTGAGTAAAACCAGGCTTTGGTGATAGAGGAACACCGGACTTATTTGCATGTGCCTGATGACAATCTTTAGCAAAATGTCCAAGTTGAGAACATTTGTAACACTTTAATTTGGACTTGTCAAAACCCAATTTATCACCAGAAATATTCCTTCCATGTTTCTTAAAGAATCTTTTAGATCTTTGACACAACATAGCATATTGCCAAGATACATCCAATTCAGTTAGTTGATCATCATCAAGAGCATCAAGATCCTCACTAGTTAACTTTGCATCAGCAACATTTTTGAGAATCAAACCAAAAGATGATGAAATCAATGCAGAAATCATTTTGGCACAATCATCTGTTGATTCAGCTGAAAAAGCATTTTGACTTGAAAAATTTGGAATTGTGAAATTGCAACCCCTTGAAGAATTATTATCAGAATTTCCTGAAACTCCAGCTATAAAAGCAACACTTGGTGCGGTATTCTGATTTGGTTTAGACTTTGCACTCATGCTTGCACTATTCTCACCATGATACAGTTCAGGATTCTGCAAAGTAGCAGTTGATTTCTTGGAATTCAACATTTCCATTTCTCGAGCATGAAGTTTTCCAGTAAGCTCGTGAAATGTCATTGCAGAATAATCCTTGTCATGCGTGATTAGCAAAACATAATTCTCCCATTTCTCTGGCAAGGCTTCCAAAATCTTTTCTTTCAAGTCAGCATCAGTTTTCTCAATCCCAACAATCTTCAATTCACTAATCAAATGTGAAAATCTTGAAACTAGAGCAGTAATGTTTTCATTGTCATAATTCTGAAAATTATCAAATTCTTTGTTCAAGACTTTCTTTCGACTCTTCTTATAATCAGCATTTCCTTCACATCTTGCGGATAAAGCATCCCACAATTGCTTAGATTTCTTGCAAGTGCTAAATTGATGAAGCAATTCAGTAGGTGAAGCCATAGTAAGATAACCATAAACTTTCTTTTCAAGCTCATAACTTTTTCTTTCATCACCATCGAAATCTTGAATTTCTTTAAGATCTCCATCTTCCATTGGTCGTTCATACAACTTTCGAATTGGAATCCATAAATCAATATCATTTGTGCTAATATAAGCAGAAAATCGTTTCTTCCAATTTTGATAATCTTCCAGCTTCAATAATTTGGGAACTTTCTGACTTGTTCCAATTTCATTATCAAAATTCAGCATGGTTTGCATGGCACTTTGCATTGCAGCAAACGCGTGAAATTCCGACATCGTTCGAAAAATTAAGAATCTGCCGTCCGAACTCTCTCCGAACTTATAACTAAGCTCCGAACTCTGTCCGAACCTAAAACCAAACTCCGAACGTTGTCCGAACTTGCTCCGAATCAAAATCAACAGACCGAACTGCTAAAAGACTCCGATCTAGCTCCGAACCTCAAATCACTCTGAACCTTGACCGAGACAGCTCCGAACCTTGACCGAATATCGACCGAACTTCAAGTTCGGAGCAGTTACTCCGAACCTGATCAGAAAACTCCGAACTTCGAACTCATTTTTCCAAAATGCGCGAAAATGGACGGATTTTAACAAAACTCGATACTGTGACTCAGAAAAACTGATAGAAAATGACTTAGGAACAATTTTGACACCAAACACTCGATAGAATTGATGAACGACACGAAAACAAACTCGAGAAACTTAAAAAACGCTTCAAAAGTCCAAAGATAGCAACCACAGATCAGTAGAGTGAACTAGAAAGCTCTGATACCACTTGAAAATGCGTGAGCATCGGATCGTCTACTCGATCTAGCTAATCGGACATCGAAACGTAATTAACCGATTGTTTTATTGATCAAAATGAACAATTACAATCAGTGAAACACTCAGAAACACAACACAGAGGAACACCTTGAAAACACACACTTAAGAAATCTCACACGCTCAGAACTAACTCATTACAAAGATCAAACACATATTTATACCCGCTGGTCTGAGCTTCGGCCGAACCTCAGGTTCGGCCAGTCCGAACTTCAGGTTCGGACCTAGTTCGGCCAGACCTAGTTAGACATGATCTTGTACTTTGTTTGATACTTCACACGACGCACATATCAGGTATCAACACTCAACTTGTGCGTGATGAATTGTGATGTGATTTAAGACTAATATACTCATAAATATATCAATTTCGACATACGAAACTCAAAAACATGACTTCCTGGTTAAAGACGAATCGCGTACCGAAATCGCGTAAAAATCGCGAATTGCTTTATTTTCAATTCAAGGAACCCAATTTGGATCCAAAAGCTTTTAATTAAATATTTTCCTTTGAAAAACGATTATGACTCATTTAAAAACATTCTTTTGAAGTATAAATACCCGAAAATTCTCCCGGTACTTATTAAACCGTAAATCGGGAAAATGCGAAGTTTCAAAATGGGTCGGATAACTGGATAATTTGCAAATGTTACAGTGTATGTGATGATATGTCTAGATCTAGGTTATAAGATGTTAAAGTTTCGATCTTTGTGATGTATTGTGTTACATGATGATGATAAATGTAGATCTTTCATGCTAATGTATAAAGAGGGTATTTGGATGCATGAATAATGATAAAAATGTTACATTTACATGAGCTCTAGGTGCTAGCATGATAAAGTTGCTATCTTGTTGATGCATGTATGTAAAAGATTGAATTTTTATGATTACACATGCTTGAAAATGGTTAAAGGTGGTAGCTTGATAATGATATGTGTTAGTAATCAATAGATCTACATAGATCTTGCATATTTAGGTGTTAAGGTACAAGTTGTGATGATGAAAATGCTATAAAGTTATAAACTTCGATTGAATCTATGCATGCGACGTAATAAAAGTTTACTCTTATTTTGATTAATGAATAAGTATGTGTTATGATGAATACTTTGTGTAAAGTATGTTATGCATGTAATTTGAATTCTTCGTATGTGGATAAAATATGATCGTTATGCGAAACTAGGTTATTGTGTACAAAATATATATGTTGCCATGTGATAAATATTATTGAAAATAATTCATCGCATAATCGCATGTTATGATAAGTTTTGTGTATGCATTCTCGATGTTTATCGTGTAATAGAAAGTGAACATTGTATGAAGTTAAACCATTATGGATGAAGTATATTAATATACGTGTAAGTAATGATTATGCATGTAAATATTAAATATCATATAACTAGAGTATTCGTTGCATAATTGGATGTTATGTGGTGTATATGAATCATGATAAATACGTTCGTTTATTACTAAATAAAAATCACCAATGTGTCGTCAAGTCAACTTGGTCAATCGTGTCATTTTGTTTCCTTGAATTCATTTGTCCTATTCGTTCGTTAAGATAATCTTCGGGGTTAACCGTCTCATTTCGTGGTGTTATTCTTTCATTCACAACTCTAATACCAGGTGACTATTCATAGCCTTTTTTATTTTATTGTTTTGGGGTGCAACATGTACACTATATCAATCTCAAATTAATTAATCTTTACTCTAAACTATATGCGAATCCTATGACTGTTATGTGTGTTCTAGTATGTTAGACTTGTGTGGATTATTGCGGTGGATGGAATCTTTACTCGTTGATCCTCAGACGTAATCATTAAAACATCGAGCCAGGATTACAATAATAGATCTATTGGTTTGACAACCCACCTGGCTTGAGCGGTAATTGGCGTCGGGTGATTGGAAGCCTAATTGTCAAGGGTTTGATTGTGCTTCTCATTATGTGCTTTATTTCTTTACTCGTTTATCGTACTTATGAATTCACACTTACCTCATGGATCGCATGCTTTACTCTAATATGGTATAGAAACCTATGTTTACTCACCAACTATCCGTAGTTGACCTTTATGTTATACATGTTACAGGATATGCTATTAGATGTTAATGAACTTGTTGATTACATTTAGGACGCATGTGGACTTTGTTGAGATCTTGAAAATGGATATATATGATTGTTTTATTTTTGGATTATGATGTTGTAAATCTTTATGAAATGGGATTGATTAAGAATTATTGCAACCCTAATTTAGTGTTGTGTGCATCTGGACAATCCTCATGCCTTGACGTATTCCACCATTGTTGGGGTGTGACACTTGTAAATGTTATCCTATTGCTTGGTTACATTTCAGTTAAGTTCAAATTTGTTCACACACCCAGTATTTCATGGGCCAACAAAGTATAATTTTAACTAATATAAGAAAGAAAACTTGTTGCTTCCTTTGCTTTATTCTGAATATTTTAAACCTGTTTGATTTTCTTTGCTTATCTTAAAAATTTGGGCTCTCTCTGCGTATATGATATCGACCTGAGAGTTAAGTATTTGATATTGTGTTGTATTTTCTTGGTGTTTCGTTCAAACTTTGGATTTTCTCTGTTATACTTTGTATGGACCTGCGAATTAGAGTTTGAACAATCTCAACTTGTCTTATTTTTTCTTACTTCTGCTAAAACTGTGGTCTTATGTGCGTATCAAAAGATCGACCTTAAGACGGACGTTTTAGCATTTCAACTTGTTTTGCAAATGAATGCATCTTTAGTTTTGAGAAAACTAAAAAAATTCCTGACTCACTGACTTAGTGGTAACATGTTAGAGCATATTGCTATGCTACAATGTGTCTCGTGTGTTGTATCTAGTAAGGGCTAGATTGTGTGTCTTAGGATTCCACGAACCAGACAAGGAACCATAGGTTCGTGAGCAATGAACTTCGTTGCTTAGCTGGTTCGCTAGACAGATAACTATTATAAATAGTTGACTCAGCCTTTAGACTAAACACTACTTCTAAGAACTCTGAGTCATTGTGTCATCTTCTGTGTGTGTTTCTAGAGATAGAGAAAACCGGAGCTTTGTATCTTTGTTTCTACAAGTGGTTCAGTAAAACGAAGCTTATTTACTTTCTTGTTCACTAGATAGATTGATTCAATAGTAGTAAGATCCGTAACAGGTCCTTACAAGTGGTATCAGAGCATTCCAGGTTGCTCTGCTGGTTTGAATTGGTCATCTTTAAAACTTTCTAGTGAGAGAAAGTGGGTTTTCATTCATATATTTCAAATCTAAGTGTTCTTGATCAAAATTTTGGTTTCTAAACATTTGTCGTGTCTTTTCCTTGCTTACTGCTGCAAATCATTGTCCAAAACCTTCAAATTCGTGAAAATTAGAAACTTTTGGTCTAGTTCGCTGGTTAAACATTCTAGTTCGCCAGTTGCATATTCTGGTTCGCGGGTTCAAGTTTCACTGTGGTTCGTCAGTTTTTGATTTGTTCATTGAAGATCCTCTTTGGTTCGCTTAGGCAAAAGTTCAAACTCAGGTTCGTGACTATTATTCCACAAAACTGATGGTTCGCTGAAAATTTGTGGTTCGTTAGGTTAGTCAGTTCGCTGGTACTTCGGTTCGCCAAGGGTTTTGATTCGTTGGAGGTGTATTCGGTTCTTTCGAAGAATTCTGGTTCGCGAGTTGATTTTTATTGACTTCTTCGATTCGCTGAGATTGCTTTCGGTTCGCAGCTCTATAGATTGGTTCGTTGGTATAGATTTTCAAGAAAATTCAACATGTCTGATTATCAAGCATTTGCTGCTATGCAAAACGCAATGCAAACATTGATCAATTATGATAATGAAATTGGAACAAATCAGAAAGTTCCCAAGTTGGTACAACTGGTAGATTATCATAATTGGAAACAAATATTCTCGGCATATATCAGCATAAATGATATTGATTTGTGGATTATAGTTGAACAAGATTATAAACGTCATGTTGATGCTGGAGGAGAGGTTAAAAAATTAAAAGATTTTCACATCTGGTGAAAGAAAAAGCTATGAACTTGAAAAGAAAGCGTATGGTTATCTTACCATGGAATTACCGAAAGTGTTATTACATCAATTCAATACATGTACAAAATCTAAAAAGTTATTGGATGCTTTAGCTGCAAGATGTGAAGGGGAAATGATCAGTACAAAAAGAACAGATGAAAGGTGCTGAATAATGAATTTGACAAATTTTAACATTTTGATAAAGAAAATATCACTGCTCTTGTATCCAGGTTTTCACATCTGATCAGTGAATTGAAGGTGGTTGGCATAGATAAGACCGAGGACGAATTGAAAGATAAATTACTAGAGGCATTACCCGAGAAGTGGGAGAATTATGTTATATTGATTACACATGACAAAGAATTATCGACATTATCATTTCATGATTTAAGAAGCAAACTTCATGATCAGGAAATATGAACGCTAACCAATCCACAACTCAATTGCAAACCATAATTGTATCATGGTTAGAATTCAGCAAGCATCAATGCTACATCTAAATCATTTAGTTATAATTTATCACTGCCAACAACATTTATTGCTAGATATGGTTGGGGAAATTCTAAAACTTCAGTTTGTTCAAAAGGATGTAATTTTACTATTACAAATCATTCAAACAAACAACATTTTCTGCAAAAACACCTGATGAACATTTGGCATTAATATCTACTTTTCTATCTTCATATTATGGACTTCTAACTGGTAGTTTGACAACTTCTGATTTAATAGAATAATACATAGCTCAGATAGATCCAGATAATCTTAAATTGATGGATATCAACTGGTCTATGGCAATGCTAGTGCAGAGAGCAAATAAATTTGTGAAAAGAAAAGGGATAAATCATCTGAATCCGGATTGTAAAGTTGGATTGGATAAACCAAAGGTGAAATGCACTAAATGTTCCAATTTTGGTCATTTTGCTCGTGAATGTGCAAAATCAAAAAGTGTTAAATCAAATTCTAATGGACATGACTCTACATCAAAGTCAACAACAACTAATTCAAGTCCAAAGGCATTGGTTTCACAAACTGGTCGGGATATGACTAGAGTCAACAGTTTCCGGATGAGTCTGCTTCTATTTGCAAATCTCAAGTTGATGATGCTATAATGGAAACTAGTTCTGAAATTGATTTCATTGAAGAATCACATCAAGCTTTCCTGGAAAATATGGTTCAAGTTGAACAAAGTGATTCTGAATCCGAATCCAGTGGATATGGATCAGTTTATGAACTTTGATCTCAATAACATAAGAAGATTTAAAGTTTGAATTGTTAAGTGATGAAAGTAACAAGAAAGATGCAAAATTGGAAGCATTGAACCAAGAGTTGTTATCTAAGAAAGGTAAATTTGATTCAGAACAAAAGAAAGTTATTGAGAAGGAGTTGAAGTTTCAAAGTGATGAAAAGGAATTTGAATAGAAAATTGCAAATTAGTTATCTGAAGTGAATGATAAGTTCACAAAAGAAGTTGAAAATTGGAAATAGGGAGCTAAAGAGACTGAAGTTGATTTCAACGGTCTGTTTGAAAAACTGAAGATCAAACTTGATGTTCTTAACAAGACTTCTGATGAACTCGCTGCTAAAGCAGTAGGTTATCAGAATGATAATCTAAGACTTTTGGAAGATCCAAAGGAGTTAGTTTGAGAGAATAAGTTGCTGAATGAAAACATTGATATTTAGAAAAGGAATGAAGACAAACTAAAAAAGGAGTTATTCGACGAAATGGATAATCTGAGGTTACAGAAATCTGATAGAAATCGTGTTGCTAAGAAGCTAATTGCAACAGATAAAGAGTTGTCTGAAGCACAACAAAAGATTTCTGATCTGAAAATTAGCATCATTGTTCGGATCGTCAGCTAAACAATGTCACAAATTCGCAGTCTTTCATAAGTTTCTTATGTAAGGATGAGAACTTTGAAAAGGCTTTCGAAAAGACAGTTCCACCCCCTGCTATACTCAAAGAAGCTGTCCATGTTGTGAAGGAAAAGATTAAAGAAATTGATTATTCAAAGTTTTCTGATTCAAACTCTGAAGAAAAGGTTTCTAAGAAACAGAAGAAAAAGAATGCTGGAAAGAAAGCTGAAAAAAAAGTATGAAATTTCTGTTATGTCAAAGTTTGTGTCTGGTTCATCGTCAACTAAAAATGTGAAATCAGTTATTTAAACAGAGAAGGTTCTTTCTCATACAGATATTGATGAGACAATCTTCTATCAACAGAAAGCTGTTGGCAAAGTGAAAGCTGAGTTTACTTGTTTAGGGAAAAACGGGCATAAATCATCTGATTCAAATGAGAAGATTTCTGGAAAATAAGTTGGTTTAGGTTTTGAGAAGAAGGTTGCTGAAGTTGGTACTGCTAAACATCAAAAGCAATAGAATTTGAAAAAGATTAACTTGAAGCAAGTTAAAAAGGATGTTTTCAAAGCTGAAAAAGATCAACCTAAGAGATTTTACAACCTCAAGGGTTCGGAACAAATATTTTCTGACAAAGAATTTCCACTTCATTGTGTGTATGCTCAGAAAATTGCTGAAGTTTTTGTGAAGAATGATAGTTCAAAGAACAAGAAGAATCAATCTGCTAGATTCTCTTCAGGTGGTTCAAATTCTATTCCAAAAAGCCCAACATCAAAATGGGTTCATGATCACATATTTCAGGTATTTGATACTTTTTATGATCATTTTGGAGTTAATAATTTTTGCGAAGCTTTGCAGAGGCCGAACAGGAAAAATATAAACAATCGTTTGTGTTACAACTGTTGTCAAAAGGGGCATATGGCACAAGATTGTCATACTGTTGTTGCTTCTACTCAAAGGAAAGAAAAGATTCCATTTATTGGTAAATCTGCCAAACAAAGATTCATGGACGAACATGGCAGAGTATTATGAGTTCCATCCTACATTTTTCAAAAATCAAGGAAGATTTATTCCTAAATTTCAAAATGTTCAAACGGGTTCATCAAATACTGATTTACCAAAACAACAATGAAAACCTAAGGTGGTTTCGAACGGAAATCAAGACGCTAGTCGACCGGAAGCAATTCGCTTCGGGTCATTTATAAACTAATATGTTTGACAAGTGTGCAGGTACTTCTAGAAGACCTATTGGTGATTGAAAAGTTGTTGATGGAAGAGTATTCTGCTTAACTTAAATTTTAAAGATTCAAATTTCAAAACTGATATTTTTTTTGAAAGCTAAACTTGAAATGTATTCACATCGATTGGTCAATTTTCTTTCCTTACATTTTGTATGTAGTTGTAGTTCGGGGGGGGGGGGGTGTTGAAAAACCAAAAATAGTGTCTTTGTGTTTTTCTTAAATGAAAAATTAAAAAATAGAGTTTTCATTTTAAGGGGGACAATATCAGAAAAATACAAAAACAATGAAAAAAATGAGAAATTGTATCTTACATAATTAGGAAATGATGGTATATTGGCTTACGTGTGTGGCTCACGGATAAATTAAATGAGAAAGCTATTAGACCATTTGCTCAATGTGCTTGGTACACTCAGCAAATCAGAAAGTATTCAGATGTGATATACATTAAATACTATGCTTGACCTAGTGGACAACATCTTGATGCCTATCTCAAGATATTGAAAAGATATGTGAAAAAGAAAATGAGACGTCACTATGTAAACATGTGTTCATTATGCAAAGATTTAAACTTGTTTGATTTATTATTTTCTTAAATGATCGGACTATCTCTGCGTATACAAGAGTATCGACCTGATAGTTGTTCATTTAAGGTTCTGTTTTATTTTTATTGGTGCTTCGTATAATTCATCAAACTTTCTCTGCGCATACGGAAGTATCGACCTGATTGTTGTTGAATTATACAATTTCAACATGTTTTTATTTTCTTATTTTGTTAAATCCGAGGCTTTATCTGTGTATCGAAAGATTGACAAAAAGGTAGACGATTTAACGTTTTATTTCTTTTTGCATAGAACACAGCTGACTATATCATGAATACAGTCACTATGTATTAAATCACAAGTGAAATCACAAAGTGTCATATTGAAATATATATATATATATATATATATATATATATATATATATATATATATGAGTATGTATGATAGTGTGGGGTACACTGGTCAATGCGAATCTAATCAATACCTTTGGATTAGCAAGTGCTTAAAGAATCAAAATTTAAAGAATCAAAATTTAAAATTTTGCGAAATCTGTTCTGTGGAAAAATACAAATTTTACGAAAAATTTCAAAAACCCTATTTAAATCCCTTTTGGACGGACTTTCAAATTTTACAAACAATCTTCTCCAAAAAGGCATTCACCTTTTACAATCATTCTTCTCCAAAAGGCTATCATCTGTGAAAACCCTGGAAGTTTTCTTCAAAAGATAATCTCTCAATTCAACACGTGATATTCTAAACTGTGATTCTTTGGTAGTTGGTATAGTGATTATATATGTTCTCTTTTGATTCTTTCTTGTTCGCAAGTTTTTCTTTTAATAATAAAGGTTCCAGTCATCTTCTGCAACATTGTGTTGCATCAAAGAAGCGATTATATCTTTTAAACATTGTGTCAATAAACCTAAAACATTGCGTTTCGATTATTGAGTTCAACGATTTCTAAAAAAATTAGAAATTGCAAAAATGACGATTTGCTTTGTATGAATTATCGTGAACTTTTTCCCAATAGTGAAATCTGCGAAATCATCTCTTCTACGTGACAGTTTTTTAGAAATGTTCATATTTTTTCACAAAATTCATTTTTGGTATCTTCTCACATTTAATGTTATTTTTTTAATAGGTATAGCTTTGAAATTTGAAAAGAAACATAATGCAGTGGCTCTTATTGATAAAACTCAAGAAACTGCAACTGATTTCCATCAAATATTTGATTTTCTAGCCACCACAGATATTGCTTTTGCTATCACTGAGGAAGTAGTCATTTATAAAAAAACATATGATGGAATTCTGGAACTCTGTTGTGTTAACGAGATCAATGGCGAATTAGTCATTTCTACAACTGTTATCGGAGAACCAATAAGCATTTATGAGCAAACAATAAGAATTGGGCTACATCTTACTGATGAAGCCCATCATCCTATCAACATATCAAAATATCTTATTAAAGAAACTTTTTCTCAAATGGGATATGAAGGAAGTCTTAATGGAATGCACTTTAAAAAGACTCTTCTGTCACATCACATGAATGAAGATATCTCTGTCATATCTACATCACATGTTTTATGGGTAACTTTTGGATCAGACGGGTTAAATTATGAAATTTCTTCTACCGTTACATGCATTTGCACTAGCAGGAAATACAATTATTCAAAATTGGTTTTTAATAGCATCATTAATAATCACCTTGGAGTTGGACGAGTGAAAAAGTTTCTTCTTTATCCAAGGTTTCTGCAAATCATTTTCAACTCTCAGATATCTAACCTGAGAGGACAAGGTGCATGCCTAGAGCATGTTCCTATGAACAAATCAATCTTCAATACAATGAAATTCGTTTATCTAAAGAGCATGTTCAGTGGAATCATTATAGCTCTGTTTGAGAGCATGGTTAATCCACAGAATTATGAGGAAGCGGATGATGATGTTGATGCTGGTTATGAATAAAACTGTGATGAGGATAATAGAAATGATCCTAATAATAAGGGAGAGTTCTGTAACGAAAATGATGAAAATATTAATGTGATTTTTGATAATGAAGTTGATGTTGATGAGGTAAATGCCCAAAATAATGAGTTTGACGATCTTATGGATTATGCTGAGACTAATTATCTTATTCAAGAAAATGAGGAGAATGAATCAAACTCAAACAATGATGAACAGTTTTAAATATGATCAAACTTTCAAGATGATAGTTTAAGTACTCAAGATGAACATGTCAACAAGAGGAGAAGAGTTGGAAATGATGGTGAGGGAACATCTGCTCATAACACGGCTGCTGAAAAAATGAATGTTCAAATTCCTACTGAAGCAATAAATTTGCAATCTGTCATGAATGCAAAATTGAGAGTCTAAGGGATTACATGAAAGAAAAGTTTTTGGAATTACCACAACTCTTGATAACTGAAGATAAAGAAGTTGAAGAGTTGACAAATAATGATCAAAAGCAGTAGCTGGAAATCAAAGATTTGAAGAAGCAGTTAAAATCTCTTACAAAGAAACAAATTAAAATCTTTGATCCCCCATCCACCTCTGGAATCAAAATCAATGAATAAGAAAATGATGTTAGCAAAAAGGATGATGCACAGGAAGCAAACAAAGAGTAGTCAGAAACTTCTTATGTTGAAGCAAAAATCTTGGATAGTGATTCTTTGATGAAGGATGTTGATAATTATCATGGTTCAGATGATGATGAAGGTGTAGTAGGTCCTATAACTGACTAACTACATCACATCTGATGGAAGAATTATTGAAGGGTTTAATCAACTTGCGGAGGATGTAAAGGTTAATGTAAATTAAAATCCAGCAGAAGCAAAGAAAGAAATAGTTCAAGACACAACAAGTGGAGCAGCATCTCGTACAGTTCATGATACTGGACAGATGCCTGCAACCTTCCAAGAAGTGACCTATTGCCTCATGGAGATATGATGCTCAAAGAAACTTGTTTTTGGTCTGAAGAAGCAGAGGAGGTTTTCAATAAATTATAGACATAAATCATCTGAGAACTCTAAGTGCTTCTGACATGGCTCAACTCGCTACTCTAGACATCCAAGATGCAAATGATTATGCAAGAAAGGTTCAAGAGTTCATAAGAAAAGAAGTTAAAAGTAAGTGATTTATTGTATTACAACATCTAGGGAATAAAAGTAACTCTAAGGCGGAAGCTAGAGTCTTTTGGGGTTGTGTTCATGCGAACGCGAGCGAATTTACTTCATTGGTCTTCTATTGCAACTTATCCAAGCTTTGTACCTAATACATACTCAAAAAGGATTTGTGTCAACTAGAAAGTTGAGTGAGTTCACAAGGTTAGTAAAATTAATCGTCGTATGAAAATGAGTTTTGTTTAAGTTTGTCAAAAGATTTAGTTTTTCCGAAAAAAGAGTATTTAGGTTTAGTAAAAAAATATGAATGTTGTTGTGTTTGCCAAAAAGTATAGTTGTATAGTTCAAAATATAAGTTCTATCATACGTTGTCACAATAGAAATCAAATAGGTGGCCCATCGGCCATGGGATGTTGTGTTCAAAAAATCCGAATCCGAAACCGAATCCGAAATATCCGAAAATCCGTATCCGAAAATATCCGAAAATTCGGATACCCGAAAATTCGGATACCCGAAAATTCGGATCCCGAATTCGGATAGGAATTTTTGAAAATTCTTCGGATATTCGGATATCCGAAATATCCGAAATATTTAATAAAATTTTTAAATTATATATATATATATTATTTATTTTCATCAAATATTTAAATAAATTTGATGCATCTGTAAATGTACTCCATCAATTTCTCTTAAAACCCTAAAAACCCAAATGAGTTGCCGCCTCTCGATCTCTCTTTTGAACGGCCTCCTGCCCTAGAAATCCAAATCACTCGCAGTCTCGCATTAGCTCCTCCAATCGATCTCTCGTATCTTCATCAATTGTTGCTCCCATTGATCTACCTAGAGACGGTGACGATTTACGCGGTTTTCTTCTACATCCTTCACCAATATCAAGTTACAACAACAATTATTTATGATCCTTCTAGAGACGTTGTTCAACTATCCGTGACGGTTGAGAATCGAAGTCAATACCTACAGTTATTTTCCCAATCGAAGTCAATTCCTACGTTGTTCAACAAATATTAATGATCCTTCTACCTCCTTCACCGATTGAAGTTAAATATAAGTTGTTATTTCTCTTGTTCTTTGTAGTTTTCTTCCCAAAATTACAAACATTTGTTTACACATTCGTAGGGAAATATATCAATTTTTAACACAGGTATCTCATAATATCACAAGCAAGACACAACAGTTTTCCATTCTTCTTATATGTATTTTTCACTTTCTTATATGTATTTTTCACTTTGTGTATAAACATATATATCACTTTGTGGAAATGTCAAAAATGAGATAGATAGAATTTCGGATATCCATTTGTAGTATCCGAATCCGTATCCGAAATTTCGGATATCCGAATTTCGGATATCCGAAATTTCGGATACGGATTCGGATACTACAAATCAACTATCCGAAATTTCGGATATCCGAATTTTCGGATATCCGGTTTTGAACACCCCTAGATGCTATGGTTTCAAAATGAATATAGTTCCACGATCAACCATTTTCTATCCGTCGTGGTCATACTCGATAGTTACGTGCGCAAGATCACTCGCCAATAGAGACCTCCCGTAATAAATAAATAAATAAAGTGAACCCAAACGTGGGGATTCAATGTGCCAAAGGCCAAATGCCGTTCCTTGTGAGGGTTTCCCGAAATAGCATGGGCACAAGGACGTGGGGGCATTATCCCCAAATAGCGCTACCATTTTACCCGCGGTCCTATACCAAGGACTAAGAGTGTGTACGTGTGGGACTAGTCGTGGTAAGTATCACTAGTTTGAACATATGCGTATCGAGCATCCAAATATAATCAAGTATGACATGTAAATAAGAAAAATACGCTAATTGAAATAATTAGATTTTTGAAATAAAGAGAGTATGTATCACCCAAAAATAGTAAAGAGAAAAAGGGGGAAAAGGATATGAATACTCACAAATAAATGTATGTTTTGAAATAAAGAGGAGTATGTAGCATCCCAAAATATTTAAAGGAAAAAGGGAAGTGTAGTGAGAGATCACCTAAGCACTTGCATTTCCCAAGTAATTTGGGTTTCCTTGACTTCCAATATTTGGCACCTAAAGTAATGATTTATGACCAATTAAGTTATAGGTTCGGGTGATTAACCCGTTGTTTGCGTTTCCATGTTCGATTGAGATTCCTAGTTGGTTTTAGGATTATGTGTTTGTGTTATGTAAATGCCTTATCTAATGTGAATATGTGTATGCACATGTAAAGGGGTGTTTGGGCTTTGACTTAGCTATGGGCTATGACCCGATTTGCATATTGTTTGGTTTTGGGCCATAAGTTCAAAGAGGTTTAAAATAGGTTTTAGCATATACATGGAATTTGTAAAACTAATCAAGTTAATATTATTTGGTGAAATATGGTGTTGTCACAACTCACATGTTTAGTTGCAAAACATTTATAAACCATATGAGTGTGGCTTAAGTATTTAGGACTAAAATAGGTACATAAATATGGGTTTGTTAAATACTTGTAAAAACTAAATTATTAACATAAATCAATATTTGGAAAAGTGATTTTAAGTATTTTATAGATATTTAGTAGGTTTTGATATGTGTTGTGTTTGCGAATTACCCGAAAACCCATTGGGCCTGACCCGAGACCCGCAAGCCCACAGGAAGGCTGTTAGGCCTATCCTGAACCCGTGGCACATTCTGTTATGATGTGGGCTTTTGGTTAAGCACTCCAGCGGCCCGACTGATGTGATTAGTGGGCTTGGCCCAATTGTTTACATATTCTTGGTTGCTCTTTGGCCCAGTTCACGAGAGAGGAGAAAGGGAGACGGATCATGGGTTCCAATCCCGTGTGGAACCAGTTCACGGCGAAGAAAAAGGAGAGGAGAGGAAAAAGAAAATAAATAAATCGGATCGGGTCTTGGTTATTTAAAACTTTTATCACGACGTTAACTAATAATAAAAATGGCTCGGTTAGGATTAAAACACTCGAGGGTTAATAACTGGAAAAATCACGTTGCATGTATATATATATATGTATATATATATATATATTGCATGCATGCATGATAGGTTTCGTCGTGAACTTTAATAAGGTTTAATAGAATGTTTTGGACATAAAATAAATCGATGTTTAGGTAGAGAATGGATCATAAGTATCGTTTTGTTGTCGTTGTCTACACATTGTTGTTTAACATGGAATTGTGTTATTAAATTCATTCGTGAAATATGCAAATGATAAAATGATAGTAGGTTGATCAAAGGTTACGATTAAAATGTACGTTAATTGGTAATGATAATAGTGATTAATCCCAAGATGACGGGATCATGCATGACTTTTACCACATAGTTTGGTAAATTTGATAAACGAATTTGGTTAGTCGCTTTATTATTATTGAAGTTCCAGCAACCATTCCGTGCAAAGAAATCATCATGTTCAAGTATTGTTTTCAACATGATTTAAGGCTACGTCAAGGCTATATTCCTATTGTAAATGAATGCAAATATGATAAAATTGGCACGTTGCAAGTAAACAGTTACGTAACACAGTTAACACATAAGTATATATTATCGTTTTAAGTCCTTGGAAACTTACGGTTTCTCACATCCTCCCCTAGTTGGGAGAATTTCGTCCCGAAATTCAGATTGTCATCATGGCTGAGCTGCTGCTATAGGAAAAAGATAAGGATACTTGGCGCGAAACTGGTCTTCGCGTTCCCATGTAAATTCAGAACCACGGCGGGAGTTCCAACGAACTTTAACGAGAGGTATGCGTCTATGCTTCAATTTCTTGACTGCGCGGTCGACGATCTCGGCGGGTTTTTCAACGAATTGTAGGGATTCATCAAGATGTATCTCATCGAGGGGAACTGTAAGATCTT
>JBCNJP010000025.1:47121646-47192194 GCA_039602395.1 Deinandra increscens subsp. villosa
TTCCAATCCGGACGGTGAGCTTGAAACGGGTCGGGTTTTGCTAACGGGTCGGAGGCGGATGTTACAGTCTCCCCTACTTTAGGAAATTTCGTCCCGAAATTAGTAGAGACTTACAAATCCTTAAGGATTTTGTTGAAGGTAGGGATATGTTTCTGATAGCTGAGACAAAAGTATATGGCTGACATAAAAGATTTCACCGAAAATAAGGATACATTTTTAGTCAGTGAACCTTTTATGTTGTCGCCAATTCTTCGCTTAACTACAAGGCCAAGCGAATCACTGGTGACAAGGAAATTTGACATAGCAAGTGATTTTGACACGCCGACTTAGGCCAGTTCCCAGTCCGGCGCCCAACGCACCTTGAGAGTATATTAAATGTTTATATATAAGGTGTACCGCAGCTAACCCACCACATTTCTGATACTCTACAATGTACTGGTTGTCTACGAAGAACCACCCATCACACACATCAACGAACGAGCTTTGGTAGAGAATCTGAGATTGCGATTACGAGATATAGTTTGAAAGACCAAGTGATTTGATGGCATGAGTATCAAGTTGCAAAAATCTGAGAACTATCAAAACGTAGACCGAACCAATAATCAAGATTGTTTGATTAACCAAAACAATTTGACCATGATGAAAACCACATTCTCCCCTACTTTAGGAGCGAGACCGGATAGGGCAAAACACGAGAGGGGTGGATGCAACATGTATCCTTTGAAAATCGCAAAAAAAAAATAAATAATAATAATAATAATAATAATAATAATAGTAACTTTATCCAAGGATAATGAATTTATTCCATGAGATGAAAATAAAAATATAAATAAATAAATAAATAGATAAAAAAAATTGGATTCCTTACAAGAGAACACGTCCGCTTCAGGAGAACTTAGATGTGTCGCGATTCACACCTAATCCTCCTATCACGGGACGCGAGGTCTATACAGATTCCAAAAGATTCTTGCCAACTCACAAGACCTGTGTCTACGTTCCCAACCCGATTGCATGCTAGAGCTAGCATCACACACAATCGTTGGTTACCGTATGGGTGGTCCCGTTTTCGCATGAATGATTGAGATATGCGATCTCGAAAACACAATTGATTGCAAATGATAAATGATCAAAGTGTGACGTAGCGTTATCATAGAGTGTTAAATGATTTAGAGTGTGTATGATACCAAGATTTTGATATGATAAATGATAAAAACTTTAGAATTTGATGTAGAAAAACCATAGATTTAAACATTAAACACCATAAAAAAACGAGTATCATAATTTGAGTTAGTTACCATGCGGCAAACTACATGAGTCGAATGGTATGATTCGGTTTCCATGTCTACATGGCCGAACACACGACTCGAGCAACATGAGTCCCATGGGTTAGAAAAACGCACATCGAATATAAATTGATTTCAAATGAGTAGCCTGCTACACCAGTCGAAAAACATAAATAAATTAGTGGGTCCATAAATCGAGTAAATCGATCATAGGAATATACGTGTCTAAAACCATAAATCGAGAATTAAATATCGAATCTCATAATTTGAACAAAATCGGAAATCATGAAACTAACGAAGGTCACATTCATGATGCATTTATTGTTTTAACAAAAAAATCAGATCCACGAGAGTAGAATTTGAGTACATGAATTTAGCAATGAAAGATGGATTCGACTTATTGAATTAACAAAAAGTCGAGTCCGTGAATTAGATAACCAAAGGTGGAACACAATTATCGAATATCAAGTTAATAAAACGAATTCATGAGTTTAAACCCCAAGAATCAAATTCATGAACCGATCATTGAATCACCAAAATCGAGTTCATGGATTTAAATACCAAGGATGGGTTTCATGCATCGACCGTTGAATCACCAAGGTCGAGTCATGCGTTTAGATGACAACTGGAATTCATGGATCGTCTATTGAATCACCAACATCGTATCCATGAATTGAAATGACAAAAGTGTGATTCACGGATCGATTATTGAATCACCAATAACCGCATCCATGAGTTTAACCAACTGAAAGAGAAATTAATGGAATCAAGGAATTTAAACAACAGAAGTCGAGTTCATGAAACACTTGTTGAGTTGAAATTCGTATATGAACAACATGAATTTTCCCCATGAGCTTATCGTTTAAGTGACACGAGTTCCATGATCCAAAGATCGAAGATAGATTTAGAGTAAATTCAAATATCACCGATGAAGGCGATCACGAATTTGGGGGTTGCATTAGAATTTGCGAATATCCTGAAAGTATTTAGCGAACCAAGAAGGACCCAAGATCAACCGCAATCATAAATTGTAATGGAGATTTCTTAATGGGCCAAACAGACATATATTTTAAAAAAGATTTTTTTTTATATAATTGTGAGCCAAAATATCCATTTGTTGGGTAAAAATAAGTTTAGGGATCAAAAAGGAAGTTTAAATTTGTGTAACACTTTGGATGTTGGCACACATGTAGAGTCGTCCACTCGAGAGGTCATATAATCGTAGACCCGTACACATGGAATCCCTTCACACATGTACTTGTAACTCGTAGATTTCCAGACCAGCAGACTTCTCGACATGCACACCGTAAAAGGTGTACGTAACTTAAAACGTGGCTTCGCAAAGGCTGACTTAAAATTTTTAGTAAGAAGGGTGATCGTATGCAAGTTGGTTCATAAGCTCGTCAATGTGCACCCTTGTTGTTGTTTTAGCATGGTATCCCGTAACATGCGAACGTGCAACTTAGGAGTCCATCAACGAGAACTTACCAAACCTACAAATGATGATGAATTGGTATATATATAGGTTTTGGAACTAATAGACGTCGAACATTCATGAATTTTGAAAATTCGTTGTCCAATGGGGTGCAATATGCAAACTGATGAGATTACGGTAGGCCAAAATAAAACATTTTAGATCGAGTGTTTTGGAAGTCCAAGTGGCTAAGTTTAGCAAGTTAAGATTTAGGTTTGTGGTCACTTGATTGTAGATGTATGATCGAGACCAAGCGCAACTTGATTGACTGATTTGACCGACGCATCATTTGCATGGGACAACCCATAACACACCCTTTGTGAATCACCACATTGGGTGTGCCCATTGGGCTTTGGTGCAACAGGTTGGGCTTGTGTTTTGGAATCGTGAGTTTTTTTGTTGGGTGCACACGACTATACGTGAGTTCTATGGAACATTGGCTTGCTGGTTTAACATGTGGTAGCATCCGAGTTGTGGTTGTGATGATTGAAAAACATGTAATTGAAATCACGTGGGTGGTGTGCGAAGAAAATCCAAGATGCGAGATGCAAATTGAGGATATGATCTTTACATAATGGAACTCAGGGTGCCAAGAAACGAATAAGGGAAACAGGTAAAATCGTAACCTTGATAAGGGTGAAACGTAAACGTGTAATGTAAATCGCGACATTGCGTGTGATGCGATAGAACACAAGGGTGTCATATGCACTCGTAAATTTGTAAACCAAACATCAATGATGACATAGGAGGTAGTGAAACTTTGTAAATAATATGATATGTAAATCGATTAAATAAAATGTGTGGGAGGAAAAGTGTGAAATTGTGAAAGTAAGGGTCCAAAAACGAAAGTCTTATGAAAACATGTCATGAAATTGGTGAGTTAATGGAATTTGAGGGATCATTTTGTAAAGCATGCATTTTGAAAATAAGAGATCATAAAACACGAAACATCGAGAGTTGTCGAAAACATAATTAGAGTTGATGATAACACACAAAACACGAAATCATGCTGATTTGATAAAACGAATGGAATGGCCATCACCTCCCGATTGGGAAGCTATAACCGTGACTAATCAGGATTATTTCATGATTTCTAGCAGACATGCTTTGGCCTAATAGGTTCAAGTACTCTCTTCAGGGCGTCCCAGGCAGGCATCCAGGTCCGACGGTTGATTCGAATTTATACGCAACACTTGCCTGATGGAGACCCCAAATCACGGCACTTTCCCCCTTCCAGTTACTACATGTCTAGTTGCTAGAAATCTAACCCCGACGAGAATACAAAATCAAGAAATCAATTTCCTAAATGGTAAGTAAGGCACCATTACTAAGGAAAGAGGCTAGGAAGCCTCGAGTGTAAGTGCATAAGTGTGTGTGTTATGTGTGAGGGACATTGTGAGTTCGAGAAGGCATGTCTAGGAAGCATCTATGAACAAATAGCAAAGTAAGGCATTCTAACATGAGCTAGTCATATGTAGGACACCTAAGGTATAGTCTAGGTTATCCATTTCTAATAACCTAAATCCCTATAGCCAAGGCTCTGATACCAATCTGTCACACCCCAACTAACGGCGGAAACGTTGGGGCACGATGATTGTCCAGATGCTCATGACAACTAGATAGTTACCAGGTTTAAACATGCCTTTCATTATTGATATACAAATATTGTCATACAATACAATCCAAATAAATAAAAAAAAATCATGATACTAATTATTAATTTAAGGTCATTCTAGGTCCATAAGCAAGCCCTAAGTGTCATAACTGCAACTTCAGTCATTTCCTGCAACACGTACAACATATAAAGTCAACTACTAGATTTGGTGAGTAAACATAGGTTTAATATAGGATGTAAGTAAAGCAATAGCGATTCATGTGACAAGTGAAATTCATAGATTATGTGTAACATGTTATAAAGATGTTGTGTAACCAAACCTAGACATTTAGGAAATCAATCACCCATTGAAAATAAGAATACATTTTCAATGTAGTGGGTGGGTTGTCGACCAATAGCTATTATTGACCCATAGGCTTCCAAACAATCGTTAATGGTACACAAGCGATTAATGACTAGCGACAAGCGACAAACGAATACAACATATAGATTCAACACGTATTACATATCAAGAATACACATGCACAACATGGAATCGCATAGTAATGTAGATAGAATGATGATTAAAGATTTTGGAATAAGATACAATGTTGCACCCCAAATAATGAAAATGAAAACGGGGCTATGATTACTCACCTGATAAGCAAGTCAAGTAGCGAGAGAAAAACAACGAACGTGAGGAAAAGCTAACCGTGCTGAAAACCTAAAGAATTCGAAGAATCGACAATTGTAACGACCGATACGATTACCAAAGATTAATTGGAGAATTATTATTATTTATGTTAAGAATATCTTATTTAATAGTTATTGTTACTAAAAGACCCTTTTATGACCAAAAATGCCACTTTTGACAATTATTCAAAGTTTGGGGTTAAAACCATAATTTCACAAACTTAGGGGTTAATTATGTCAATTCGACAAAGTATTAAATATATAATTTTTTTTCAGAATTTAGGTTTCATTATAATTACTAAAACCTTGTGTAAAAACAGAAAAATACACATCTTTAATATAATTACACTTTTTACCCAAAACTTTGAATAATTACATATATGGTCTAAAAGTTACCATATTTTTCCATAGTCATATTTTAACTTACCAAGTCCTTATTATATGTTTATTAACACCCCATAAGTGTGTTGATATGTTTAATTCATTACAAAAATATTTGGTTAATGATTTATGCGACAAAACTACCCTTAATGGGTCAAAACGCATAATTCTCATGTTTATGATAAAAATCTAGTTTTGATGGTTTGAAATCATCATAATATACTTATATAACCTTTTAGAACAGATTAGGACCATTGGTTATTAGTAATGGTTATTTTTTTGATAGTTTTCCCTAAATAAAGTGTGTGTTTAAGGTTTGACTTCTAACACAGAGGAGTTTTGGTCAAATCCAGAAATGAGGTATTGTAAAGCACACAAAAACAAGTAACTTTGATGAAGAAACTTACTCGTGAAAGTCGAAGGAAGCTGGTCAAACCGGAAGGTCAAACTGATGGACTTTGACTTTTCAAAACGCAAACGGTCGGACAAAGCACGAAATTGAGGCTTCAAGAAGCTTGAGGGATATTCATAGGAGCAATATCAACTGGTATTTATAGGGTAGAGGGTCGTTTAGGGTTTTAATTGAGCATAATGGTGATTTTGGTAAGTCTTGGAAAGAAAGTCAATATTTTTAAAGATGGAAACGAATCAATCGACAATTAAATTCGTGGTAATTATGCATTTGGCTTGGGGAAAAAGTTAGAGGACATTAAGTCGGAACCACAGGCGAAAACGGAGCCTAAAACGGGTTTGAAACGAAGATTTTATGCCAAAAATAACCCAAAAATCGAGCTGGTCGCGATCAGATACAAAATATAGTATATAAATACTGGAAACTGATTTAGTTCGCAATTGCACGCCTGCCTTAATGGCCAGGGCGCTGAACCTTAGACCCGGAGGTCGCGGGTTCAACTCTTGCGGCCAGCATAACCCTTAGTTTTTTTTTTTTGATGGACTTCCAATCCGGACGGTGAGCTTGAAACGGGTCGGGTTTTGCTAACGGGTCGGAGGCGGATGTTACAAATTACAGGAGTTACTAGGTAAAGGTTTCATTAGACCCAGCTCGTCGCCATGGGGCGCGCCAGTATTATTCGTCAAGAAAAAGGATGGAACGTTCAGAATGTGCATTGATTACTGTGAGCTCAACAAAGTTACTATTAAGAACCGGTATCCTCTCCCTCGGATCGACGACCTCTACGATCAACTGCAAGGATCTAGTTACTACTCAAAAATCGACTTAAGATCTGGGTATCATCAACTACGAGTCCGTGAGGAGGACATTTCAAAGACAGCTTTCCGAACGCGCTACGGTCATTATGAGTTCCTGGTTATGCCTTTCGGCTTAACAAATGCACCAGCGGTGTTCATGGACCTTATGAACCGCGTGTTCAAGCCTTACCTAGACCAGTTCGTAATTGTTTTCATCGACGACATACTCGTTTACTCAAGGACGAAAGAAGAACACGATGAACATCTACGGTTAATTTTAGAGTTGTTAAGGAAGGAGAAACTCTACGCCAAATTCTCTAAATGCGACTTTTGGATTCGAGAGGTTCAATTTCTGGGTCACATCGTCAACGAGCAAGGTATTCATGTTGATCCAGCTAAGGTAGAGGCGATCAATAATTGGTCTACACCACGAGCACCCACGGAAATTTGGCAATTTCTAGGGTTAGCAGGCTACTATCGCCGTTTTATTAAGGGATTCTCCCAGATAGCTCAACCGTTAACCGCTCTCACGCATAAAGGCGTTCAATACCGATGGGGTGACAAGGAAGAGGCGGCATTCCAAACCTTGAAAGAGAAACTTTGTACCGCACCTATACTATCCCTACCTGACGGTGTCGACGACTTCGATGTCTATTGTGACGCTTCAATCCAAGGACTTGGGTGCGTTTTAATTCAAAGAGGTAAAGTCATCGCTTACGGGTCAAGGCAGTTAAAGCCTCACAAAAAGAATTACACAACGCATGATCTGGAGTTAGGAGCCGTTGTATTCGCCTTGAAATTTTGGAGACATTACTTATACGGTACCAAGTGCACGATATTCACCGATCATAAAAGCCTCCAACATATAATGGAACAGAAGGAGCTCAACATGAGGCAGCGTAGGTGGGTCGAGCTGCTTAACAACTACGACTTGGCGATAAAGTATCATCCAGGAAAGGCCAATGTCGTGGCCGATGCACTGAGTAGGAAAGAACATGTTAAACCCAGAAGGGTTCGAGCTTTACAACTCACGATTCATGCAGAATTACCGGATAGAATCCGGGATGCCCAGAAGGAGGCCCTGAAAGAGGAAAACTACGAGTCTGAATCCTTAAATGGCATTAATTGAACTTCAGAGGTTAAGTCGGATGGAATCCGTTACTACAAGGATCGTGTTTGGGTGCCTCTACATGGAAACCTTCGAGAGCTGGTGATGGATGAGGCTCACAAGTCTCGATACTCGGTCCATCCCGGTTCGGACAAAATGTACCAAGATCTAAAAGGACTCTACTGGTGGCCCAAGATGAAGGCTGATATTGCTACATATGTCAGCAAGTGTTTGACATGCTCGAAGGTCAAAGCAGAGCATCATAAGCCTCCAGGATTACTGCAACAACCGACAATTCCCGAGTGGAAATGGGAGGAAATCTCGATGGACTTCATCACGGGATTGCCCCGTACTCCCCGTGGAAACGACATGATTTGGGTGATCGTGGATAGGTTAACCAAATCCGCCCATTTCTTAGCCCACAAAGAAAGTGACAAGACTGATAAGTCGGCACAAATCTACATCAATGAGATCGTCAAGCTCCACGGAGTGCCCTTGTCTATTATCTCCGATCGAGACCCCAGATTTGCTTCACACTTTTGGTGATCATTACAATCAGCCTTAGGTACTCGTTTGGATATGAGTACCGCATACCATCCTCAGACAGACGGCCAAACTGAACGCACAATCCAAACCCTTGAGGATATGCTCCAGGCGTGCGTAATGGATTTCGGGAAGAACTGGGAAACTCACTTGCCATTGGTCGAATATTCCTACAACAACAGCTATCATACTAGTATTGGAGTCGCTCCCTTTGAAGCTCTCTATGGACGGAAGTGTAGATCACCGGTCTGCTGGGCCGAGGTCGGTGACAGCCAACTCACTGGACCAAAACTAGTGTATGAAACGACGGAAAGAATTGTGCAAATCAGAAATCGTATGAAAGCTGCAAGAGACTGTCAAAAGAGTTATGCAGATAAACGTAGAAGGCCATTAGAATTCGAGGTGGGTGACCTTGTACTGTTAAAAGTTTCGCCCTGGAAAGGTGTTGTACGTTTCGGGAAGCGCGGGAAGTTGAACCCCCGCTATATAGGACCCTTCCCGATAACAGAAAAAGGTTGGAACGGTGGCGTATCGTTTGGACTTGCCACCTGAACTAGATGGGGTACACAATGTGTTTCACGTTTCAAACCTGAAGAAGTGTCTGGCCAATGACACTTTGATAGTTCCACTGGAGGAACTCCACATCGACGAACAACTCCGATTTATAGAACAACCTGTGGAGATAATGGGACGCGAGGAAAAGGCATTGAAAAGAAGTAAGATTCCAATCGTCAAAGTCAGATGGCATTCAAAGCGTGGACCGGAGTTCACGTGGGAACGGGAAGACCAGATGAGAAAGAAATATCCCCACCTGTTCGATCAAGCCTCCGCATCAACCCAAGGTACTAGCTAATTTTCGGGACGAAAATTTCTTAACATGGGGAGGTTGTGACAACTACAAGTTCCCAAGTTAACTCCGTTAACTTTTTCTGTTAGTCCCGTTAGTTCCGTTAGCGAACCCGAAACCTGTTATTTGAATGATTTTGTATTTATTTATGTTTACTTGTTAATTGACTTCAGTAACTTGTTTCGTGAACTCATTTCGTGACTTTATGTGTTAATTATGAAAATTTGCATTTTTATGCGAAACCGGGCTTTGTGTGTAAAATTGGATTTTTATGTACAAATGTTAAATTTATGTAACCCGACCAAATGTTACATGTTAAATGATTTAAAAACACTTAGAAACATTTTTAGAATTTTTTTTACTTTACAACTTTTTAGCAAAAACCCATTTAAATGAGTTTTTATGCCTTATATGCTTAAAAGAAACTTGAGGGGCCAAATGTGTAACTTTTAATTAAACAAAATCTGCATTTTCTTCCTCCTCCCCCTCATTTCTCACGACTTCATCTTCCCCATCTCTTCCTCTCTTCACGGTTCACGCACACACACACACACCTACACTTGAATTTTTCGTGAAATCGAGCTCTAGGAGGTGGATTCGAGTTCCTACAAGCTCAAATAACATCAAGGAAGCTTCATCATCTCCTCTTCTCCTTCTAATCTGCGATTTTCCCCCAAAACTAGTAACCCTAACTTTTTGAAATCCGAATTTGTTGTTGCATGTGTGTTCTTTGGTGTTTGTATGCTAAATGGTGAGCTATTATGCTCATAATTCATGTTTTAGGTTGAGATATGCTATATGTTAAATTGGGACAGATTTGAATTCGGGTTTAGGACTGGGATTTGAGCACAAAATCTGCTATGTGGGTTCTTGTATGAATGTTGGGTGTTTGTTATGAAATTTGGGTGTTTATGCTCTTGTATGCTAGCTACATGTTCAAATTCTGCTATGATTTTGATATGAACTTGTTAGGACCATAAATTGCATGTTATTATGATTATAAAGTTGTTAGTAGGTGTTTGATTGATCAAATGTTAGCATAGAATTGAAATCCTAAACATTTGCAAACTAAAGATTTTTGACAGCTTTGACCAGAATTTTGGGTCAACTTACAGCAGCCATAACTTACTCAATTTTGCTCGAAACTGATTGATTCTTTTTCCCTAGTAAAGTAGGATGTCTTAGCTTTACAACGGCTACTATCACACTTTCAAAAACCTTCGTTTGGTCACTCAAAACACTGCTGCAAGTTGGGTACTCAAAGCTGTCCAGTTTAGTGAAAAGTATACTTTTCAATTTGGTTGAGCATGCTAATCTTGTTTTATTGACAATTTTATTAATTGTAAATGATGTTTATATATTAAAAGTAAGATCTGGAAAAGTTGGTTCATAAATTCAAAGTTTTGAGTGAGTTATGAAAGTTTTCATTTCACTTTGACTAGTTTACTAAATGCTGAAAATGCTAACTTCCGACGTGCATAACTTTATAAATTCTTAACCTTTTTACTTGATTCTTTTTGTAACAAGTCCTAAATGATGTGTAGTATATGCCTGTAAAAATTAAGGAGTTAAATCCAAGTAATGTGGATTTTAGCTATGTCACTAGATAGGTGCTTGAAGTTTGACTTTCTGGGTCAACTTTGACTTAAGTTGCAATTACTTGATTTGCTCCCAAATTGGGACTTGTATGTACATAGTATGACTTGCGTGAATGCATGAAACTTGCTTGGGTGATTATGCGTTATTATTAGTCCTAGTGACAACTTCTAATCCAGTTAGGCAATATTTACCCAATTAGGTCGATCTTGACCAACTTGTAGAACCAAGTGCCGCGTACCAGTGCACCCTAAGGTGAGTTTCACTTACTATTTAGTTGCATCCGGTAAAGGATGGCAACACACGGTAAAGGTATTTCTTTACTTGAGTAATTATCCCACATATATCACATGTTTCACTGAATTGCTTTTAATATCAAAAGTCCTTACTTATCGGACCATTAATATAGAATAGCAAGGTAATGTTGAGTAGTACTACTGAGGATTGACACCCCCGCTCAGCGATGCACAGGATGCACCCTCCCGACTTACGGTCGGACTGAGAACAATATTAGCCTAGGACAACCGTGATCGGGAAAGACACGGGGAAGGCAAACTACATAGGTTATACCTGTGATACATTGTCAGCTTTGGTTTCGAACGTTCAGGTGAGCATAAGCATAGGCTAGCTACCTAATGATACGGATAATACTTGCATTACTAGGTTACGAATTATTTCCTTACTATTCGTATGCATTTTGGTCTACATGGTGTTGTGTAGACTGTTTTAGTGAACTCACCAGCCTTTTAGCTGACACTTGATTGATGGATACTTTTCAGGTCGCTAGGTGGATCATGGATGGCACGGATGACGGCAGTACACTTGACTTGCAAACCTTTGGGGAATATGCATTTTGAACATTTAAACTTGTTATTTTGTCAAACTAAACATGTACTCTGTTGATGTGCTTCCGCTGAACTATTTAACTAAACTATGCTCCATTTTGTAAAAAGTGCTTTAACTTATTATAAATTACTATTATGGCTTGGTTGTAACTAAAGTCTTGGATCCTAGTCTGGTTTACACCCCACACGGTTATACTCCGTTAGTGGAAATTGGGGGTGTTACAGATTGGTATCAGAGTCGGTCGTCGGCCAGTGTGCCAGCGAGGACGCTGGTCCCCTAAGGGGGGAGGATTGTAACATCCCACATTGGTGGGGAGGGGAACTAAGCATGCCTTTATAAGGGTGTGGATACCTCCCTCACCAAGACGCGTTTTAAATCCGTGAGGGGTGGATGCTTGAGGGCATGCCGGATGCCAAAGCGGACAATATCGTGGTGCGACGGGTCTGGGCTGTTACAATCATAGTTCATCATACTTTGCATCGTGGTTTGAATTGACGTTTGCATTCCGGCAAAAGCTTGAAAATCGGACATCTTGAATAGTCTTGATTACTGTTTACCCGAACTAAAACGAACTGAAAATTATTGACCCGAACTGATCTGAACCAAATCCGAACTGAAATAATCCGAGGTGATCCAAACTGGTTCCGAACTGTGACTTCAGGTACACGAACTCAACCAAACTGAATCCGAACAGAAATCCGAACCTATCAGAACCAACACTTTGCTAGACCGAACTCAGTCTGAACTCAGCCGAACTCTCACTTCGCTTAACCAATAATACCCGAACCCAACCGAACTCACACTTCGGAGCGGTTATCGTTCAGACATACTGTTCTTCACCCGAACTCAACCGAACTGGACCATTTTCGAATCAATTTTCACGAGCTAATTTTTCAAAAACGGTAGAGATTTGATCAGTAGATTGAACCGAAAGCTCTGATACCACTTATAAGTTCGTGAGTTGTGGATCGTCTACTCAATCAGTGATCAAACGTGTAATTCGAGTTAAGAAACAAGACACGAGATGTAAATACAGATGAGATTTGTATTACTAAACCACAGAGAAGTACACACTCAGTTCACACAGTAAATCTAGAAAGAAGTTATGAATTCTATACAAGATGATCTATTTATACTTGCTCATACTTGTCCAAACACGACCTCACACGAACTGCCACTTCGGGTCAGTTCATGTGCACCCGAACTGGCAAATCGGGTCACTTCGGACACGACCTCTTTTGTAGCATTGTTCTTGTACTTGATACTTCACATGATGAACAGAATAATGCTCTAACACTCCTCCTCCTAAACCTATGAGTCTCATTGACTCACTTCTTGGCAGTTCACCATCTATTCCACCTCCTACTACACAAATCTCCACCATTACCACCAAAATAAACCCACCCAGGGCCAATAGACCTCAAACCAAAAAGCCACCCTCTAAATAGCCCAGACCATCCAAACCCATTCCACCTAAGTTTATGGCTGACAATTTCACACCCATTAAACCTCTCACCAAACCCACACCAAAACCCACAACAGAATCATCTCAACCCTCCTCAATCTAAAAATCAACTCATCCCATCACACAACCACCTTCTGCACCACAATCCTCAACACCTACTGAACCCACCAACCCTGCAAACCCACCAGAACCAACAACAGGTACTTCAAGGAGAAGGAAAACAATGTCAAAAAGAAAGAGATCTCAAGTTGTTCTCTCCTGTTCTGAATCATCTTTTGATGAGAAAGAAACTGAAAATCTGCATGCCGAAAGAAGAAGAATCCTCTCTTGGAAGTTTGATGAAGATCTGAACATCTACTTGTTCACCACAAGCACCAATGAAGTTATGAGATTAAGCAGTGATGAAACTCTCATAAACTTATCTGATTTAGAGCTTGGTGATGTGAGAAACCTAACTGGCGATGGTAAAAGATTGAGTGCTCAAGACCAGTCCTTGATGCTGAAGATAAGGATGCATTTTGACACATCAACAAGGGAAACTTCGTCTGCTAAACCTATCAAATCACACTGCACTGTCACCAATGTAGAATTAAATCTTGTTAATGATCGCTACTTAGTGTATAGTGCTGATGGTTCATTCACAAGACACAGGAGATTATTCCAGCTAAATGGAATGATGTTGATAGAAAGACAATACTGGATATCATAAAACAGATTGTTCAAATTTGATATGAGGAGAAATTCAGATGAAAAGTAGATGTTGGTTTTTGTTGAAGATTGTAAGTGCTTTTGAAAATTTTTGAGACCGTTTGTTTATTTAGTAAGTTTTTCAGAAGATTTTGGAAGCATCATCTTAGGCGGAGATTGTAAGGAAGTATTTACTCTGAAGAAATGATGTTGATCAGCTAAGTAAAGTCTCGAAAAGGCTTAGAAGACCCGAGGTAACCAGTTATCTCGGACAAGCAAACTACCCGACATAGCTTAAAGTTACCTCGGGAGACTTTTTATCTCAGAAGCACAGTTTTATTTTGGACAGTGAATGTGCCCGAGATAACTCAAGTTACCTCGGTAAGGAGGTTATCCCGGACAACTTGACTTCCTCCACTTGTCTCTGACATATATGATCTTGCTTTAGAGAGACAACCTGCTCTTTTCCTGACAAGATGCTGACACTTTATCTTCTAGCCTAGTTTATTATTATTCTAGTTCATGTATCTTACTCGACGATCAAGATGTTGGCACTATATATAGACACTTGTAGTCTGTTTATTCCAAGTGTGTGTAATTCACTCACATATGTTCTTCGAATCATCAAGTATTAATATAGTGCCCAATTTTACTCATATCAATGTTGTACTTGGTTTGTACTCGATTTCATCTTGTTTTACTTAAACAGAGTAAAGGATTAACCTGTTTTCGCCTGGTTAATTCTAAGTAAAATCTTGTAACTGGTTAAACTCTATAACCATATTTCGATCCTACAAACCGGTTACGGTCCATAGTGAGGAGGGGATAGGCCCAAACACTTAAATGCAAGTGTTTGGCCCAAGTTTAGAGTTTTATTAGGCCTTGGTGACCCGTAGTCTCTAATTGGGCTTATTTGGCTTTTACGGCTCAGTTATAGTAAGTAAACCAGTCTAATGGGCTTTGTAGTCCATAATTCACTTATTAGGCCTAGGTGGCCCACCAGTGTTTGATTGGACTTACTATATGTTTAATGAGCTTAAGGTTGAACTATGTGCTTGAGAGGTGAAAGATGGTTAATGTTGAGAATTGGAATTGAGGGTGGTTGAGATTTCTAGACGGGTGATCATGTATGAATTTGTTTGTGTGTATGCAATTCAAATATATATATATATATATATATATATATGTGTGTGATGTGTGTGTGTGTATTTATTAATGTTTATGGTTCTTCTATCTCATAATTATCAATAAAATGGCGCAAAAAATTCATTGTGAAAAATATATGGGTATCTATTGGTGTGGGTGTTACACTGGTGCATGATATCCAGTCATGACATATCGTGCTTCAAAAGGAATGGGGAAGATAACTATTCTGACAAGAAAATATGCAAAAAAACAAATGAAGAACTTGCTAAACAGATAAATGGTGCTCCTTAAAGAGAAACTGAATCCATGTCTATTCCAAATGTTATTCAAATCAGAGTACCTGAAATGAACTCTGAGTCAAAATCGAATGCTTTCACTGGATGGCACTTTGATGGAGAAAGTGGAATTGCAATTATCTCAAGAACAAATCAAGAAGTCATCAGGATCCACATTGCTGCTGATCTGCTTCAGTTTACTCTTGAAGATCTAGTGAAGCTCAGCCATTATCGTATTACCGGTGATGCAGAATGGGAGCATTATGCCAAAGACTTTTAGCAGACAACGATGTTTCAATATTCTTTTCTTCTTAAAGGAGGAGATGCTCTCTTGGATGCTAGAGTCGCTGCGCCCTAAATAACCCCATGCAACAATTTAGGGGTAGATTGTTAGGTTAAGACTTTAGGTTGTTGCATTTAGGTTGTCACTTGTGTGTTGAATTTTTTGCGAAATGTCCCACTTAAGATCTGCGAAAAGCGTGTAGACTTTTCACAAACCTTAATTCTATACTTAGGTGGTATGTTTAGAGTTCAGTAAGTCAAATTCTCACATTTTGTATTGTTACTCTGCCGAATTGAGATAGGAGCAGGTATCTCCTTTTGGCTTTTGGTGAATCATTCTATTGAATTATAGCTTAGATTCGACTAAGTTCACGTGTGCTTCTTCATTGATTCACTATTTCTCACACCGGATCATCATCGTTGATCCACGAGAACTCAATCATAGCTATCTTGTATCAAGTGAGCTTCAATTGGATCATCTAGATCGAATGAACTCTGAGTCAAAACTAGAAGCTTTCATCGTATGGCGCTTTGATGGAGAAAGTGGAATTGTAATTATCTCAGGAACAAATCAAGAAGTCATCAGGATCCAAATTGTTGTTGATCTGCTTCAGTTTACTCTTGAAGATCTGGAGAAGCTATTATCGTATTAGCTGTGATGCAGAATGGGAGCATTATGCCAAAGTCTTTTAGCAGACAACAATGTTTCAATATTATTCTCTTCTTAAAGGAGGAGATGCTCTCTTGGATGCTAGAGTCGTAGCGCCCTAAACAACCCCATGCAACAACCTAGGGGGATATTGTTGGGTCAAGATTTTAGGTTGTTGCATTTAGGTTGTCTTGTGTGTGTTGAAGTTTTTGCGAAATGTCCCACTTAAGATCTGCGAAAAGTGTGTAGACTTTTCACAGACCTTAAGCCTATATATAGGTGGTATGTTTAGAGTTCAGCAAGTCGAATTCTCACATTTTGTATTGTTACTCTGCCGAATTGAGATACGAGCATGTATCTCCTTTCGGCTTCCGGTGAATCATTCTATTGAATTATAGCTTTGATTCGACTAATCATGTGTTCTTCTTCATCGATTCACTGTTTCTCGCACCGGATCATCACTGTTGATCCACGACAGCTTAATCATAGCTATCGTGTATCAAGTGAGCTTCAATTAAATCATGTAGATTGATTAAAATGACCTACACTGTTCCAATTAAGTAGCTTTACTTTTTAGCTGAGTTGGACTTTCAGTAACTTTGGATAGAATAGCGGATGTAGTAGAAATAATGTATTGAAGATCAACGATATAGGATTTTGATTCGAATCCTCTTCGGATGAAAAATACATGGTTTTATAAGAGGTTCAGCGATTTTGTGAAAGAAAGTGGATTTAATAAGAATGGGAGATTAGATCATTTTTTTTTTCTAGGTAAAAAACTGTGTTTTAAGTTTTCTTAAAGAAAAAGGCTTTATACCCATTATAGTGGTATAAAGTGTAATTTTTTTTTTTAAATCTAGCCGTTGCAGGGGGAATTGAAATCTCAAGGGGAAATGAGACAAAAGAAAAAAATAAAGAAACAAGTCAGGAAGAACAAAACCAAAATTTGTTAGGATGATACATCACCCGCATAAAAAGAGACCAATCAGTATGTTTTTGTGAGATCAGTGATTTGCCCTTAGAAAACTGAGTCCTAAATCATCAATAATCTTCTCCACCGAGACATGAATATCGTTGAAAGGATGTTGTTTCTAGTTCTTCAAGTACATCAAACTAAGGTTAGCATAATAACATATACCATTTTTCCCTTATGCTTATTCAAGCGGATAGAGTTGTGAAGTTCAAGCACGTCAGGATGGATTTTTCACCATTGACTAATATGATTGATTCCAAATAAGTTTTGAAAGTTGCATGAAATAAAAAATATGAGCAACTGGTTCATCAAAGTTGTCACATAACAGTCAATCCAACCTGTATGGTCATTTTTGAAAGAGCAACAGTCTAACAGTACCACATGTTGTTCCGGTCTTGGTTTAGCTCACACAAGCTTCGCACCTATGGGTTCATGGTGGCTAGTATAGGCTCATGGTTGAAAATCACAAGCCCTAATGGACCGATGCGTCTGTTCTTCCATCCCTACTCGTGTTTGAACTTTTATAGCTGATGAACACGAAAAATCCAAGATTACAAAAACTAAGAGCAAACAGGTTGGTTTAAAGGCAATACATCTTATGCACGGTTTGGTCTAAAAAGGTCAGCTAATACACCATGCGCACGAGACAATCAGGAAAGGGCATGGGGTCTTGAGGAGGAGGCGCCTCATCTCCTTCTAGATCAAAATTCATCAAAGTTGGTAAAACTGCGCTTTTTTTTTTCTTTTCTTTTTTTTTCTTTTTGGTAAAACTGAAGTTTTTTTACGATGATAGTGATATGTGAAAACAAGCAACGGAATGAAGAAACTATGAAGGGCCCCACTTGATAAAAATGTTGAATATAGAACATACAAGAGAGATGCGACTTCTTGTTGTAAAGAGAGTAACACCTTGCGTAGGTTATTTGCACCCCTCGGCAAATTTTATACTACACGCCTCAGAAAATTGAATCTTTTTTTACCTTAAATAATATCAAATTTAAACTCACTGCATAATTTAATAATAATATTAAACTTCCATAAAACTCAAGAGAACCCATAAAGCCAAAAAAAACCAAACTCACAAAAAGACCAAATTAACCTAGAGCTTGCCCATAACCTGCTCAGCTGACCTTTTCCTCACAACACCCCTTGAGCACAACTCATTCAGCACCTCTAATGCTTCCTCGGCTAACCCTTCATGAACCAACCCTTCGATTATAATCGAATAACTACCTTCTGTAGGCTTGCACCCCTTCTCAACCATATACCCCAAAAAGTCGATGGCTCGATCAGTCTTCCGCGCCTTACAAAGTCCCAACATCACCGCATTGTAAGTTAACACATTCGGTATCACGCCTAACCCTTCTAGTTCATGAAGAAACTTAATCGCGTCTTCCACTTTCCCCTCCCTACTCAACCCGCTTACAACCGAGGAGTAAGTGATGATATCCGGCTGCAACCCTTTTTCCTTCATTTCATCAATCAGCATTATGGCCCGATCCGTTTTACCAATCTTTGACAACCCGTCGATCACGGTGTTGTAAGTGATCAGAACAGGCGAACACCCTTCAAAACTCAAGTGATTAAGAATCTCGACGGCAAAATCTACCTTCCCGTCTTTACATAATGCCGTAAGCAGCGTGTTATAAGTCACAATATCAGGGTAACAGCCTCGCGAAACCATGAGTTCCAAATACTCAATCGCCCGATCCATCTTCTTTTCTTTGCAAAAACCATGCAACAACGGGTTGTAACTTAGCGAATTCGGGGTGCAACCGTGTTTAGACATCTTTTCCAAGATATCAATCGCGCGTCCTAGCAACCCTCTTCGACATAAAAAGTTAATCAAGATGTTAAACGTGACAACACTCGGCGAACACCCTTTTCGCAACATATCCCCCACGAACTTCTCGGCTTCCATCCATTTACCCATGCTACACATACTACGCAACACAATATTATGCGTGACCACATTCGGTTGGCAACCCATCGACGTACCCATATCGTTCAAAAACTTAATTGCATCATCTAATCTCCCTTCTTTACAAAACCCGTTAATAAGCACATTATACGTAACAACATCTGGCTTGCAACCTTTCTTTTTCATCTCATCAAGAAGCTTCATCGCTTGTCCCACTCCACTCGTCTTACAAGCCGCCTCTATCAAAATCGTGTAGGTAATAACATCCGGGTAACATTCTTTCTGCATTTGTCGAGCCAAAACAACCATGGCTTCTTCGAGTTTCCCTTTATCACACAATGACCGCAAGATCGTGTTGTAAGTAACAACATCGGGGGCTACAGACATTTTATCAAACACCTTGAGTGCGTTATCAATCTCACCAGCCCTACAATACCCGCTTATCAAAACATTGTAAGTTATGACATCAGGAACAGCACCAGATTGTTCAAGAATCTCCATAACCCTCGTGGCTTTACGTGTCTTCCCCAATCGACAAAACCCCCGAATCAAACTCGTACACGGAAGTATATCAGGGATATCACCTCTATAAACCATGTTCTCCAGATACTCAAACCCTTGTTCCAGTTCACCGTTCCTGATCAATCTCTTGAGATGATTATTATTCTCAAACTCCTCCAAGTTTCTTTTGCTGTTAACTCCGTTCAATTGCGACGTTTTCTCGCCGTTAACCGGCCTTCCATTTGGGCGAAATGTTTCAAACTTCGTGACGCTTTTAATCTTTCGATTCAGAAACCCGTTGTTTTGGTTCAATTTACCGGTACCTACGGCAATTGAATTTGGTGCCCTAGATTTGTGATGTATGGTATGAGCATAATGAAATGAACAAAAGCCTTCATGGGTTTGCTTTATGGATACGACTGATTCCATAATCAGACCATAAATTTGTGGATGAAAGGTTGTATCGATGATTCAATCGATCGAAATGAGATTTTGATTGTTTAATTCAAGAATGATGAAAGAGTAAATTGAAATGGGGAGAGTGGTGCTTACTGGAACACGGGTAGGTGCCGCCTAATTTTCTTATCCAAATTTTGTCGAATGTTTCTGTTTGTGTTTGCGTTTGAAAAAGATTACGCTAATATCGTATGGGCCTAAGGCCCAATAAAAGTTTGTAAACACATACATCAATTGTAATCTATTTTTTAAGTAGACGTGCAAATCAAGAACTGGTTTCGTCGAACTGAACCGATTTTAAGCCGGTTTCCGAATCGGTTAAAACCGGCTGAACCGGTTTCGTCGAACTGAACCGATTTTAAGCCGGTTTCTGAATCGGTTAAAACCGGCTTTGATCGAACCGATGGAATCGAACCGGTTTGGACCGGTTTCCCCTCCCAGCGAGCGAACCGGTTTAGAATTGGTTTCACTCAAACCGGTTTGAGCCGTTGGGGAACAGTATTATAGTTGTTTTTAGCCGTTAGAGGGTTATTTTTTTTTACCCTTTTTGACCCTCCTCTTTGCTATATATACTCACATTATCTCTTACAAACATTGTTTGGGCTGGTATTTCGGGATCCTTGGCGGAAGCTCAAGTGGTCCAGTATTCTCAGACGGGTTGAGAATCCTGACAGGTTTGGGCATCCTGAATTACAGTTATCGACTAACCGCTATGTTGTTCCTTGTATTTATTTGCTTGCAGGTTAAGAAAATGTGTAAAACAAGCCTAAAGACTCGGACAAATACTATAGAACGTGGACTAAGTGGTCCACAACGTTCATATTGACTTAGGCTTTGTTTGAGAATACAAATTCGGTCAGTGATGTTGGACCGAGTAAGTGGAAATAAAAGAGGGGACCCAATCAGAGCTGGGTAAGAGGTGAAAATAGGCTTTGGTCAGAGTTAGGGACCGAGTCAGAGTTTATATTGGGTGACATCAAACGCCCTGACCACTTACCAGGTCAGTGGTCAGCTTTACCGGACCCGGTAAGAGGTTATCAAACAACCCCTTAGTGGGGAGAATCCCTAAAATATAGGATAGTTGGTTATTTTATTTCAGGATCCTTGCCGGAAGCTCAACTGGTTCAGTATCCTGACAAGTTCGGTATCCTGAAATGCAGTTATTGACTAACTATTTCAATTGTGCACGTATCCTAATTAATTGCAGGCTTAAAGGGATGTGTGAATGAAGGCTACAGACCAGGTCAAGCATTAAAGAACGTGCCATAACTGATTCCTAACGTTCACAAAGACTTGGGAATGGAATCCCTTATTTTTAGCACTTTCGGTTATTGCCTTGTAACTATATAAATAGAGGTTTTGATCGACTTAGATACACAACAACACCGACGCACTTTAGCTCTGATACTTTACCATCATTGTAACACATAGTGTCGATCGATTAAACCTCAAAAACACTTGTAATTCTTCATTTCATATCAATAAAATTGCTAGGCAGCAGGCTCTTCAGGCTGGCTCCCGAGGTTTTTTCCCTAGGATTCCTAGAGGTAACTCGAAGGATCCTGGATTTTTACCTCGTTACATCCTTGTGTTCAACTTTACATTTCGAGCATATTGATAAGCACACTACCTCACATTCTAAGTTTGGAATACAAGATTCCTTTGTGAATTTTTGACCAAAACAAACATTACCTCACTTCTCTAACTCTCAATTACACTCAAACATACTCATTCTTTCACTCAAAATGGCAAGTTCTAGTGCTCAAAGTAATGCCAACGTTGATGGTCATATAGGTGACGACGACGCATATGTCTTTGTGAAGATCATACCAACGAAGAGAGAGCCAACGTTGTTCCGTGTGCATTTCGACTTGTGTGAATTGAGAAACGGTCTCAGAAAGGCTCGGTGTAGGTATTGTGGGTTATTATTGAAGGGAGATTCCAACTCGGTTCTACGGAACCATTTGAACCTATATTGCATAACGAGGAAGAATAACCCGAGTTCGGATCAAACTCAAATTGGACCCGATGGAGGCATATGGAATTTCGACGTGGAGATGGTTCAGGAACAAATGGCTAACTTTGTGATTCAAGAAAGCTTACCATTTGATCACTTCAACAACCCGCGCTTGACACGCTTGATTCAACAAACGCTTTAACCACGTTATCATCACGTAAGTCGTACGACTCTTAGAACCGATTGTTTAAAAAGATGGATGCAAACAAAAAAACAACAATTAGTTTTGGGTTATAAAAATTTAAATACCGGAGTTAACCTAACTACCGATGTTTGGTCGGCTCCACATGGTTTACCCACCCCGCATTGGGTTAATCCCGATACGTGGCAAATGCTAAAAGATGTTTTTCATAGTGGAAAGAAAAGATATACCGATTATCGTCGTTTTTGTCGCGATACGGGTTCCCTCTATTTAGGACCGAATTGGGATGTTCCAACTCGGTGGAACTCGACATGAAAAATGTTTGATTGTGTCGTTAGGCAAAGACCTTATTTAGAGATGCTTCATGATGGACTTGCTCAAGCGGGTCTTGTTGACACATTTCCTACTCCGGGGTGGGAAGCTATTAAGAAATTAACCGATTTGCTTGAAACTTTTAAAACCGCCACTACATATTTATCGGGAGTTTACTATCCCACTGGTAACTTGGCACTCCCCCAATTATTTTATACGTGTGAAAAAACTAAATGAATTTGAATTCGAAGGTGAGGTTTTTGATAATATGATTGGTCCGATGAAGAAAAAGAATAAAAAATTATTTTGAGGATTTGCCGGCTTGCTTCACTTGTGCCCTTGCTTTGAACCCTTTTTTCAATGTGTTTAGTGTTGAAGTCATAATTGACGATATCACAAATGCTTTGAACTTAGATGATGATCAACCTAATTTCTCTCAAATAACAAAAGATCGTTTTAACTCACATTTTCAAAACATGTATGAAGTTTATTATCAAAAATATGGAAATATAAGCAACATACATGAATCTATGAGTTCAGCATCGGCTACTACTTTAAAAACTAACAAAAGCCGAAATCTTTTGAACACGTTAAGAAACATGAGTAGTAAACGGGCCAAAGTAGCACCCCAAGTAGTGAATTGGAGAGATACAAAGGGACGGATTTTCTTCAACTTCTAAACACCGATGACTTTGAAAACTTTGATCTTTTGGCTTTGTGGAAAGAACATCAAACACAATTTCCCATTCTTCCCGCCATGGCCTGAGACCTACTAAGTGTCCAAGCTTCCACGGTAGCTTCGGAATAGGGTTTTTTTATTTATTTATTAGTAGTAGGGTTTTATCTATCCGCAGGATGAGGCTCACTCCTGAGTCACTAGAGGTTTTCATTTGCTTGAAGGATCACCTAGACGCAATGGAACGTATACAAAACGTTTTCTTGAAGGTGCAATCGAAACAGAGACGACGTTACAAGAAGACGAGGTGGAAACGGGGGATTCTACTCCACTTTCCGATGAAGAAGAACAAGCCGACTTACGACAAGCAAAAGATCGAGCTACGTAGGCAGCGACAATGGATTAAACTCGAGCATAAACGTTTAATTGAAACCATTTATCTTTGTATTTTTCCTTTCAAAATCGTCTATGTTTGTAACGTTTTAACTTTGAGCAACTTGTGATTGTAATGTTTTAGGTTTAAATTCAAATTAAAAGTATGTTTATTAAGTTTATATAAAGTTTGAATAAAAATTAGTGGGTCGAACCGGTTTGAACCGGTTTTAAACAGGAACCGGTTTCGGTTCCAAACCGAACCGGTTTCATCGGTTTCCAGGATTCCTTCTCGGTTTCGGTTCTTAAACCGAACCAGTTTTGACTCAAACCAGTTCGGTTCCAGTTTCGAACCGAAATATGCACCTCTATTTTTTAAGTACACAGATTCTATCTGTTTCTAAAATTAAAGCCCATTTTTCTTTGGGTAATTATAGTTTTGGTAAATTTTTATAATTTTTTTTTCTTTTTTACTTGAGCTCTAAACTTTTATCAAAACTAAAACTCTATCTTTTTTGAGGAAGTTTTGAAATGATTTTCGTAAGACCACAAGATTTTCTATAAAGTTTTAGCATAATTTAATATTTTAAGAAAACTTTGTAGTTGTTCTTTATCAACTAGTTTATCAGGAAAAACTATTATTTTTTCAAGAATCAGACTTTGAAACTCTATTCCTTTAGCATCTATTTTCATACCCAAAAATTCTATCTATTGTTGTAACATATTAGTTTCACTTTTTCTTTCTAATAAAGTTAATCCATTTTTAATACATATGTCTGCAAGAATATGAAGATGTTGTATGTAAGAATTAACATTATGGGATAATATTTAAACATCATTTATATAAACAAATATGAAGTCATAATCTTTGAAAATAGAATCCATTTTCCTTTGAAATATCTATTCAGTATTTTTAATTCAAAAGGCATTACAAACCATTTTTATTGCCCTTGTGTAGTAGAAAAACGGTGTAGACTATGCTATCCGGATGCATCTTTATTTGTCTAAATCCACTTTCATAGTCAAATTTAGAAAATATCTTCTTATTTTTTGTTTAAGTGTATTAGAATTTCTTTATGCGTTAGAAATTATCCACCAAACACAATATTGTCATTTTAATTTTTTTATAAGTTATCACCATTCTAACCTTACCTCTTGCCATTCAACATGTATTTTACTAAGAAGGCATGAGAGATGTGTGGGCTATGGCCAGCTCTAATCAACTTCAAGTCTAGGAGTTCTTTTATCTGGGAGCTAAATTCATTTTGGTTATCTCATTTGCTTGACTTTAATTTCTTTATCTTTGTCTTTCATTTCTAGTTTTGCTGTAAGCTTATTTTTATTCCAAAATTCTAGTAGATTATCTGAGTAGCATTGTATTAATTTACTCTTTATGTGTTCAATATCATGATCCAGTTTCCTTAAATTGACTTGTAATTTCTTTTTGGCATTCTAATATTGGTATACCTCTTTTGAGTATTGAGTTTTATTTATATCCTATATCAGCACGTTAACTTGCACATACTATAAACTTAATCAGGAATTTTCTTTCGTATGCATTTTTTTCTCTTTTGACTATCAAGATTTTACAAAGAGTCGTTGATAATACTTGAAAAGCTATCATGTCAAATGTAATTTTCTTAAATCTTTGCAAAAAAAAAAATCATTCCTTAATAGGACATTTAAACCTGTATTATGGAAATAAAAAAAAAGTGAGTATTTGACCAGGTAAAATCCTATGAGAATTACTAGGTCTTTCCTCTCCCTATTTAGGATATAATATCTCTTGAAAAGCTAATTCAATTACATGGCGTTAAGTCATCATGATATGCTTGTGGAAAACAAATAGGTTTACACACACATATGCCAGAGCCAATATCTATGTAAGCAGCAAAGTATTCAGCTTATAATCTTTAATAAGCAATCCTTATTGGGATATCTATATATACTATGAGGACTGATCATTTTGAATAGATGTTAATTTCTTATTGTATGTCATTTTTAATCCGTAAGAGGTTATTTGGCATGGCTTTACATTTTCTAAGAATGTTAATCCTAACATAATTTGTAATATATTATTTTTTCCTTCGTTTTCAATTAACAATCTTATTAGTATTTTTTTCTTGTGTAAATTTTATAATGGCCTCTATGGCCTCTTTAATCTCATGTACTTCACCATTATAATTTGAATATTGGTGGTGTTTCCCTAGGCTATATCTTTGTAAATGTTTACATAGTTTAGGACTTATATAATTACCATTTGCCCTGGTATTTATTAGTATGTTTACCATTGATAAGCTATTTTTGTTAAAATATTCTCCTTCGACCTTGAAATTTTTATTTCTTCTTTTTCTTCTATTACATCATAGATATGCGAGAATAAGATATTCTCTCTAATGGGTGGCTAATGACATCTTTGCTTGAAATAGATAATATAGGAACGGCTTGGTTAGACATTAACAACAGTTTATCTTGTAAATCTAGAGTTAAAGGTCTAGCATTTATTTATTCTATCTTAGATAAGCTAGGTTTTTGTACCTGACATACGTCACTAAATAATAAAGGAAAATCTAGTGTATCTTTTATAGTAAAATAACTTAATGATGAGTATTTGATAAGGCAATTGCATATATTATCGAATACGCCTTGTTATGTTGTTTAAAGAGATATTTTCTTTTGATGTCTTTTCAACAAGCTTAATGTTTTATCAAAATCTTTCTCAAAAATCTTGTAGGAAATCCTTGGATAAACGTTAATTTCCCATATTGTAGATTTCCTCTTAATATACCAAGACAAACGTCATCGCTATTTTGAATTCTACAATCCATTACTCTTAATTCTATGAGGGCATCTATTCCCTCATTGAATGTAGACTTAATAACTATTTGGATTGCTCCTATATGAACCCACCCTAAGGTACTTTTTGTTTTGGGTCTTATTTTTTTTGTAATTTGCTGTGGATATCTTTTCTAGACAATAACGGTATCATAACTTTATTAGTGGTCATATTAATATCTAAGGCTCCTTCTTGAACATTTAGCCCGAAATACAAATTGTGATTCCTAGGTCTTACCGCTAACTTTTGTAATGTATTAATTTTAAATCCTGAATAATTTGATATTGAAAAGTTTTCATGTTGTATATGTTTAAATTTTTTTCTTATCTATTAAAATTTCTTGCTTATATTCATCAAATTGTTCTTCTTTGACAATCTATTATATTATTGTATGAATTACTAGTAGTGGCAATATTATATTTGTTCATCATCAGAAGACGTATACTTGGTTTCGGTCAAAATAAATATACTTTCATCAGAATCTATATCTTAAAAATCCATGACCGGTATGAAGTCTCCTTTATCTATTATTTTTTCTACATCTTCATCTATTTAAAATATTTTAAGTTTTTATTAAGTATCTTAAGACATCTATTAGCATAATGTCCTTTTTTCTTTACAGAAGTAACATCTACACTCTTTTAGACTAGGTTTTCTTTTAAAAGTAGGTTTAAACATCTTTTTATATCCTTTTCTTTTATTATATTTGTTTCTCCTTATACAATATATTTTTTCTAAAATGAGTCCATTTTTTTATATTTTCTTTTAATCTTCCCATAGTAATATGAACCATCACACCCTATTAATAAAGGCATTTTTGGAGAGATACAACATAAGCATATATTTCTTTTTAAATCTTTACTTCTTTTAGCCAATATGATGTCTGCACACCATTCACTAAGCTTATCTCTGACATACGTCATTCTTTTCCTAAAGTATCCATTATCCCTGGGTTATATGTATTTATTAATTTTTGCACCCATGGGTCAAGAAATTTTGCAAAAATAAACGCAAATAACTACCAGTGTCTTAGACTTGATTATATATGTGGTAATAATATGTGTAACACCCAAAATTTCATGAATTGAGTTATATACGCGTGCTATAGGTGTTAAGTAGCTAAAATGTATATTGATATGATATTTGGTTGATAAATGGGTAAAGGTTAATGATTTGCAAATGCTATATGTGCTTATGTGATAGATACATATGATACATGTGTTAGATAGCCAAACGTGAGAAAACGTATGAAAAATGCATGTTTACCCATTAAAGGGTAAGGAATTGATAAAAGGTAGGGTTATATGAATAAATACGTCTTTTATAATGAGGATAATTGATATATATATATATATGGTGTTAGCATGAAATACGTGTTTAGAAGTTGATATGATAGGAATAAATGCTAATCGGAGGAAAATACATTTACACGATTGTATTATTGTAAGGATCAAAAAGTCCCTCACACGATATCAATGTCTAGTAACAACCGTGTGAAATCCGGTGTTACTAGATGATTCAAGGATAAATAATAAATATAGTGAAAAAGATGATTAAAAGTACTATAGAAACACAAACTGATTGCAAAGAACACTTGATTGATCACCTTGGTTGAAACACAAAGATCGAAATTCTCTCCAGAGAATTTCGTGAAACACCCCTCTTTAAAACCACACAACCAACAACCCTAAACAAGTCACATACATGTCCCTTATATAGAGTGACCCCAACTTGTTAAACAAGTTACAAAATTCGGCCCAAACACCCTATAATCGACCGAACCTATTTAACCCAACAAACCCATACAAGTTATCCTAATAACAATATAAACCAACCTACAAAACATCTAATGCAAAAGCCTTATATTTTCTTGGTCTCTACAATCTTCCCCTAGGCTTTAGCATTAGACGGCTTCTATATTATGAATTTCTTGGAAATCTGCACCGTAGAGAGATCATACCACATCTTCTCTTCAACAATCTTTACCACTGCTCGAGTATAGCACTTGGCATATTCTCCAGTCTCTATAGAGCTCTCAATTTTGATTCTTGTACAACACCATTATGTCATTCTCATAAAATCTCAGCAAGTCATGAACTTCCATCACACTCATTGTCTTTGATTTGCAAATGATTTTTGCTTCACCAGTATACTCACTGTAAGCCCAGGTCTGGAAATCATCTAAGCAGCCTTCAAGATGTCTCATTGGTAGAGGGATGGTTTTACTTTTATCTGTTGGTGGATATAACACATTAGAAAACTTCTTCTTTGTGTCAAACTTGAATACATCCCTTTACCTCTTGGTATATGAATTCTTGTGTGGAAAATCCTCAAACTTCTTGAACTTGCTAAGCACAACATTCTTCAACTTCTTGTAGAAGTGATCTGCATACTCATTTCTTGATGGGTTAAAGAAAGGTTCCTTATAAAGCATAGTCAGATTCACAGTCTTCTAGGAATAGAATTATAGTACTCCAATGGACACTGCCCTTTTCTTCGAACCACAAACATATGTTTATCTCCATCGAACATCCAGGACTTTACATCAGAAGTAATTCCTCTTTTGTCATGATAGTGTTCACCAAGCTGAATCAGGTACCTCTCTGGAGGATATGCAAAAGTCTTAGCATCCCATCCTCCGTCAAATTCAGTAGCGGGTACCGTCATGTAGACACGATCCCTTGTATCCATCTCTTTTGTAGCACCTTCAGGAAGAACGGGACCGGATGCAGAATCATCTGGGATATCAGCCTCAAAATCAAACGCTGTTGAATGTGAGGAATCACTTGCTCCAGAACTGTTTTCTTTGCTTCCTGGGTCTCCTTTATCGTCTTTCTTTGACTGGGACTTGCTTGAACCACTCTTATCAGCTGAGTTAAGCTGCTTTACCAGCTTGTGCAATTCTCTAATCTGTCTTGAGAATTCTCTATTTACTTTCTTTTGGTTTGCCAGCTCAGTGTTGTGCACCTTTGGATATCAATCAAATCACCAATTATTTCACTCTCGGTTGCATTATGAGCTTTTAACTCTGCTATCTCTGCTCTAAGTTCTTTTCAAGTCTGAATTCAGCTGTCTCTACAGTTTCCCTTTGTCTTGGGCAGTGGGTTGTGAGGAGGAAGATTGACCTGTTCCCGTGCTAGTAGATAGAGGTACTCTAGTGTCCAATCGTCTCCTTCTTGGGTCATTTAAAGCTTCTGTAAGGTGTTATGTGGCAACCTTCAACTTTTCAGTCAGACCATCTGTAACAGAAGTACTGAGGGGAGGATCCTCTTCCGTTTTCTTATCAATGGAATCTCAACAGTCTCTGTCTCTTCTTCTTCCTCAACTTCAACGTCATCAAGATACGAATCATAATTGATATTATCACTATCATCAAAATACAAAGCTCCAATTTGCACATCTTCCAAGTTAAAATCTTCCCAATCATCACTATCAGAAATATCAATTACTGTCTTCTGTGATGCAGGCACGTTGTGCTCTTCTTCACTTACTGCATTGCTGTGAGGTGGGGCATCCTCCTTGTCTATTTCAGCAAACTCCCCAAATTTGTTTCCAAATGGGATCTTATCAGTTAATTTCTTCTTGGGGTTTATCATTGGAAAAATCTCAATCCCCATTGGTTTTGTATCATGAGTATCACCCGACTTCCTCAGATTTGGGTATCTGGAATCCAGAGTCAGCTGTATAAATCTTGGAACTGCAGCAAACTTCTTATCTCTTTTTATCACTGCCTTGATGTCTTCAAAGATCAATTTTGACCAGTTAAATCTCAATCCTCTGACAAGTGCCACCATAGCATGAGTATGAACCAGATCAAGTTGATCTGTAGAACTCTTCTTTGCAATGACACACTTTTGCGAATAGTGTGCCAGCATCCTCCAGTAGGGCGGAAGGAGAGCTTTCATTATTGGCGGAGACTCAGTGTGATACCCCATTTCCTTCAAACATTGGGTTACAGTTTCTTTATCTAGTGCAATAGGATCATTGGCAGAATCCTTTAATCTGAGAGCCTGTCTGAAGTTTTCCTCTGTTAGAATCACACTAATGTTCCGGATCTCTGCAAAAATCTACTTCTCATCATCTGACACAATTTCCATCTTCCAGAACTCTTGCTGCATTCTCATGCAAATAACTGGATTGGCAGTGAGTGCATAATGCAAGCAGCATTTCTTTAATCCCTCTATCATCGACTTGTATTTCTCCTTGTAGTCAGCAGGGGGATCCAACAGATATGCCACAATGTTGTGGTCCTTGAAAAACTCTAAGTTCCTGCAATCACAAACATAGATAAAATCAAAACAAACAGCAGTTCATCAGCCGTAAGAATTTTCTCAAAAAACGGGCAGCATAACAGCTTAAAAATGGAAGAAAACCATTTGAAACATGTCATAAGGTACCTTTTCGATCGAAAACTAGGTTTTCGATCGAAAAGCATCCTTCCGATCGAAAAGTCTGATGATTACCGAATCCCCTGATCGAAATGCCCATGTTCCCGAGAGCACCGATCGAAAAGTATAAGTCCTGATCGAAAAGTCATAAGCTCCGATCGAAAAGCATAGCTTTCGATCGGAAAGCTCAGATTTCGACCGAGAAGCTCCTGGTCATCGGTAACCCTTGATCGAAAAGCACCGGGGGCCGATCGAAAAGCTTCTCAGCCTGATCGAAAAGACCCTAGTTCGATCGAAAAGCCTTGTCTTCTTCGCTCAAAACCTGCAACTTAATTAAACAGGCTATATTCGAGTGTTTTCTCACAAGATTTTAATCACAAACACCTGCAAACATGATTTCTTACTCGTCCCACCCAATATTCACAAAAATAAAGCATATACCCATGTTTCTCCGCTGGGGGTTTTGCGGATCGTTTCAATCGGGGTGCTATAGCTCCTTAGAACTCAAAATCAACACCGTGTAGATGTAAGATGATGAAAACCGACCACCCTGGTGGTGTCGGAAGGTGACAATCGGCGGCGGTGGCGGCGAATTAGAGAGGGGCAGTTGCAGCGGCGATGAGGGTAATGGGGGGGGGGGGGAGGTGATCCGGTGGGTGAGTCGCAAGGGGGGTGGCGATGACTGTGGTGGTGTCCGACGGTGGTGATTGCTAAAGATGGTGGTGAGGGCTGTTAGGGTTCACGGTGAGAGGATAGGAGGAAGACAAGAGAAAGTGAGGGAGAGGAACCGATAGTTCCTTTTCCACCACTCTAGTTTTTAAAAAATATTTAACATGGACCCCCTCAAGTTTAAAGATGTGCATATTAAACCCAACCATTTACAAAACCAAAAACTTACCCACCAATTAATCCTGATTATTTTCGAAAGCTTCTCCTGAAATCAACCCCGTGAGATTTACATCTGACAACTTAAAAAAATTTAAAAAAAAATTCTTAACAATACAGATAAAATTAAAGTAGAACCAAAGTAAATAACCAAAAAAAAAACATAAAAAATATCTACCACTTGACAAACTGAGCTTTGAGTGAGAAGGCATATACTGGATCATACCAAATAATCTGTGACTGAGGAACCCTTTTCAGCTTCAGTTACTTTGCGTGTTCAGGCGATTGCTGGTATTTTGGTCTAACTTTAAACTCGTGCCGCTTTCGCTTACTCAGGCAGTTTTGTCACATTTTTTTTATCTTTTAGGGTTTATTAACTATGAACATCTATCCATGTCACACATATAAGTCCTAAGGTATATTTTGTACATTCTATCAAGTATACCTGGTTTCCGTACGACATTTTTCATGACACCTTTCCTTAAGCCTAACATCATGCTCCAGACGGGGTTGAGAAAAGAAAGAATAGATCACGGAGATTTTTGGGGATAATATTCAACGTCAACTGAATTTTTGAAACATTTTTTATAATGCTCTCATTAGTGATGCAGGCTGAGGGCTTTGGACACTTGAGGGTCTCTTTTAGTTGTGCACATTGGCATATTTTGGGTTTTAATCATTCTGTACAATTTGATCTTAGACATACATGGATCAGGGAGGCTCCAGGTCTCTGCTACCATAGAACAGAGGAGACTTGACTCACATACAACATCCCCAGGTCATTGCTCACGTAAAGCAGAGGGGATGGGAGTTTTTGAGCATGACATTAAAACTTAGAACCGGGCGTGCGTCTCAGGATTCCTGGTGCACAGTTAAATAGAGATTGTACTAACCTAAGTGTGTGTTTCCTATCAAGCATCATACGTTATCTTCAAGTGTTGTGATATTGACAGCAGAGCCTACTAAGCATATCAACCATGAATCACAGCTTTTCACATCCACCTTACGTGTGTCAGTCAGCAAACATCTGGAAATTTATATCACTTCCCAGCCTGGTCAAACAAAACCAGTTAAAAAATTTAAAAGCACACAAAATTAGTGGAAACATCAAGATGTTTATGTTATATGTTCCCCTTTCTTTTAGATTTTTAAAATACTGAGAAAAAGACACTATTTTTTTTATTAATAATAATAGATAAACAAATAGTAGTTGTCAGACTACTCGTCAAAGGCTATTATTCTGAGGTCTTTGAGACACATTTCAAAATTTGCCCTAGGGAGGGGTTTGGTGAACATATCCGCCACATTGTCATCCGATTGCACCCGTTCTAAGCGAATGAGCCTGTGTTCGTAGTAGTCCCAAATGAAGTGCGTTTTAATATCGATGTGCTTAGTTTTCGAATGTTGCACATGATATTTAACAATTTGCAAAGCAACATTATTATCACAATATATGGGAGTGTCAAAGAAATTCAGACCGTAATCTACCAGTTTATGCTGCAGCCATACCACATGTGAGCAACATGCAGATGCAGCCACGTATTCTGCTTCAACTGTGGATTGAGACACCGTGTGCTGCTTCTTGCTCTGCCAAGCTACCAACCTGTCTCCTAAGAACCGAGCTCCAGTAAATGTAGATTTCCTGTCAAGCTCATTGCCACCATAATCACTATCAGTAAACGCATACAGATTAAACCCAGACTCTTTAGTGTACTAGAGGCCCAACCTTGGCCTACCCTTCAAATATTTGAAAATTTGTTTAACAGCAGATAAACGAGAGAGTTTTGGATTAGCCTGATAACGAGCCCATTGACACACTGCAAACATGATGTCTGGTTGACTGGTTGTCAAATACATCAGTGATCCAATCATTGACTGGTACATGTGCTCGCTTACTGATTGACCATCTGGATCTTTGGTGAGTGCTGGCTTGGCCGCCATGGGTGTGGAGACAGGATTTGAATCTGCCATCTTGTACTTTTCCCGAATCTCTGTGACATATTTGGCTTGATGAATAAGGATGCCACTGTCACCTTGATTTGCTTGTAATGCCAAGAAGAATTCCATTTCGCCCATTTGACTTATCTCGAACTTTGTTCTCATTACACGTTCAAATTCTTTGCACAGATCTTCATTTGTGGACCCGAAGATGATATCGTCCACATACACTTGTACCATGATAATGTCATCCTCAACCTCTTTCCTAAAGAGTGTCTAGTCCACAATACCCCTTATATACCCATGAGCTAGAAGGTGGTTAGTCAGCGTTCTGTACCAAGACCGTGGGGTCTGGTGCAAACCATACATGGCTTTGTCTAGCTTGTAAACATGGTAGGGATGTTCTTCATCAATGAACCCAAGAGGTTGAGTAACATACACCTCTTCATCCATTTCAGCGTAGAGAAACGCAGTTTTCACGTCTAACTGATAGACAGTGAAGTTCATGTAGGATGCATAGGCCAAAAAGACTCTTATTGCTTCCAGACGAGCAACCGGTGCATATACTTCATCATAATTGATGCCTTCAACCTGCTTGTGCCCTTGAACCACCATTCGTGCTTTGTTTCTAACAATAACACCATTGTCATCCTTTTTATTCTTATAAAGCCACCGAGTTGTCATGACCTTTTTTACAGCAGACTTCTCCACTAACCTCCATACTTGAAGCTTTGAGTATTCATTTAGCTCCTCATGCATAGCGTCTACCCAGCTAGGATCTGTTAGAGCCATTGTGATGTTTGGAGTCTCAATTTAGGAGATAAAACATGAATACATGTAGTGGTTGATGTATCCTGATTGACTTCTTGTTATCACCCCAGAAGCTAAAGGACCAATGACATTGTCCAAGGGGTGATACTTATGAATTCTTGTTTCAGCAACAGCTTAAACTGGGATTTCTGGAGGTAGATTTGGCTGAACAGGTTCTTTATTAGTTTCTGCATCTGCCTCTGCATCAGCTACCTGAGATTGAACAGTGTCTGTGTCGGGGTCGTTATCTTCCGCATCATCAACACCAGCATCAGCAGTTTCATGTACTGGTGTTTTTTCTGTGTCGGAGCTAGTAACAGGAGTTTTTGAAATGGTATGAGTCATTGATGGGCCTGATATTGAATCATCAAAAAGTTCTTCAACAATGAGTGGATCCAATACAAAAGGAAGGAAAAATTGATTGTAGTCAAATGCTTGCGCGGGACCCACTCCTCCTTCTGAGGGATTTTCTTCAAGCCAATCCACATTAGTAGACTCTCACAATACTGGTTGTTTTGTTAAAGACCCTGTAAGCTGAGCTGGCAGAATAACCTACAAAATAACACTCATCAGATTTAGCAGCAAATTTTGGCAAATCAGTGTTAACTAAAACAGTGCAAAGATACCCAAAAGCACGAAGATGCCCAAATTCTGGGCTTGTCATGATAGACTAATTCGTAAGGTGTCTTCTGGTGTCACTTATTGATGTAGACTCTGTTTTGCATATAGCAAGCAGTGTTGCCTGCTTCTGCCTAAAACATGGTGGGCAGCTTGGAGTCACATAACATAGTACGAGCAGCTTCAATCAATGTTCTGTTGCGTCGTTCTGCCACGCCATTCGGCTGTGGAGTATACGGCGCACTGTACTGATGCTCAATTCCTTTCTCTGCACAGAATCATCAATTGTGCGATTCTTGAATTCTATCCCATTATCACTCCTTATTAGACGAAGTTTTAGTATTATTGTAATTACTTTTGTATTCTAGAGGGGTGTAGTGTGTAACTGTATTTCCTATTTATACTTGTACATTATTCATCATTGATCACAATACACAATTACAAATCATATGGTATCACAGCCACCTTTGTGATCCTCCAAACCCTACGGCCACAATTACCGCCCCCACCTGCTGTAAACCCTCCCCTCTTCTCAGCCGCTAACCTCCGCCCTCCCTCCCATGGCCACCCTGGTTGCGTTTGATCTGCGCACTAAAGCCCACCACAACTCCCACAAGTTCGGTTTCACCCTCACCGCCTCTAACTATGGGGACTGGAAGACCATGCTCACCCCCTTCTGGGTGGCGAACGATGCCCATGTTCGAATGCTTATCCTCTCCACCATCTCTGAAACCTCATTCCAGCATGTTCAAGGCACGACCTCTCGTGACTTATGGCTGTCCCTTGTGTGTGCATATGCCCCGCACACGGCTTCTCGGGAATACACCCTCAAAACATAATAGCTTCGAATCGAGATGAAGTCCGATGTGTCATCCGCGGAATACGTTACACGTGCTCAAGAGTACGCAACGGCTCTCTCCAACATTGGAGAGCCCATGAAGGAAAAAGATGTGGTCATGCTAGTCATCTCTGGGTTGCGCGATAAATACAACGGTCTCAAGACCACCGCCCTTTCCAGACAACTCGCTTTCAATGAACTTCATGCATTAATTACTGATCATGAGTTCATGCTCAAAAAGACTGCTCCTGAGCTTCCACCAGCCCAAGCCTTCGCCGCCAAGGCTGCCACAACCCCCAGCCCCTCCTCGCAGCCCAACTCTGAGGCTCTCCTTGCGGTCCAGCAAATTGCATCCCAACTAGGGCTGCAAATTCAGCTCTCACCATCTCCGCAGGCCTTTTATGCCGGTCAACAGCCTTCCTTTTGTCGCAATAATCAGCAGCAGCCCCGCACCAACAACTCGCACAACCGGAACAACAACAACAATCGTCCTGCTCGGGGAGGTAATAGATTTTCATGGGCCACTCATCAAAATTCTATTTCAGGTACTTGCAACAGGTGTGGAATAGGACATGTACCTTCTCAATGCCCCCAACGGGATCCGGTAACGCTTCCAAAGCGTTCTCCTCCACCAGCAAACTTCAGTGAGTACAGGTCATAGGCTTCCAACATGTGGCTCCCAGACACGGGTTCCAGCCACCCTGTCGCTCCGGATATGTCCACTTTTGATTCAGCCAAATCCTACTATGGCGGTGACAACCTCTATGTTGGCAATGGTAAGGGTCTCCCTATCCTCTATATTGGCTCATCCCACATTCGCTCTCCCACCAAAACCTTTAATCTCTTATACATTCTTCATGTTCCTAACATAAAACAGAACCTCCTTTCAGTTCAAAAATTCTGTCATGACAATGATGTTTACTTTGAATTTCATGCTACTTATTTTACAGTGAAGGACACGTCTACACACACTACCCTCCTCATGGGTCCAGCCGCTGATGGGCTCTACTCTTTCCAATCACCAAGATTCAAGCCTATCAACAAAGTGTCTTTCTCCGCCACTCGTGCTTCTCCTTCCACATGGCATCAAAGATTGGGGCACCCACATGATCAACTTTTAAAGTCTATGTTACAAACAAATAAGTTACCATTGTAAAACAATTGTTTTGACAAATTTTGTGATTCTTGTTCTTTTGGAAAATCCTCCAAACTACACTTATTTCCTACTTCTATTAAAAGGAATCATGTTTTAGATCTTCTGTTTTGTGATCCGAGCCTTCGTCTGAAGGTCACAAGTACTTCTTACTTTGTATTGATCATTATTCAAAATATATGTGGTTTTCTTGTTAAAAGCTAAATCTGATGTCTACAATACATTTAAACAATTTATTAAAATGGCTGAACGTCAATTTCAGACCAAAATCAAATATCTCCAAACCGATTGGGGAGGGGAATTCCGCAACCTTTTCGCCTTCTTTCTTGATCTCGGCATTCGTCATCGCCTCTCGTGTCTACACACGAGTGAGCAGAACAGTATCGTGGAACACCGGCACCGACACGTTGTCGAAACCGGTCTCACTCTCCTTGCTCATCCCCATGTTCCCCGACGTTTTTGGCATTTCGCCTTTGACATAGCTGTCTACCTAATAAATCGAATGCCCATGCGCTCCAACTCCTCCATATCACCATTCCACCACCTTTTCAATCTTCCTCCCGACTACAATTTCTTACGTGTTTTCGGGTCCTAATGCTTCCCGCATCTCCGCCCCAACAACCAACACAAGCTTGACTTCCGATCCACTTCATGTGTCTTTCTCGGCTATAGCCCGGCACACCATTAGTGAACAACCTGAAGCATCAAGTCATAAGAAGCTAAAGAAAATAAAGTCAAGGCAAGATCATGATGACATCTCGTCAAATTCCTCAAAAGCTAATTCACCTATGCCAAGATCAGCCTCTTTTATACTTGAGGGAGATGTTAGTCCTGGCTATAACAGAGAGTCAAGATCAAAGTATGCTCAAGAACGGAAGAAGCTTGAAATAAGAAGAGGGCCTGTTTCTAGAACTGGAACTGCTGCATATATGCAAACACCAGCAGTACCTGAACCTGAAGTCTTTGAGCAACAAAGAAATCAATCTGCTCCCTTCCCGCATCTCCGCCCCAAACCAAGCTGGCATAGCCTCTGAAAGAAAAACTCTTCCCATTGTCACAGAATAAGATGTAGATGATACTCATCTTGCTGATTCCCCATCAGATGACAATGAATCTTCTGAATCTGAAGTTGATATTTCCTATGGCGACACGTTTCTAAATGATGAACCAAATGATGAAGAGGAAGATGAAATATATCAATCGGTAATAAGCCTGGTGCCACCTCCTAAGAATATCAAACTTCCGAGATTCTCCAGAGCTGCACTTGAATTAAATCAATCTTCAGGAGAGATCCTTTCTTTGACCATGGGTGAACCAGATGCTCCTCCTGTCATTCCTGAAATGTCATTGCAACTCTAGTTGGCTCCTCCAGTACAACAGCCAATAAGCATGGTTATGCCTGCAACTGCTGTATCTGATATTTCTGAACAACTAAAACACCTGCATGTTGAAAGTGAGTTCTTAGATCTTGGAAGAAACGCATTTCGGGAATTCTATGCAAGCACTCTTGCTACTGATCCTAGAAGCCGAAGCGTTGTAGTTGTTACTGAAGAAGCAGTTGAAGCCAGAGAAGCATTAGAGATTCAGCCTCTCAGCATGGTTCCAGATGATATCTTTAATGATATTAGTTTGGCTGAGCGTCTGAACAATCTTGTTTATGACTCCAGTGCTACAAACTTCATAAACCTAAAGTTTACAACTAACGAGGAAATCAGTTACGAGATCAAAGACGAACCAATTGAGATTGTATCTCCAACTCATCCAAGATCTGAACATGTGGAAAGTGTTCCTCAAACTATAGATGATGTTGACATGACATCAATCCTTTCACCAGTTCATCATTCAGAAGAAGATCAAGTAAATCAGGAAGGAGTCTCATCCCAACCTTCTGTGCCAGCATCTACTGAAACCGCCACTGGTGCTGCAAATGAAACCGTTCAAATTCATCCAATAACAAGTGCTGGTGGTGGTCAAGACACAAATAATCCGGCCTCATCACAAGAAGTTGTTCCTTCAGGTAGACCTGACAAAGCTAAAAGGAAACTGACTCCTGAAGAGATTTACGAACAGGAAATGGAAAAACAAAAGAAGAAGGAAGAATCTATCAGAGCTGCTAAGGAAGAAATAATTCTTGAGAGGAAGCTGGATGAGATTGCCAGACAAGAGGCTATCAGAAACTTGATTGAATCCAGCCGTCCTCAATCAAAAATGGGCCCTGGATCAGAAAACTTTGAGCCAAATGATCAAAACACAGATCAGGGAGAACCTAGAATAAGAATTATCCTCAACTTAGCTGGAGACAATGTTGATCCGTCTGACACATCAGAAATTGCAAAATATGTCAGAGAGCTCATATCTCGTGGGATTCCATTATCCTACTTGATGACCCTCACGGATGCACAGCTAGTTGAATTGTATACCGACGAGCAAGATATGGAGAAACATCTCTACAACTACAAACTTGCAGATAAGCTTACTGATCCTCGAGCAAATCCCTTTGCTGATACCAATAAAAATTTTGAATATGTGCAATTCAACGACAATCTGCGGGAAAAGATCTGAGAGATGCATGCTCAGTATATGCCTCCACCTCCTGATATCTTTGATCATGTTTCACCTCCACCCAGTCCCACTACAGCTACGCTTGGTGTTAACCAAATGACCAAAAGAGAGTTGCAGAACTTTCTAGACGAGCGGAGATATGCTTATAAGCTATAGCAGAAAGCAGCTACCTGGTCTACGAAAGATGGTCAAAAACCACATTCTTGAAGAAAATAAGAAGGTCAAGCGTTAGCAAGATGAACGAGAAGCAATAAGGGTAGAGGAACACCGAAGGAAGGAAGCCCCTACCTTGGTTGATGACTGGAAGGAAATGGCACCTTATCGGAAAGCCTTGGAGCAGTTCACTGCTAAAAAGCTCAAAGATATGCCTCCTAACGTCGAATCCGATGATGGGATGAAAATCCTTGGTTGGAAATATGATCATGAGTTTAAGGCATTTATTGTCAAACGCAGAAATGGATTTGTACAATTATTTGCCAAAATAAGAGACCTTCTAAATCAGTTCTCTTGGGAGTTGAAACAACTTAGGTGGCGACAACTGATCAACCACTCAAATGATCTAGTGGGTAGAGATGCTGAAGAACAAATAAGATCTATCTACAATGTTAGCTCTACTCGCCCCCTCAAGACAGAGAAAAAGAAGTACAAAACTTTCAGAAGGCAGAGAGCTGTGGTCCCACATAAGGTAATGTACAAAAGTATCAACAAGGATTTGATTACAAAGAAAATAAAGGAAGATCAGAAAAGCAGCCCTATAAAATGTTGGTATTACAGTGGAGACACTCATGAGTTGGTCATTGAAAGGGAAGACGACGATACAATAAGGCTCTTCGCTGCAATTGAACTGAGACTGCTGCATAGAAGTTACCTTAAATGGTTATTCTACAGTCTCCTGGACACCATCCCTCGAAGGCTTAGGCCACACGAGATAGTGGATGCAAACTACTTCGGTTTGTTTCTAAGATGGTGGTGCTGGGAGTGCATTGCTGCCGGGAAGATGACAACGGAAAGCCTGAGTGCCTTGAAAGACTGGGTCATGGGTGGTCGCGGGATTTGCTATCTCTCCCGTGGTCGTGAAAGGATGTTGGAGATGTGGCACTATTCTGACTTGAAAAAGTTCACTAGAGAAGACCTTTGGATACTGTACGAGGCACAGATCATGTGCTTAGATGATCGATATAGGAAGCTTGCACGCAAATACTAGAGGTTCTTGCTAAAGCTTCTTAGACAACTCAGATAGTCGTCAATTTATATCTTCTATGTTTGTATTACCACCAAAGGGGGAATTTGTAAAATCTTTATAGGTTGGTGGCAACTCAAACATAGCATCCTTAGTAATTATGCTCAAATTGTAAATCTTTCACTTTAACCTGTATTTTGTACTTCGACAAATTCTCTTAATGCTTATGATAAACACTCAAGTGTTTGATGTTTTGTGTTTCATATGTAATGTCTTAACTTGTGTTGATTATTGATATTGAAGAAATTGCCCTTGTACATTTCAATTGCAGTGTGAAAGTCTGAATCCAAGTTCTGGGTCATTTCATGATAATCTACTTGGCAAATGTTAATAATTGAATGTGTCTTCGTAATAACAACCCTTAGTGATTCAATAATGATAACTGACATTTCCAGAGTGTACTTAGTGATTTCTGAACTTTCTTGGCGACCTCACCAACATTCTTGGCGACCTCACCAAGAATGTTGGCGATCTGGCTTTGCTCTTGGCGATCTGGTGTCCCAGTCTTGGCGACCTCGCCAACCCTTGGCGAGCTCAGCATTAGCCTTGGCGATCTCAACATTGTTCTTGGCGATCTCGTCAGTTTGATGTCATAAAATTCACTAACTTCAATAACATTCTCTTGATTTCAGTGCAATCACGACCTGTGATCTCTCTAGTATAAAAAGCAACATGGAAATACCCTAGAATAAGCTCCTGGACGGCTGTTTGAAGAGAGAGAGAGCACTTGTGTGTGAAAAACCACGTGTTCTTGAGTTTCAGACATGAAATCTAAGGATTTCAACAAGCAAACACTATGATTTGATCATGGATTCATGATTTCCGCACTTGGATCTGTGTATTGGATGAGTAAAGGCTCCAAATTGGTCCTGACACCATTGCTATCGCTGCTTCGACCCCATCACTGACCGCCTTTATAGCTCCCGGCATGTTCGTTTCAATGAACATTGCTTCCCCTTTCAACCCAAGCCCTCACCCCCCCCCCCTCCGAGCCCCACTCGTGAGCCATACTGTAACATTTCGGGTTTCCGATTTGTCAGATTCGACCCGAATTCATGTAAACCGTACCGTGATCGATAATAAATGATGAGATATGTTTTCTATGATGTTTTACACCTCATTTGATGTGATTTGATTCGTTATTATGATTATTGATTTGATTTACTCTTATTTCGGATTTTACGCGAACACGTCACCAATAACGTTTAACCGAGAATTCAAGCACTCCGAGAATGTAGGAGACTTGTATGTGATACTAGTTAAGCATACAAGTGAATACTAGCAAGGATGTGCAAGGATTTGAGGTTTAGAACGAAAACGGTGAATGTTCGGTAAATCCCGCGCGATTTCGATTTTAACAGGGAGATCACGTTTTCAAGTATCATATATCAGATTTGTCATATTTATGAGTCTTATAGTCACTTATGATCACTCACGATATTACGAGTCATCACACACTTGATCAAGTCACAAATCGTAGGTGAATTGCTTAAAAGTGATACGTACGGCAAAACCGACCAAAATTGCATGTTTTGACCTAATTTGTGTATACATTAGTGTTACATGACATATTTGTTATCATTTTGTGTGGATTTAATGTAATGAACATGATGGGACCATTATTTGGGTGATTTGGGAGAAAACGGGACTCGAAAACACCAAAAAACGACAAACCGAGCACCCGAAACGATGAAACAACAAAGTTGTCACCCGGGGAAGCACTAGGCGTATCGCCTAGAGCTTCACAAAGCCCTAGGCGATACGCTAGGAAGTCTAATTCCAGCCAAACCCTAAAAATCCACTATTTAAGCATCATTAGCCACCATGCTCTCCCCATTCAGTCCCAAATCACTCTCCAAAACCCTAAAACGGCTGTAAACATTAGAGGTGAAGATCTTTGAAGATTCAAGGCCCAAGTTTCTTGCTTTATTGCTTAGGATCACCTAGAAATCATCCCTTTCGGTAAGTAATCGTCAAAACCATGACATAGTATCGTGAATCTTCTCTTCTACTCCCATCAAGGTCTGAACTTTATATGTTATTTGGCTTAAATCCATGTTACAAGTGATAGATATAGGGTTCTTATGATTAAAGATTCCATCTTTTTGCTTGATCTTGTCATTTAGCTTGAATACATGATGAAAACTCTATAGATCTAGGTTTTTCATGCAAATTGATGTGTGGTTCTTCATGAAAGTTATAATCTTAAGTATAGATCTAAGATTTAGACATGATGAATCAGTAATATGATGTAGATCTAGGATTTTCTTTGATCAAGATTGGATTTTTATGTGGCAATATGACTAGATATATAGAAAGCATGTCATCTAGGACTAGATTTAGGGATTTTCTCATCAAGACTCCATTTTTATGTTATAAATGAACTTGATTTGTCTCATGAATGATGTTTAGGACCAGATCTATGTGAAATGATCATCAAGGATGGGTTTTGCATGATAAAATGAATAGATCTCAACTTGTGTGTCATCTAGGGTTATAAATGTGTGTCAAAAACTTCAAGATGACATTTTTACCTCCTAACATGTTTAGATCTATAAATTTCTTGGCATATAAAGTTAGATCTGTATGTGAGACTATCAAATCATAAACTTTTATGAGTTTAAATGATAAATCCATCCATGTACGCTCAATAGGGTTCGTTTTGTGAACAAAAGTTGATTTTTATGCTAGATTTGACTAGATTCATGTTAGACTTGGCTAGGTTCATGCTAGATTCAAGTAGATCTATAAAGTCTATGATAGATTGTGTTAGGTCTGACCTTGTATGATAAACATGTGAATTACCTTGAATTGTTACCATGAAAATTGACTTTGTTGACCTTTGTTGACCTAGTTTGACTTCCATACTAGTTTGCTAGACTAGGACCTTTCAACCTTACTTAGGGCATGGACTTGAACCCAAACTAAGCCCGTACGATATCACTTGAGTAAAACACCAATGAGTTGTGGGTTGGTTATGTCGTGTCATGTCGCGTTAAGTCACGGTTACCACTTTACTTATTTATCTATTGGTTTTTGTCTCAATCTCGATCAATCATCAAGGTGATCTCCGGATGTGATTTTCGCGCATCGCTATCGCTTATCTCTACTCTCGATTCACCTGTGAGGTGAGTACTCATAGCCCCATTTTTTTTATTTATTTATTTTTGGGGTGCAACATGTACCAATGATCAAACTCTAGATTGATTTTCTCTAAAAACTACATGCGTACTCTATGAACGATTATGTGTTAATCTTGCATGATAACTCTATGTGCTCGATGTGTTATGATTGTGAACGACCTCTAGAACGACCTTGTGTGACATTAACTGTAAAAAGCCGGGTTAACGGTAATAGATCTATTGGCTTGACAAGCCCACTTGGCCTGCCTCGCGTGTGGCGCCTTGTGATTGAAAACCTTATGGTCAGGTTTGGATCATACACCCATATATGCTCAATTTCATAAGGTTATTGTACTTGATTTTCACTTAGTCTCGTAGGACGCATGTTTTACATTATGATATTGTTAAACCTATAATTACTCACCAACTTTCGTAGTTGACCTTTGATTTTCACATGTTGCAGGTATTGATGCTTGATTATGATGTCGTCATTTAGGATCGCATGGGACTTTAGTATACCTATTTAAATAAAAATTAGAACTCATATGCTATGTTTAAACTTTGTTGGATTCGAATATTTGTATGGATTTATGTTTGTTCGTTGTTTTGAAATGTGGCATGATTAAATATATCAACCTTTAATTAGTGTTGTGAGCATCTGGACAATCTTAGCGCCTCGACGTAAATTCCGCCGTCGGTTGGGGTGTTACACATACATCTCCTCCTATCCCGATCCTATCCCGCCGGACAGTGACCCAACACCGTCGGCCACCAGCCCACCACCTCCGCCACTTGGCCCTACACCACCGGACACCGGCCCCATTCCGTCGCCCCCAACCATCCCTCTCTAAACCTACCGTCGTCGCCCTAAAAACACCACCACTCAATCTACCCCGGCTCAAATAGCCGCTCCTCTTCCCCGACCTTCGAATCTCCGCCCAACCTAAAACAAAGCACTCCTTACAATGCCTCCTCCTTCTCAACTATCAAATCTGACTCCGACACTGAGCCATCCTCCTTTACCATTGCCAACAACGATCCAAAATGGCGACATGCCATGGCGGACGAATATTCGGCTTTAGTAAAGAATGAGACATGGTCGTTGGTTCCTAGGGTTCCAGGTGCTAACATCGTTGACTGCAAGTGGCTGTATAAATTGAAGCGAGATGTCACGGGTGCCATTAGCTGATACAAGGATCGTTTAGTGGCAAAGGGGTTCATGTGACAACCGGGTATTGACTATCAAGAAACTTTCAGCCCGGTCGTGAAAGCAAGAAAAATTCGGCTGGTTATTTCCATAGTTGTTACACGCCGGTGGCATCTTAGGCAACTTGACATTTAGAATGCCTTCTTACATGGCGACCTTAAGGAAATGGTTTATTTACAGCAACCCCTAGGTTTTATGGATCCTCAGAGGCCAAATCATGTGTGCCGTCTTTATAAATCTCTGTATGGCCTCAAACATACCCCACGCGCCTCGTTTCACAGGTTGTCCACGGCTCTTCACCACCTTGGCTTTCGGGGGTTAAAAACTGATCCCTCGTTATTTATTTACAACTCCAGGGGTACTATCCTTTACGTGCTCGTCTACGTTGATGACATAATCCTTACGGGCAACAACGAGCAGGCCATTGATCAGGTTGTTCTCCGCCTTGGTCAGTACTTTCCAGTTCATGATATGGGTCGCCTATGGTATTTCTTGGGTATTGAAGTTGTGTATCGTGGGTCCGATGTCATCCTGTCTCAGCAGAAATACATTCTTGATCTGTTGCAGAAGGCTGGTCTTTCCGATGCAAAACCGGTAACGTCTCCTATGTCCACCTCTACGAATCTTGCCTTGGGGGATAGCCCTCCTTGTGAGAACCAGGTCCGGTATCGCCAAGTTATGGGTGCTCTTCAGTATGTGACACTCTCTCGGCCGGATATTGCGTACGCTGTCAACAAAGTGTGCCAATTTATGCACTCTCTCACGAAAAATCATTGGCTTGCTGTCAAAAAGATCCTTCGTTACTTATGAGGTACCACTACTGACGGGCTTCTCATTCAGCAAAACTCAGCCTCCGTTCTTCATGCTTATGCTGAATCTGCTAACAATAGCGTCACACACACATACACAAATCACTAAGGCTTCCTAGCCTCCCCCTTAGAAAATGGTGCCTTACGTACCATTAAGGAAAAATGTATTTTCTCGATTTTCAACTCTCGTCGGAATTAGGGTTTTGGTGGTAAACATGTAGTAATTGGAAGGGTGGATATGTCGGTAGTCGGGGTATCTGTCGAGAAAAGCGTTGCATATAAGCCCTATCAACCGTTGGGCCCGGATGCTCACCTGGGACACCCCGATGAGAGTATTGAAACCTATTAGGCCAAAGCATGTTTTACCACTAGGGCTCGAAACTGATTAGTCACGGCTGTAGCCTCTCAATCGGGAGGTGAGAACCACTCCAATACGATTTATCTCAATTACTCGATTTTGTGATTTTCGCGCGGTTATGCTTAAAAAGATTTTTGGAACTATGTCGATCCGAGTCACACGAAACAATACACTAACACGCACACATACACATATGTATATGCATCTATTCGTGTTCAAAACATCATGAAATTCTAAATTTGTTTATCGATCACGTCATTATCTAATCCCTAATTCTTGTTTCGTACCATCTCAGAATGTCGATCCATTTCAAAGGGCGCCGTAAGGGTGATAGCGGCCGGACAATGGCCTCGGTTATCGCGAAGCAAATAGCCGAGGTCCTTCCCAACATCGTGGTTCTGATCCAGCAGGGCCTAAATGCCAATCCTACCAATACTGCTACTGTTTCATCTTGTACCTTCAAGCACTTCAACTCATGTAACCCTCCTAAATTCAAGGGCACCGAGGGTCCTATTAGGCTACTTCAATGGTTTGAGGGGATGGAGAACACTTTTATCAACAGCGACTGTCCTGATGAGCTGAAAGTCACTCGTGCCACCAGCACCCTGATTGAAAAAGCTCTTACTTGGTGGAACGGAGAGAAAAGGATCCGTTGGTCTGACGAAGCCCTAGCCTTATCTTGGGACGAGCTCAAAGAAATCATGAGGGAAAAATACTATCCTCGCAGTGAACTAAAGAAACTTGAGGATGAATTTCGGGCATTGAAACAATACAGTGGGGAAAATCAGGAGTATACTGACCGCTTCTATGAACTAAAAATCTTGGTGCCTGAAATCGTTACTCTGGAAATTCGTGCTATTGAGGCTTATGCTGGTGGGTTACCCGAACAGATTCAGGATTCTATTTGGGCCAGCAATCCGGTGACACTCGACAGCGTTGTTCGCCTCGCTGCTCGTTTGACCGATAATCATGTCAAGGCGGGTACTCTAAAAAGGAGGAATTCAAAGAAGGAGTTGAGCACTGAAAAGACCGAGCCCGCGGTCAAGAAAGAATTTAAAACTGGGTCTTCAGCTGGTAAAAGTAACAAAAAGAAGCGTAAGGGCCGAAACCTTGCTGTTACCGCCACTCCTGCAGCACCGACTACACCTGCTATTCCTGCTCCTCCTGCCAAGAAGCCGTATACCGGGACTCATCCACTTTGTGATCGGTGCACCTGCCATCACCCTACACATGTCCCTTGCTGGCAATGTACTAACTGTGGGCGGTTTGGTCACCTCACCCATGCTTGTCGCCTACCCATTCGAGCCCAGCCAGTGGCCCAGTATCCTGCTCCACCCATGATAGCCCAAGCCCCAAATGTCCAAGTTCAAGTTAGGGCTTGCTACAACTGTGGGTCTACTACCCACCTTCGCAATGCATGCCCCGCTCTCGCTATGGTTAATCAGCCTGCCGCTAATGCGGCTCGAGGTGCCCCTGCTCGTGCCTTCAACATCAATGCAAATCAGGTTCATATTTGCTTTACCTCTTAAATCTTAATGATCTCTATCATTTATTACCATTAACACTAACATGGTTGGTCTATACAAATCAGGCTCAGGCGAACCAGGAGGTGGTCAATGGTACGTTCCTTATCAATAATCGTTATGCATCTATATTATTTGATTCTGGTGCGGACCGTAGCTTTGTGTCATTAGAGTTTGAGCCCTTACTTTCTTCTCCCCGTATTATGCTTTACTCTCCATTATCTGTTGAAATTGCGGATGGTAAACCTGTTGATCGCGACTCGGTGATTCGTGACTGTAAGTTGGACTTCAAGGGTCATATTTTTCTTATTGATCTCATTCCTATGCCTCTCGGGAGCTTCGATGTCATCATCGGTATGGATTGGTTATCTAAAAATCATGCGGAGCTTGTTTGTTTCGATAAGATCATTCGCATTCCTCGTTCGGATGGTCAGTTTTTGTTGATCCACGGCGATAAACATCCGGTGGGCTTAAGTTTATGTCTTGCACCAAAGCCCGTAAGTACTTACGTAAGGATTATCCGGCATTCTTGGCGCATATTATGGAGGTTCGAGATAAAGAAATGGGAATTGAAGACATCCCGGTCGTGCGAGACTTTCCTGAGGTGTTTCCCGATGATATAGCGGGTCTTCCTCCCGTTCGCCAAGTGGACTTCCGTATTGATCTTGTTCCGGGTGCCACTCCTGTTGCGAAGTCACCCTATCGCCTTGCACCCTCGGAAATGCAAGAGTTGGCTAAACAACTCCAGGAGCTTTCTGATAAAGGGTTCATTCATCCGAGTTCGTCTCCTTAGGGAGCACCTATTCTATTTGTTAAGAAAAACGATGGCTCTCTTCGCATGTGCATTGATTATCGTGAGCTCAATAAACTCACGTACGTCTTATGTTGGAGCTCCTGAAGAAAGAACAACTTTATGCCAAATTCTCTAAATGTGAATTTTGGCTAATTGAGGTCCAATTTTTGGGGCATATCATTAACGATAAGGGTATTCACGTCGACCCTGCTAAGATAGAGGCCGTTAAGAGTTAGTGCACTCCTACTTCACCGACTGAAGTCCGCTCGTTTCTTGGGTTAGCGGGCTATTATCGGCGTTTCATTACTAATTTCTCTCGCATAGTTGTGCCTCTTACTGCTTTGACGCAGAAAAGTCAGCCATTCGAGTGGGGTCCTGCTCAGGAATACGCTTTTCAGACACTTAAACAGATGTTGTGTGAGGCTCCCATTCTCACACTTCCTGATGGGACGGATGACTTTGTGGTCTATTGCGATGCATCCCATCAAGGCCTTGGTTGTGTTCTCATGCAACGGGGAAAAGTAATCGCATACGGATCGAGGCAGCTTAAGAAGCACGAAAAGAATTACACGACGCATGATCTTGAGCTTGGTGCGGTCGTGTTTGCTCTAAAAATTTGGAGGCATTACCTTTACGGTACCGAGTGTGTGGTTTTTACCGATCACAAAAGCCTCCAACACATCTTCGATCAGAGGGATCTCAACATGCGCCAACGTCGATGGATCGAACTCTTAAACGACTACAATTGCGAGATTCGTTATCATCCTGGGAAGGCGAATGTCGTGGCCGATGCCTTAAGTCGAAAAGAGCATCTCAAGTTGGTTCTATTTTAGAGTTCCCATCATATGACCAATCTTAAAGCTCGCATTCTGGTAGCTCAACACGCATCTGTTGATGAGGGAAATTTGCATAATGAGTTATCTTGTGGTGCTGAGCTTCAATTTGAAACCAAGTCTGATGGTCTTCTCTATTTCTTGGATCGTATCTAGATTCCTGATCGAGACGATCTCCGGGTGATTATCATGAACGAGGCGCACAAGTCTCGTTATTGTTGGATTAGGTGTCTAAGCCTATAACTATAATTGATAGCAGCACAGTCCTTTTGGGTTGCCCTCAAGACTCGACATATGGAGAATTAATAAAAAGGGAAAAGAAATAGTTTGTTAATTATTATGGTCTAATAATTAACTAGACAAAAACTATTTGGGAGGTTAATTAACAGTTTGTTAATTGAAAGGGATAAATAATAATTAATCAATAGTTGGTTAAATTAGGAAATTATCTATCCCACATGGAAGATTTCGAAAATCCCTTAGGCATAAGGAAATTTCGAAATTTTGCATGTATCCCACATTGGTGGGATTACAAAGTAAGGAGGTTATTCAAGGCTATAAATAAAGGCCTTAGGAATTCATTCCAATTCGCTCATCAAGGCTTGAGTATTCGCCTCCTTCTTTCTCCCTCTTTGTGGAAGAACTCCTTATAGTTCATCCCACCCTTAGTTTATATTCTTCTTCGAGTCCTTGGGTGTGATCCCATTAGAGGCACGACGCTTGTGGTGCTTGCTTCCTTGAAGTCAAGAAGGATTAATATAGTTGTTTACTATAACAACTAAGAGGTATGTAACCCTAGCTGTCTTAGTAACTTATTTATTTATTTTGATTGTTTGCTAGGGTTTATTATATGTTCATAGTTATAGGTTCAATAGTGAAAACATAGATCATGTTTTAGGTTGCATGCACCCTTAATTGTTTAAGTTTGCTTGTAGTGCCTGAAACCCATCAGTGGTATCAGAGCATAAGGTTTGTTTTCAATTGAATTAGCTATAATTGTTGAACTGTTAGGAGGCTCACATTCGATTTTAGGTATTAGGTTTTTTGAAACCCTAATCTTGCCCCCTAAGTTTCGAATGCCTTTAGGATAAGGATTAATTTAATAGTTTAAATTTATTATCCTATTGTTATTATTATTGATATATAATAATGGTATTTTTAAAAGTTTTAAAAATACACCTTATACTATATGTATGATTAAAAGCTTAATTGTTATTATATGTATAAGAACAACAGTCAGTCAAATCAATAGTAGGCCTCATTCACGAAGCTAGTCTATAAGGGGGTATAAGGAAACTGCCTATAAAATGGTAGTTGAATGGGTGTCCATTCTCACCCACCGCTTCCTTGATTAGTGGAGGGTCGTTAGCCGAGCGGGTTTGATAGGACTAGATTCTAATTCCCATTAAAAGTATAATGACATTAAAAGTAACTACACCTTTTATTATAAATTCCTAGTTACTTTAGGAAAAATGTGAATTTGTATGCTAACCCATGAAATTGCACATTACACTTTATAAGTCATTAGTGGAGCGTGTGTGGTTAACCGGCACACTAATAGGGACTAATAAAGAGTTGTAATGGGTATCTCAAAAATTATTATTGTTGATGGAGCGTGTGTGGTTAACCAGCACATCAATTGAGATGATAAATGACATTGAGGTTACCAAGCACATTTGCATGGTTATTCACATCTTGTTTGTGATCCTCGGTATCCCAGTCACAAATGGAAGAGCATAATCCGAGATTAAAGATGCCATTGAATAGTTTCAATGAATCTCAAAAGGAAACCTACCTTTATGAAATTTGCAATCAGATTACGGCATCCCTCTTCTAAGTTGTAAATTTTATAGTTGGTTCAAACTCGTTTTTCTTATCTAACTTTAACTATTTCTTCTAAGAGAGAAAATGTCTGCTCCTACCGATGCTTCTGGTTCCTCCTCCTCTACCCACAACACCTTCTCCCTGTTGGGCATCTGCTCAAAGGTGATATTGGATGGCTCCAACTACAACGAATGGATGCGTAACATCAAAATGGCCCTTCGTTATGAAGACAAGGAGTATGTCCTTGAAAAGGAGCTAGTTGAAATTGACCAAGAGAAAGCCACTGCTGATGAATTAGCTGCCTACAAGCAACATGAGAAGGATGCAACAAAAGTTGCTTGCATCATGGTTGCCACTATGACCCCTGAATTGCAAAGATTCTATGAGGATTACTGGCCGTACGAGATGAACAAGGACCTTATGGAAAAGTACCATAAGCGAGCTCGTCAAGAAAAGTACGACATAGTAAAGTCCCTCATATCAAGCAAGATGAAGGACGGGGAATCTGTTAGCGCCCACGTGCAAAGAATGCAACGCTACGTGGATCAGCTTCTGAGGTTGGATGTGCACTTTGATGAGGAATTGGCTATTGACATAGTCCTGAATTTCTTACCAAGTTGTTATGATCAGTTCATCTTGACCTATCATTTGAACAACACTGAGACCACATTGGCTCAGTTGCACAACCTCCTGAGAACAGCTGAAACAGGAATGAAGGGAAAGAGTGTTGCCACTGCTCCTGCTAATACTCCCGTTCTAGCCATTGGTCAAGGAAAGGGGAAGAAGAGGAAAGGTCATCCCAAACAAAACTGGAAGGGAAAGCCTCATGTAAAATCTAGTTCTGATGTTACCCCTGTCTCTGATCCTAAAGAGGCCACTTGCTTTTATTGCAACGAAAAAGGGCATTGGAAACGAAGCTGCCCAAAGTATCTGCAAGATCTTAAGGATGGCAAAGTGAAGCCATCTTCTGCAGGTACATACACTATTTCATCTAACAACTCATTATCTTCTAATTCTTGGGTCCTTGATACAGGATGTGGATTCCACATTTGCTCTGTTTTGCAGGGACTAAGAAAAAGTGAGGATGTGGAGCATGGTAGAATGAACTTGATCATGGGGAATAGGCGATCTTCACCTGTCACCAAGATTGGAGTTTATAGTCTAGTGCTTCGTAATGGTTTTAGTTTGGATTTATTGAATTGTTGCTACTCGTCAGAAATGACACGAAACATTATCTCTTTTCATGCATTGTTCAAACAAGGTTTTAGATATTCTTTCAATGATGAGAATGGTTCTATTTCTGCTTATAAAAATGGTGTTTTTTATTTTGAAGCTTTACCTTGTAATGGTGTGTATGAAACTGTGATGTGTGTAGACAATTTAGGCAATAGTGTATTTCAAATTGATTCATCTAATGGTATAGACAAAGCATGTTTGTGGCATTGCCGTCTTGGACACATTAACAAGAAACGCATGGAACAACTCCAAAAGGATGGGGTGTTGGAATCATTTGACCTAAGGCCAGATGATACATGCGAATCTTGTCTTTTGGGTAAGATGACAAAATCGCCTTTCACTGGATCTTGTGAACGAGGTGAAGGTTTGTTGGATCTCATACACACAGACGTGTGTGGGCCCTTCAGATCATCCACAAGGGATGCTAATCGATTCTATGTAACTTTTACTGATGATTATAGCAGATATGGTTATATCTACTTAATCAAGCATAAGTCGGAAACCTTTGAAAAGTTCACAAAGTTTAAGCAAGAAGTCGAGAATCAATTAGGCAGGAAGATAAAGATGATCCGTTTAGATAGAGGTGGAGAGTATCTTAGTATCGAATTCCACGACTATCTCAAGGAATGTGGAATAGTTTTACAATTGACACCTCCTAGGACACCACAACTTAATGGTGTGGCTGAGAGACGCAATCGAACCTTGTTGGACATGGTTCGTTCCATGATGAGTCGAGCTTCACTTCCAATCTCATTCTGGGGGTATGCCTTAGAGACTGCCGCCCACATTCTTAATCTTCTCCCAACAAAGAAGGTTGCCAAAACACCTCACGAAATGTGGACAGGAAGAGTTCCCTCGTTAGCACATATTAAGGTTTGGGGTTGTGAAGCTTTCGTTAGACGAGAAACTCACGATAAGTTTGAACCTCATAGTGAGCGATGTAATTTCATCGGCTATCCACAGAAGTCCTTTGGATATTTGTTCTATAGACCTAGTGAAAACGTGGTCTTTGTAGCACGAAGAGGAGTCTTTCGAGAGAGAGAGAGCTCATATGCAAAGAGGACAGTGGGAGCACCATTAACCTTGAAGAGATTCAAGAGTCAGGCGATGAAGGAACCTCTGAAACTACTAGGGTTCAACCAGAGGAAGAGATTCCAGTTGAACCGATTGACACTTCATTACCTCTTAGGCGTTCTGGTAGAGTTAGCATGCGACCTGAGTTCTTTGGTTTCCATATAACTACAGACGAGGACACGTTTATCAGTGATAATACACTGGTAAATTTGGATGAGCCAGCTGACTACAAGAAAGCAATGGCAGGCCCAGAGGCAGCAAAATGGAAAGAGGCAATGGACAACGAGATCAAGTCCATGTACGACAATCAAGTTTGGAATTTGATTGATCAACAACCTGGTCGGAAGACGGTTGGTTGTAAATGGATCTTCAAGAAGAAGACAGATATGCATGGTAATGTAAGCACATTCAAAGCCCGACTGGTGGAGAAGGGATTTACTCAAACCCCAGGGATTGACTATGATGAGACCTTCTGCGTTTCATGATTATGAAATTTATTAGGATAATGCTAGCCATAGCTAAGATAAAATCTATTAGGATAATGCTAGCCATAGCTGCGTTTCATGATTATGAAATTTGGCAGATGGATGTCAAAACCACTTTCCTAAACGGGAAGTTGGCTGAAGATGTTTACATGAGTCAACCAGAAGGTTTTGTAGATGCTAAGTTCCCCAATAGAGTGTGCAAGCTTGAAAAATCCATTTATGGATTAAAACAAGCGTCTCGCAGTTGGAATCTTTGCTTTGATGAGAAAATCAAAGAGTGTGGCTTCTCTAGAAGTGAAGATGAGTCCTGTGTATATGTCAAAGCTAGTGGGAGTATAATCACCTTCCTGGTATTATATGTTGATGACATACTTCTTATAGGAAATGACATTCCAACCTTGCAAGATGTTAAGTCTTGGCTTGGAAAGTGTTTCGCTATGAAGGATCTAGGAGAGGCGGCATATATTCTGGGAATAAAAATTTCAAGGGATAGGAGTAAAAGGCTAATTGGATTGAATCAGGCTACGTACTTGGATAAAGTAATGAAACGATTCTGCATGGAGAACTCCAAGAAAGGAGATTTGCCCATCCAGAGTAATACCAAACTGAGTAAAAGTCAGAGCCCGAGTACAGATGAAGAGATAGCAGAAATGAGTAGAGTTCCATATGCTTCCGCCATTGGATCTATCATGTATGCTATGACATGTACTCGTCCAGATGTGTCTTTTGCTTTGAGCATGGTCAGTCGTTATCAGGGAAATCCAGGTAAAGCTCATTGGGTAGCGGTTAAGAATATTCTCAAGTATTTGCGAAGAACTAAGGACTGGGTCCTAGTATTTGGTGGCTGTGATACATTGAGAGTGACTGGGTATAGTGACGCCAGCTTTCAGACAGATAGAGACAACTTTCGTTCTCAATCTGGCTGGGTCTTTACCTTAAATGGAGGAGTAGTTACTTGGAAGAGTTCCAAGCAAGAGACCGTGGTTGATTCTATTTGTGAATCAGAGTATATAGCAGCAAGCGAAGCATCAAAGGAGGCAATGATGATGTCAGTTTTAGTAGTTAAACAGTTAGGTTGAAACTTATAACAAAGTAAATGTGATTGACTTCTGGTGACTAAATAATGGAGAATTATTTATAAGTTTGTTTACTACCTTTTGTCAAAGGTTTGTTGTTGTGTTTCATTTTTGCATGTTTTACTTCCCGAATGATTAGATTATTCAAAACTCCACAGTCGATCATACTTTTGGAAGTAAGTAGTGAATTAAGACTGTCATGAATGGAATTGTAGATTGTCTAAGGAGTGTTAGACATGGCAATGGCATTGCTGCAATATTCATGAGTACTTTGAAATAGAGATTAAAGTATTGGATTAACCCACGCTCAGAGAATTACTTCATGGAATTTATCACAAGTAATTCTGAAACGATAATATCTTATAATCTTTAAACGGAGATATATGAGTTGTGGTTTACAAGTCAGTTGTGCATTGATGATGCGTAAACGCATTGGTAACTCGATGTTATAAAACGTATTGTTGTGCATGATTTGATGAGTAGATGGTGCAAGCATATAAGTCAAAGTTTATTCGTTCCTTTTTCCCTAACGGGAAAAGCGATATCTTTGGGCCCCTCGGTGATTTGATGTTGACTTATAGTGCCGGGCCCGGTCAGAACTGAATTGATGTGTTCGATTGGAAGTTCTAAAGTCATTACAAATCGGAAATCGGGAAACAAAGTACTGAACAATGAGATTGATTATATTCAATGTCTCATGTTTAAATGATATCTTGTAGAACGAAGGATTATATGATCTCTTATCTTAGGACACATAACTGACTAGGTCAGAGTTCGACAGCGTTCGTTGGAAGCTACAATTTGCTGATCAATTAGGAAGTTACAATGGCAATAATAGTTATTAGACTTATTCAAGTGGGAGACTGTTGGATTAGGTGTCTAAGCCTATAACTATAATTGATAGCAGCACAGTCCTTTTGGGTTGCCCTCAAGACTCGACATATGGAGAATTAATAAAAAGGGAAAAGAAATAGTTTGTTAATTATTATGGTCTAATAATTAACTAGACAAAAACTATTTGGGAGGTTAATTAACAGTTTGTTAATTGAAAGGGATAAATAATAATTAATCAATAGTTGGTTAAATTAGGAAATTATCTATCCCACATGGAAGATTTCGAAAATCCCTTAGGCATAAGGGAATTTCGAAATTTTGCATGTATCCCACATTGGTGGGATTACAAAGTAAGGAGGTTATTCAAGGCTATAAATAAAGGCCTTAGGAATTCATTCCAATTCGCTCATCAAGGCTTGAGTATTCGCCTCCTTCTTTCTCCCTCTTTGTGGAAGAACTCCTTATAGTTCATCCCACCCTTAGTTTATATTCTTCTTCGAGTCCTTGGGTGTGATCCCATTAGAGGCACGACGCTTGTGGTGCTTGCTTCCTTGAAGTCAAGAAGGATTAATATAGTTGTTTACTATAACAACTAAGAGGTATGTAACCCTAGCTGTCTTAGTAACTTATTTATTTATTTTGATTGTTTGCTAGGGTTTATTATATGTTCATAGTTATAGGTTCAATATTGAAAACATAGATCATGTTTTAGGTTGCATGCACCCTTAATTGTTTAAGTTTGCTTATAGTGCCTGAAACCCATCAGTTATTCCATTCATCCTGGATCCGATAAGGTGTACCTTGATCTACGAAAGCTCTATTGATGGCCCGGCATGAAGAAAGACATTGCGCTTTACGTGGCGAAGTGCCTTACTTGTTCCAAAGTCAAGACCGAGCACCAGCGACCTGCCGGTCTACTTGAGCAGCCTTTGATTCCCGTGTGGAAGTGGGAGAACATCGCAATGGACTTCATTACAAAACTTCCGCGAACTTCTAAGGGGTGTAATACTATATGGGTTATCGTTGTTCATTTAACCAAATCCGCTCATTTCCTCCCGATCATGGAGACCGATGGAGCCCCGGTTTTGGCTCAAATCTTCCTTAAGGAGATTGTGTGTCGCCATGGCACTCCTTTGAGTATTATCTTTGATCGTGATAGTCGTTTTATGTCGCATTTCTGGCAGTCCCTCCATGCTTCTTTAGGGACTCAGCTAGATTACAACACTGCTTACCATCCTCAGACTGATGGTCAATCCGAGCGCACCATTCAGACTCTTGAGGACATGCTTCGGGCATGTGTCATTGATTATGGTGGGAGTTGGAGTTCATTTCTGCCCTTGATTGAGTTCTCCTATAATAATAGTTATCACTCAAGCATCGGAATGGCTCCATTTGAGGCTCTTTATGGTCGGAAATGTCGTTCCCCTATTTGTTGGTCCGAGGTCGGTGAATCTCAAATCACCGGTCCTGAGTTGATTCAGGAAACGAATGATAAAATCTCCCAGATTCGTGATCATCTTCTTGTTGCTAGGAGTCGTCAGAAAAGTTATGCTGATAAACGACGTAGACCCCTTGAGTTTGAAAAGGGCGACCTTGTCCTCCTAAAGGTATCTCCTTGGAAAGGCGTCTTTCGATTTGGTAAAAAGGGGAAACTAGCACCTCGATTTGTCGGTCCGTTCAAAATTCTTGAGAAGGTCGGTAAGATGGCCTATGTGCTTGATCTCCCTCCTGAGCTAGCTAATGTCCACCCTACATTCCACGTTTCGAATCTTCGCAAATGTTTGGCTGATGAAAATCTTCGAGTTCCACTTGAAGATATCCGGATTGACGAGTCTCTTCATTTTGTGGAGAGACCCGTTGAGATCATGGACCGTGAAGTCAAGAAGCTCAAGCGTAGCCGCATTTCGATTGTTAAGGTTCGCTGGGAGTCCAAGCGTGAACCGGAGTTCACTTGGGAGCGTGAGGATCAGATGAAAGCCAAATATCCCCAGCTGTTTGCTTAGTTTGTTTCTCTTGTGTTGTTTCTTAATTTCGGGACGAAATTTCCAAAAGTAGGGGAGACTGTAACATTTCGGGTTTCCGATTTATCAGATTCAACGCGAATTCATGTAAACCGTACCGTGATCGATAATAAATGATGAGATATGTTTTCTATGATGTTTTATACCTCATTTGATGTGATTTGATTCGTTATTATGATTATTGATTTGATTTACTCTTATTTCGGATTTTACGTGAACTCGTCACCAATAACGTTTAACCGAGAATTCTGTGATAACCCGCAAATTTCCAAGGTCAACCCGCTTTACTGTGACTATTTATTATATTAAAGCACGTTCATTGCTTGATCTATTTATATGATAATTACAAATTTTGTATGATAAGTCTAACGTGAATAATCCCCGCGTTTGTATTTGAACCCTATACCCGTAACATACAAGAGTTATCATAAAATATTTATGGAACTTTAATAACAAGAAAATTAATATAAAAATGTACTTTTTATATTATTGCCATAAACCGGTGTCACAAAATAACTACAACGACACGTTAAACATTTAAGCGATTTCGTATTTAAAACAACTTGGCTTTAAATATTCGCGACAGTCGAGCTTAAAGACCACGCGAACAGTCAAAACTTTTTTTTAGTTAACACTCGCATTATAAAAAAACATTGTTTCATAAAAATAATTTTGTAAACGAAACAAACGACTCAATATATTAGCGTTATTCAACTCACTAATTATAATGTTCATCTAGACTTATTTAAAACCCTGCCTTGTCCAAAAACGAGACATTGTTACCCAATGATCCAACCCATACTAGTTTAAATTCTAAATTTGGCCCATCACCTTTTTTTTATATGAATCTTACAACCTCGGTATACATTTATGGAATTAGAAAAAAAAGGAAAACAAAAACAAAAGTCTCGATCACCACCAAATGTGTGGGTTAGATTTATATAAATTAGTCTCACTTGGTGGGATTTAAATTACGTGACAAAAAAAGAAAAAAAAAGAAAATGAGTTTCCTACACAAACCTAGATGATGAGTTAGAATTGTCTTTCAAAATGTGGTGAGTCACACACCCTAGATCCTTGTCTAAGCACATAGAATTAGCTGTAATGGTACTACAAACCTTAAGATTAAACATAGGACCAATGGGCATAAAACTCTCATTTCTCCATAAAACCCCATCTCCATTTCCAAATCACCCCACAAGAAACTTCTTCCTCCTCTCCCATTAATCTCACGGCAGCCTCTTCACAGCCCCTTTGCCGCCGGTCAGCCACCACCACACCACCTGCGCCGTCGCTGACCACCGGCCAGCCACCTCCAGCCGGCGCCTCCTTCCTCCACCTCTCGGCAGTCCCCAAGCACCCCTAGTAAGCTCCTCGACCCCCTTTCTTGTATATTTCTACATATTTTTCTACACCCAAGTAACCACCTACACAAGTCTTGATGATCAAAACCCTTAATATTCCTAAACATCAACATAAAATAATGATCTAAGTTCAATTAATAACTTGATAAAACCATCTTCTATATCCACTCTTTCTAACAAAAAAAAAGAGTAGATGAACACTCAAGTTGTTCAAAGATTTCTTACTCATGATCGAAACATGTTTTGGTTGCTTTTGAAGCTTAAAAATACCACAATGTGGGTGAGCACATTCAAGAAATCGAAAGAAAGTATTATGTGCTAACCATGATCTCTTACATTTCCTTTTAATCTTTGTATACTTGCACTTATATTTTACACCTCCATGTTGGTCCTAACACTTGTCTGATGGTAATTATTAATCTAAGAAACTAATTCATGAAACACATCAATTGGTAAGAAACGTAATAGATCAGGGATACTTGTAAATTGGATATATGTTGTTATGGATATAAAGCTTTGGTGTAAGGAAATATAAGTATATCATGGAAAAATTTATCATTTAATGGGTATTATAAAATTTTCCTAAGAATGTGAACTCTAAGAATAAACTATGATAATGTGTCCTAATAAGAATGGGTTAGTAATTAAATTAATAAAAGAGACCCGAAAATTGATAGGTTGTTATGACTAAGAATAGTTTAAAAAATGCATCATTTAATACTCAAACACATGTCTTAATCTAATATAAATGTGTGTTTTAAGACTATAAAAGGGAATGTTGAGAAACCTTGAATGAAACTATAAAAGGCTAGACACATAAATATGACTTTTGGTGGCTTAAACCATGTTTTTAATGTCAAACATATTGGAATATTAAATCTGGACCAGATCTGATTTAGGGTGAAGTTTAAAAAAAAAATTGTTTTTATTTACCTAAAGTAACCGAAATGGAAAAACGTGGCGTAGGGAGAAATCGGGGGTTAAAACGAAGTTATGCGCAACGAGAAACATCAATTTTTGCAAGATTATGACGGAACCGACCAAACTAACTTTTAGATCTTAATATGTCTAAGGAACATTTATAAACATTTATTTAAAGTGTTTTGAGGGTCGAAAAACGTTTTAAATAAGTAAACCGGTTAAAATGTCATTACCGGTAAAACCGGGTAACCACAAATCTTTTAACAAAAAGATTTAGTATTTTAGTTCACGAAATATAAGAACGATTTCTACCGTTCGTAAGAATATTAATATTTTGTCTAGAAACCAACATTTAAATCATACGTGTTTCAAGGAAACAAACGTAGCATTTTATTTTACGACGTGATAAAATTCTAGATAAATTATTTATCTAACTTAAAGGTTTCGAAAGGATTCTTAAACGTATGAGTTCTAAGACTCATTGTGTTTGTTAATTATAACTATTAGACAAAAATTATGAAACCTCAACCCAAAACACATATGTATATAAATAAAGAATTGTTATTGTTTCCACCGAATTGTATAGTTGTATAAATATAACAATGTAACATGAAATAATTCGACACAACCATTTCTTACAAGCTTAAACTATCTATTCAACTACAAATTATAACTAAAGTTGTAATAAAGGTTAACTAAATATCTTGTCGGGTTTTCCAAACAAATACGAACGGGATTATTACATCAAGACTTGACCGGTAATCACTTGGGTGACAAATTGTTACTCAAATCAGACCCTTATATAAATGTTCTATTTATATTTATAATAGGGCATTACTTGCTCGTCTCAATTCCCAGCATATTCACTTCACTTCACCACTGTTCAGGTGAGTTTCACGGCCCCTTTTCTTTTAACTGTTTTATTACTATGGGGGAGAAATAATGATCAAACAAACATTTTTACTTGATATTATGGATTACTGTTAAACGTATGGTTACATGTTCTGTTACTGCCCAACTTGCGTGCATTTCGTTATATAACGTCTTGTGAACTAAATTCCACTATTAATTTATTTCATTTAGTTCTGTACGAAACGATAGCTAGTGAATAGATCTATTTGGGTTGACAACCCTGCTTACGACTGGTAGCTCCAGTCATGACACCTTTGACTTGTCACTAAGTACATGCCAGTTATTCTGTTATTTACGGTGTTTCTTGGGCGAGATACAACAACGACGGTAATCTCTTTTAATATCTTGTATGCAAAACTGTTTACAAATTATTTATAGAGTCTTAACACCTGTGAACTCACCAACAATATGTTGACCTTTCTTTAAAATCATGTATTTCTCAGGTAAATGAATCTATCAAGGCATGCAAATGGGGCGAACCTTAAATAAACGGGTCTGCAAATCCCGGAATCGTAGTCCCTTTCTATCTTAATTAATTTTTGAGTAATTTCTGAAATTAAGACTTGTCTATTTTGTAAAACTTATGCATATCCCCACTGCTTTTCCGCTGCAACAAATCGATATGTAATTTTATTATTAATGATTAATAAGGTAGATGATGTTCCTTGTACCCACGACTATGATTCCATCCGTTCGCACCCCTCCTTGACCAGGGTGTGACAAACGCCCTCAATCTCAACTGTCCCATAAGGAAATACCTGTTTCACCACGTGGGGACCGGACCATCTAAACTTCAACATACCCGGGAATAATTTCAACCTTGAATTAAAAATAAGAACATGATCTCCCGGTTTGAAGTCTTTCTTCTTGATGTGACTATCATGAATCCTCCTAGTCCTCTCTTTGTAGAAACCCGAACTCTCATACGCATGATCGCGCAACTCCTCTAACTCATGCAACTGAAAGAACCGTCCTCTAGTCGCCTCATCAAGATCTAGATTGATGGCCTTCATGGCCTAATATGGGCGATGCTCGACCTCAACTGGTAAATGACACGCCCTTCCATAAATCATCCTAAACGGTGTAGTACCCGTAGGTGTCTTGTAAGTCGTGCGGAAGGCCCACAATGCGTCATCCAGTTTCTCTGACCAATCCTTACGGTTCTTACCAACTGTTTTCTCTAAAATCCGCTTAATTCTACGATTCGTGACCTCAACCTGTCCACTCGTCTGCGGATGATATGGTGTACCAAGTCTATGTGTAACCCCGTAACGCTGCAACGCCTTCTCCATCTGCGTGTTGTCAAAGTGGGTGCCACGGTCGCTGATCAGTGCCTTTGGCACTCCAAACCTTGCGAAAAGTTTCCTCAAAAACCTCACAACAACTCTCGCATCATTAGTGGGGAGGGCTTGTTCCCCGAACCACTTTGAAACATAATCAACCGCAACGATAATGTATTTGTTCCCGCGAGATGGCGGAAACGGACCCATAAAGTCGATACCCCATATATCGAAAATCTCGCAAACCTGAATCTTAGATTGGGGCATCTCATTTCTCCGTGACAAATTACATGCGCGCTGACAATTGTCACATTTGCTGATCATCTCAAATGCATCCCTGAAAATAGTCGGCCGATAAAATCCCGACTCGAACACCTTCTTCGCGGTGAAGAGGGTTGCATAGTGTCCACCAGTCGAACCCTCGTGACAACGTCTCAAAATCTGTCGTGCCTCACGCCCATGCACGCATCTCCGAATCACCGAATCAGCATCGATCCTATAAAGAAAAGGATCCTCCCAAATATAATGTTTCAAGTCAGAAAAGAACTTCTTCTGCTGAAACCCATACCCTTTCTTCATGATCCCACTCGACAAATAGTTCGCAAACTCCGCAAACCATGGACTCTCATCGTCATCTCTCACGCGTACATTATCGAGTAACTCATGGGGGAAATAGTCATTTATGGGCATCCCCTCGAGTTTCTAATCATCCGCGTTCTCCAAACGCAAGAGGTGATCGGCCGCCACATTCTCGGCTCCTTTTTCTCACGGATCTCAATATCAAATTCCTGCAACAGCAGGATCCATCGAATGAGTCTCGGCTTAGCATCCTGTTTGCTGAACATATACTTAATAGCCAAATGATCCGTATACACAATAGTCTTGGACAGGACAAGATATGATCGAAATTTGTCGAAGGCAAACACAACGGAAAGAAACTCTTTCTCGGTAGTAGTATAATTCTCCTGTGCATCATTAAGAGTTCGACTCGCATAGTAAACCGGATGGAAGTGTTTGTCCCTCCTCTGTCCCAAGACTGCCCCCATTGCGAAATCACTCGCATCACACATCAACTCAAAGGGTTGCGACCAATCAGGTGCAACCATAATCAGGGGCGTTCACCAACTTGTCTTTGATCAAGTTGAACGCTGTCAAACACTCATCAGAAAACACAAATGGGGCATCCTTCTCTAGGAGCTGTGTCATCGGCCTAGTGATTTTTGAAAAATCACGTATGAATCGGCGGTAAAATCCCGCGTGGCCTAAGAAACTCCTAATCGCTCTAACAGAAGTGGGAGGAGGAAGCCTAGAAATAGTATCAACTTTGGCTCTATCAACCTCAAGCCCCGCACGTGAAATCTTGTGCCCAAGCACAATACCCTCGCGAACCATGAAATGACACTTCTCCTAATTAAGCACCAGGTTCGTCTCCTCACATCGAGCTAGCATCCGCGCTAAGCTCGTCAAACACTGATCGAAGGAACTCCGAAAAACAGAAAAATCGTCCATGAAAACCTCCATGGAGTCCTCGATCATATCATGAAAAATCGCGACCATACAGCGCTGAAATGTCGCTGGAGCGTTACATAATCCAAACGGCATGCGTCGGTACACAAATGTGCCATAGGGACATGTAAATGTGGTTTTCTCCTCATCCTCCGGTGCGATGGGAATCTGGAAATAACCTGAAAAGCCGTCAAGGAAACAATAATAACTGTGACCGGCTAAACGCTCCAACATTTGATCAATGAACGGTAGGGGAAAATGATCTTTCCTCGTAGCATCGTTGAGTTTGCGATAGTCAATGCAAACTCTCCACCCCGTAACCGTGCGTGTAGGAATCATCTCATTCATCTCATTCACTACAACTGTCATGCCCCCTTTCTTGGGCACAACCTGAACCGGACTGACCGAAGGTGAATCAGAGATAGGATAAATCAATCCAGCATCCAAAAGCTTAAGAACCTATTTCTTCACCACATCCTGCAAGTTTGGGTTCAGTCGTCTCTGTCTCTGCACAACAGGCTTAAACTCATCCTCCATCAAAAATCTTATGCGTGCAGAAAGAAGGGCTAATCCCCTTAATATCCATAATCTTCCACGCAATAGCCTGTTTGTGCTCTCTCAAACCATCCATCAATCTCGATTACTCATCAACCGTCAAATCTGATGCAATGATCACAGGAAGTCTCGTATCCGCCTCTAGAAATGCATACTCTAAGTGAGATGGTAACTCCTTAAGCTCTAATGTCGGCGGATCCTCAACAGTCGCCCTAGATTTGGCCCTCATGGTGTTAATGACCTCAAAAATCTCCAGGCTCAAATCTAAAGTACTAGTCTCCTCACTAGTCACCTCACACGCAGCAGCAGCATACACACCAAGCTACGGGTCAACTCCACCCCAAATCTACGTATCTAAAACACCTGAATTACAGATGTCCTCAAACTGATCACTCACGTGTGGAGTGATGGTGTCAACAAAGTAGAGTGTATCATCCTGACTCTGAGGGCGTCTCATCGAATCACGAATGTCAAAGGTCACTGTCTCGTCATCGACGTGTAAAGTAAGCATACCACTGAAAACATCAACCAAAGCGCGTGCGGTAGCTAGAAACGGTGACCTAAGATAAGAGGCACGTGCTCCTCCTCATCCATGTCAAGGATCACAAAATTGACCGGGAACACAAATTTATCCACTTTAACCAACATGTTCTCCATAATACCTCTCGGATATTTGACCGAACGGTCAGCAAGCTGAATGCTCATGCGCGTGGGTGTGATCTCACCTAGGTCTAGTCTCGCAAAAACAGAATATGGCATTAAGTTTATACTAACACCTTGATCAGCAAGAGCATTGCTGACGGACAAGCTACCAATCAAACATGGAATCGTAAAACTCCCAGGATCCTTCATCTTCTGTGGCAGCTTGTTCTGGAGAACTGCTGAACACTCCTCGTTCAGTGTAAGTGTCGACAACTCCTCAAGTTTCTTTTTATTACTCAATAAATCTTTAAGAAACCTGGCATACTTAGGCATTTGTGTTAATGCCTCGACAAACGGGAGATTGATGTGAAGCTGTTTAAACAGAGCAAGAAATTTGCTGTAATTCTCCTCGGCTCTATCATGTGTCAAACGCGCGGGATATGGAACAAGAGGTGTATAGACTCTCGCGGGCTGCTTGGGGCGTGCTGTACTTGTTGGGCGTAGCCTAGTAGGGTGCACCTGCCCAGGAACATCGGTCTCAACCTCAACATCTCTCTCCTCAGTAACCGGCTCAGCTGTGACTGCCGGTTCTGGATCTCGAGTGGTTCTGCCACTCCTAGTCGTGATCGCCTTAGCTGTTTGGCGCGGATTTATCTCGGTATTACCCGGCAAACCTCCCTGCTAACGCTCCGACATAGACTTTGCAAGCTGACCCATATGTCTCTCCAAATTCTACATATGAGTGCCCATGTTACTCATCTCCTGCTCATCTCTCGAAAAACACAACGCATTCTGCTGAGCAACCTTCTGAGTGTCAAGGGCTGCTTTCTGATTCTGTTGAAGCAACTGAGAAACCATGTTGTTCAGGTTCTTCATACCTGAATCATCTGTCTGAATCGGGTTTTGTCTAGTGCTCTCAGGGTTAGGGTTGTAAAAACCTTGATGTCTCTGTGTCGGTCGTGGTCTGAGACCCCGGTGGGTTCGAACTGATCGGCTCCTGTCTCCACCCCGAATTTTGGTTTTGTCTCCAAGCCGGATTGTAGTTATACTCGTTGGGCAGTGGGTGGGCCTGGCTAGCCATGTAATCGACCTGCTCTGGTAACTCGGGGCTACCAACAATGGGACAACTGGTAATATCATGAGGACCAGCACATAACTGACAGAATTTCACATGTTGTTGAGTCTCCTGTGGCTGGCTCATCTGTTTCTGACTCGTCTGCATCCCTTTCATCATCTACGATAGCGCCTCGACCTGCGCTGAGAGAGCTGTAACGGGATCTACCTGATGAACCCCTATTGTCTGGGGTTGTCTACTCGTACGCGTGGTAGACCACTGGTCGTCATTCAGTGCAAGCTCCTTGAGTAAATCACGTGCCTCCTCTGGCGTTTTGTTGCTCAGAGATCCACCGGCAGAACTGTCAACTATCGGGCGCGTGAGGGCGTTCAGACCGCCATAGAAAATATGTACCTACTGATGCAACTCGATGCCATAGGATGGGCATTTCCTCAACAACTCCTTAAACCTCTCCCATGCCTCATACAAACTCTAGGGTGTCCTCCTGCACGAATGAATAAATCTTGTTTCGAAACATTCTGGCTTTCGATGGAGGAAAGTACTTGGAAACGAATTTCTGAGTCAAAGAATCCCAAGTAGTAATAGAGCCAGGCGGAAGGGACTGAATCCATGCCTTCGCTGCCCCGCGAAGAGAAAATGGGAAAAGTCTCAATTTGATCGCCTCGGATGTGACGCTATTGAGTTTGAACGTGTCGCAAACCTAAAGAAAATTTGAAATATGAGCCATCGGGTCATCGTTCGGAAATCCATCGAACTGAACCGAATTTATGATCATGGAAATGGTCTGAGGCTGGATCTGGAAGTTGTTAGCTTCCACGGGTGGGCTTATGACACTGAGCTGCGCCCCCGCGATGTCGGGACGAGCGTAGTCGGCGAGTGTACGCATATCAAAGAATGGAGGAAGCCTCTCCCCCATCATCACTCTTCTATACCAGGACTGTGGGTCTAGACAGCAGACCCGTATACTAAAAATGGCGCGCCATGGCGGCTTACCATGGATGTGTAAGGTAAAAGCAAAAGAACAGGACGGACTTCAAAGAACATATCTTTGGGACGGTCAGAATTCCCCCCTTCCTTTTCTTTTCACTTTTATTTTAGATACCTATTGTAGTTAGAGTAGTTTAATTTTTCAGTATTAGTAGTTTAGTTTTATTACTAGTACTAGAGATCGATGTTCGGCTAGTGTAACTCTGAGACCTCAGACCAGCAAAGAGTATTCTTGCTGAGACGCGGGCAGATTTACCGGATCTCCAGGACAAGTATTTTATAGTTTAATTTAGTCTTGTAGGTAATAAATAAGGAAGAAAGCATGGAGGAGCAGGCAGAAGTCAGCATTTTCAGCCAAGCCATGCAGATGCAAAAGCACTTCACGTGTATGAAGGAAGCAGTCGGTGGCGAATCTCTTTCCCTTAAATTATTAAAATCACACTATTGTTTTCTTTCCGCAATCAATAAAGCACATTGAGGGCAATGTGCAATTTAAGTGTGAGGACGGGATGGTCAATCTTAGCTGGAAATGCGCAACACTAAAACTTTTGCCTTGTCCATAATATTTTTTTTAAAATAAGCCAACCTTTGTCTTCTGAAAAGCCAATAAAGACTTGTTCATGAAGCACAGTCACGTGAATAGAAACTATGTTTTCCAAATAGAAAATATTCAAAATCCATTTGCATTATTCGAGTATACATTGAGGTATTTTTGGGTACAGCAAGATGAACCCAAAGTTTATTTTTATGCAACTGGTGCTTAAAATCCTTTTTTCCCACACTTTCAAAGAGTGATTGAGCCTACCCCTGTACATAGCTAATATGCTCATCCTTCACAAAAATAGTGAGAAACCAGGTGAGTCATTCAAACCAGAACTTGGTAAAGGTATACGGTCCAAGATGGACAAAGTCGGGAAACATGTTTTCATGTGATTGAGGCCCCTAGGATAAACCCTCCTTTCTTTCACCCCAAATATTTCTTTAGCCCCCCCCCCCCCCCCCAAAAAAAAATTATCCCCTTGTTAACCCCTTTGAGCCTAAACCTTTCGTTTCAGAAACCCGCAAATTTATTTGCACATCCAAAACCCTTTACCCCCAAAATAGCCTTTTTTTTTCTTTCACACCCCCTTATTTTCGTAAAACAAAAGATCTTGAGGAAAGTTTTCCAAAACTAAGTGACCTTTCTATCCTAGGATATGATATCATCCACCCGAACAGTTGCTGTAGAAATCTGTCTAAGAAGAAGATATCTATTTGTCTATATATATATATATATATATATATATATATATATATATATTGTTTAGTCTTTGTTTCTGGGAATAATATAGCAAAAGCTCTTTAGTATTACTACCCCTTGGTCACAAAAACGCAACAGTTAAACTTTTTCGAAAAATCCAAGTTTTGTAACTTTTAACCCTTTTTACATCACTTTCAAACCCTTAGTCCTAGCCTACCCTCAAAACCCGTAAGCCCTCATGATAATCACATGGATTTCAGCAATATTTGTGGTGGATCGATCCATTCACAAGCCTATGACCCTTGCTTGATTTCAATTTGGTATGAGTGATCCCTCAAAGTATGTACATATACTAATCCCGAGTGTCGAGTGATCCCTTGTGAGGTTTACATAGTTGCATAAGTCTAAACTTTATAGTAAACTTGTCTATAGCTTTCAATAATTTAATAAAAATAGTATAAATAGCCAAATGGAGAAAAAGGATTAAAGTAATTGGAAAGCATGTTTTTAGGCAAGTGGTCGGTTCATAACAGGTCAAGGTCTAATTCGGAAACAGGCGAACTGCGGCTATTTTCTAAGTTTGCTTGAGGACAAGCAAAAATTTAAGTGTGGAGATATTTGATGTACCTTAAAATATACATATTGTCTATGCAAATATTCCTTGCGTATTGGGTAAAATCTGATTAACTATCACAAAAAACATAGTTTTTGTCTTCTTTGTAGTTTTTCAGGTTTGATTGAGCCAAAATCACAAAAGGAGTAGAAAATGAAGAAAAACTGATAAAAATAAGCAAACTGGTGATTTTCGGAGTTAACACGCCCCGTGCCCATCTCCAGCTAAGCCCCAACAGCCTTCTGGCAGACACGACCCCGTGCCCCTGTAGCCTCTACAAAGCACAACCTCTGGCATGACCCCGTGCTGACATGGCACGACCCCGTGGCAACTGACACAGAAGATACCAATCTTCGGGTTGACATGGCACACCCCGTGCCAAACTCAAAATCTGCCTATAAAAAGAGGCATTGGCCTCCATTCCAACTTGCTCAAGAGAATTAGCTCATTTCTTCCATCTAGTTCAACCATCTTTTGTTTTTAAGCCATTTGTTTTAGTGTTCCTGTGTCTTCTCGTCAAAGATTGTAAGAACTTAAACTTTTGGTGATAATGAATAGTTATTTGTCTATGAATCTTTCATTATCTCTTAAGCAAATCTTTAGGCTAACATTTGTTAGTCAAATTCTTTCACTCGTTTGGGAATAAACGTGTCTTTGGTGGGTTGGTAAACTGTTCTTGTAAACTTGCTTTAAGTTGAACTAATGACTTTATAAAAAACCTTTTTATTGAAAGTTTATTAGTGATCTTCTGAATGAAACGTGCTCTACGTATCACAGACCATTTGGGGAGTGACGTGTGCTGAAGTGTCTATCAAAAATCGATCAAGTCAAAAAGGGAAAATCCCGAGTGACTAAACACACGCATAGGGAAGTGTACTCATCGTATGCAGAATAGTATCGGTAAATACCCGGATGTCAAATCCAAGGACGCAATGCAGGCTCTCGATATACGAACTTTGCTAATATTTAACCTAAAATATTTTGAATTTCAGATAAACAAGAAACAGATAAGTAAGTAACTAAATATAACTAAGGAACAAAACAACAGAATCTAAGAATGAAAATCAGTAATGAGACGGATATCACTCGGATAAGAATCCTCTAAGCATGACTTTGACCTCCAATCTGACTAATCAATATGACAACTACCCCGCAAATGATAACTACCAAGGTGTAGAAGCATATTCCTATGCTATGAGTGTCTCGTGTATTGTATCTATGTGAGCGTGTCTGAGTATGAGTTGTGGTAGAAATGTCTTTAGTGGCGTATCACATGGTCCGGCGGACCATGTGGTCCGGCGTACCAGTTTGGTACGCTGGATGGTTAGTCACTTAGTATAAATAGGTAGTGTTAGAATGAGAGCTTAACACTTAAAAACGCTTCTGTCATTTCTACACTTTCTGTGTGTGTTTCTAGAGAGAGAAACTAGAGAGAGTTCATTGTAATCTCAAGTGATTCAATAACAAATCTCTTATTTACATCCGTGTTCATTACATTTGATCAAAGCATGCAGTAGTAAGATCGTTTCTCGTTTCTACAAG
>JBCNJP010000025.1:47192694-47388267 GCA_039602395.1 Deinandra increscens subsp. villosa
CAACATATAAATAAATACATAGCACATATGGGCGGGTTTGGTGATCAACCAAAGGTCGTGGACGTATTCGGCCTGGTTAAGCATTAGTTACTAAGTTAACACTATTAACGTAACTAACGAAGATCGTCTAACGGAAGTAAACCTTGAAATTCTCGGGTGTCACAATATTTATATATATATATATATATATATATATATATATATATATATATATATATATATATATACATATGAAGTATTTACTTACACAGCAGAGCGAGTATCCCAGGTTGGCACGTAAAGATTTTGTCTTTGGGAATTTGTTTGTTCGTTTGTAACGAAGGTTTCAAGTTGCAGTTTCCAAATCGTTTTTCAAATATGATTCCAGTTCTCTACAACTTATGGCTCTGATACCAATCTGTCACACCCCCAATTGACCACTAACGGAGTTTATACCGTTAAGGGGTGCGAGCAAACCAGGACCACAACCATTAGTTACAAATACTAAACGAATCAGAGTTAGTCCAAATATATGTCATAAATAAAGTCTCAAAATACGCAGCGGAAAATATTGTCTTAGCACTAACCACGTGCTTTACAAAATCATTGTTTTAAATTCCCAATTTGATTTAAGCAAAAGTAAAATGTCTTCATGTGCCATGCCAACCCGCTCCGGATACTCCTCAGCGATCTGCAAAAGTTTAAACCACGCAAGTGTCAACCTAACGGTTGGTGAGTTCACAGTGGGCTTGTCACGCAGTGGCCCGGTCACATAATCATAATTGTGTCAACATATACTTATGTAATATTTATTTGTGAAAAGCAATGCTCAGTGATAATACACCGGTCCATAATCATAGTAGCGTGATTTAGTAAAAGTATTGTCCGTAACATGCGTTATCGGGTATGTACTAGTTCTGTAAAATTAAAGTGCTCAACCGATATCGCGGGTAGCTAATCCGTTGTTCCATGCACTAAGGAAGTTTGTACCAAAGCTGACTAATAAGTATTGTAGTGGCATCGCCATCATCTATTTTGTTTTGCGGACATACGTCATCGCGGCTTTGCCTCCCCCGTGTCCTCTCGGGATCACGGTCAGATAGGCTGATATTGTACCTCCGTGCACCTCCAGTGTCACGAGGCGGAGTTTGTCAAACTCCAGTAGATCTACCCAACATCCCCTCGCTTTACAATTAATGGCACAATTAAGTTGAGGACTTTTTCAGTTAAAAGGCAATCCTTAGAAATCATGTGATATCATGTGGTTTAGACTTTAACCTACACTAGCCATATTAAAACGGTTTACCGGATTCTCATGAATCTCAAAATGTTTTCAGTTTCATTTCAGAAATAGTTTGTTTAAGTTCCACAAGTGTTTCCCATAAAACACTTCAAGTTTATCAAAGAGGTGCGTGGCACTCATAAGGTTTCAAGTTCATAAAAGAGGTGCATAGCACTCATAAGGTTGTCAGCATTGTTTTTCATTAAGTTATTCAGTGTGTCCCAAACGGGCTCACAGTAAACGGGTTAGTGACACTCACCTTTGGTTGCACTGCTACACTTGCTAAATAATCCAAGTATTGTTTGCTTAACGAAGACCTAAGAACACGTTTAGGTCTTAAGTATTAGTTTTGTGTCTAATATTTAACTTACGTCACTATGGCCCATAACATAGCACGTTGGAACTATGACACGACATACCGACACACGACACCGATGGTTGATCATAAACGAGGGTTCACATAACTCAGAAATCAAAGCATGTTTCATTATTGCATAATCATGTAAGTCATGGCATAACATTCAAATAAGTTGCACAAGTTTGGGTTTTGGTCTTGGCACAGTTTCGCTACACAGTTTCGCTATGTGCACGGGCAGCACTTTCGCTAGGGAATACCCGATGACACAGTTTCGCTAGCTAGTTTCGCTCGAAACTGATGACACAGTTTCGCTAGCATAGATTCGCTCGAAACTGGTTTGAACTTTCGTTCAGGAGTCTTTGGTTGTTTCGCTCGGTAGTTTCGTTCGAGCAGGTCTACTTAGTTTTCACGGCGACACTATAGTTTCGCTGTATAGTGTCGCTGGAAGGATATTCAAATAGTTTCGCTATATAGTTTCGCCCAGCGAACAGCCAGTTTCGCTGGTCGCAGAAAACTCGTAAATCAGCCCAAAAATCAATCTAACAGCTTCCATACTTCATATAATTCAATATCTAGCATGCATAAACAATTACCAACATTAAACAGTAAGATTTAACACCTTAAACATGGATTTTCATCATCAAATCACCAAGAACACATTTTAAGCATAAAATGACCTAACTAGCATAAATCTTCATTATGGCATGATTTTACACGTAAAGTTGCAGACTTTATGTTAGATCTAACATTCCTAAGCATCATACTAGAAGATCAAACAATTCTATGAAGGTTTGGTCATGCTTTTTAAGAAAACACATAGAATATGCATGAAAAATGGTTTTGGGGACTCACGGTTTGATCTTCAAGCTCGATGGATGATGGTTCGAGGCTGAGATCCGGTGGTTCACAGCTGATGGCGGTTTAGAGAAAGAGAGAATGGGAGTGTGTGTGTGTTTTGAAGGTAATGTAGGTAAATGAAAGAATTAGGGTTTTTGGGACTTTATATAATATATAGATCAGGTGCTAGTTTCGCTGGCAGTTTCGCTGGCCAAGCGAAACTAGCTCTGAACGCATGTAAATCGAAAGTTTAGCTACCGAGCGAATCTACAGTTTCGCTCGGTAGTTTCGCTGGCAACCAAAAGGGGCCAATTTACATTCTAAGCAAGATAAGCACGATTCATGAATTTGTCATGCTATTAATAATACTAAATCATGCGTTTAAATCACATTGCACATAATGACCATAATTAAATGAACACATAACACAAGTGGTCGGGTTCAGTGATCAACCAAAGGTCGTGGACGTATTCGGCCTAGTCAAGCATTAGTTACTAAGTTAACACTTATAACGTAACTAACGGAGATTGTCTAACGGAAGTTAACCTTGAAATTCTCGGATGTCACATTAATGAAGTAGATGATGTTCCTTGTACCCACGACTATGATTCCATCCGTTCGCACCCCTCCTTGACCAGGGTGTGACAAATTCAAGCACTCCGAGCATGTACGAGACTTGTATGTGATACTAGTTAAGCATACAAGTGAATACTAGCAAGGATGTGCAAGGATTTGAGGTTTAGAACAAAAACGGTGAATCATCGGTAAATCCCGCGCGATTTTGATTTTAACCGGGAGATCCCAGATTTGTCATATTTATGAGTCTTATAGTCACTTATGATCACTCACGATATTACGAGTCATCACACACTTGATCAAGTCACAAATCGTAGGTGAATTGCTTAAAAGTGATACGTACGGCAAAACCGACCAAAATTGCATGTTTTGACCTAATCTGTGTATACATTAGTGTTACGTAACATATTTGTTATCATTTTGAGTGGATTTAATGTAATGAACATGATGGGACCATTATTTGGGTGATTTGGAAGAAAACGGGACTCGAAAACACCAAAAAATGACAAACCGAGCACCCGAAACGATGAAACAACAACGTTGTCACCCGGGGAAGCACTAGGCGTATCGCCTAGAGCTTCACAAAGCCCTAGGCGATACGCTAGGAAGTCTAATTCCACCCAAACCCTAAAAATCCACTATTTAAGCATCATTAGCCACCATGCTCTCCCCATTCAGTCCCAAATCACTCTCCAAAACCCTAAAACGGCTGTAAACATTAGAGGTGAAGATCTTTGAAGATTCAAGGCCCAAGTTTCTTGCTTTATTGCTTAGGATCACCTAGAAATCATCCCTTTCGGTAAGTAATCGTCAAAACCATGACATAGTATCTTGAATCTTCTCTTCTACTCCCATCAAGGTCTGAACTTTATATGTTATTTGGCTTAAATCCATGTTATAAGTGATAGATCTAGGGTTCTTATGATTAAAGATTCCATCTCTTTTGCTTGATCTTGTCATTTAGCTTGAATACATGATGAAATCTCTATAGATCTAGGTTTTTCATGCAAATTGATGTGTGGTTCTTCATGAAAGTTATAATCTTAAGTATAGATCTGAGATTTAAACCTACCATCGTCGCCCTAAAAACACCACCACTCAATCTACCCCGGCTCAAATAGCCGCTCCTCGTCCCTGACCTTCGAATCTCCGCCCAACCCAAAACAAACCACTCCTTACAATGTCTCCTCCTTCTCCACTATCAAATCTGACTCCGACACTGAGTCATCCTCCTTTACCATTGCCAACAACGATCCAAAATGGCGACATGCCATGGCGGACGAATATTTGGCTTCAGTAAAGAATGAGACATGGTCATTGGTTCCTAGGGTTCCAGGTGCTAACATCGTTGACTGCAAGTGGCTGTATAAACTGAAGCGAGATGTCACGGGTGCCATTAGCTGATACAAGGCTCGTTTAGTGGCAAAGGGGTTTATATAACAACCGGGTATTGACTATCAAAAAACTTTCAGCCCGGTCGTGAAAGCAAGAAGAATTCGGCTGGTTATGTCCATAGTTGTTATACGCCGGTGGCATCTTAGGCAACTTGACATTCAGAATGCCTTCTTACATGGCGACCTTAAGGAAATGGTTTATTTACAGCAACCCCTAGGTTTTGTGGATCCTCAGAGGCCAAATAATGTGTGTCGTCTTTATAAGTCTCTATATGGCCTCAAACATGCCCCACGCGCCTGGTTTCACAGGTTGTCCACGGCTCTTCATCACCTTGGCTTTCGGGGGTCAAAAACTGATCCCTCGTTATTCATTTACAACTCCAGGGGTACTATCCTTTACATGCTGGTCTACGTTGATGACATAATCCTTATGGGCAACAACGAGCAGGCCATTGATCAGGTTGTTCTCCGCCTTGGTCAGCACTTTCCAGTTCAGGATATGGGTCGCCTGTCGTATTTCTTGGGTATTGAAGTTGTGTATCGTGGGTCCGATGTCATCCTATCTCAGCAGAAATACATTCTTGATCTGTTGCAGAAGGCTGGTCTTTCTGATGCAAAACCGGTAACGTCTCCTATGTCCACCTCTACGATTCTTGCCTTGGGGGATAGCCCTCCTTGTGAGAACCAGGTCCGGTATCACCAAGTTATGGGTGCTCTTCAGTATGTGACACTCTCTCGGCCGGATATTGCGTACGCTGTCAACAAAGTGTGCCAATTTATGCACTCTCCCACGGAAAATCATTGGTCTGCTGTCAAAAGGATCCTTCGTTAATTATGAGGTACCACTACTGACGGGCTTCTCATTCAACAAAACCCAGCCTCCGTTGCTCGGCGTTCTTGGATTCTGATTGGCTGTCAATCCAGATGACCGTTGCTCCACGGGGGGATATGCTATATATCTTGGGTCTAATCTTGTTTCTTGGTCTGCTCGAAAACACAAAATGTCTCTCGGTCATTTACAGAAGTTGAATACAAAGCCCTTGCCGATACAGTTGCTGAGATCACCTAGATTCGCTCTCTTTTGCGCGAGTTGCATGTCTTTGTTTCATTTGCACCTACACTATGGTGTGATAACTTAGGTGCTACATACTTGACAACCAATCTAGTTTTCCATGCTCGTACCAAGAATGTTGAAGTCGATTTTCACTTTGTAAGGGAACAAGTCTATCGGGGCAACCTTTGGGTCCAGTTCATAAGTACAGATGATCAAATCGCATATATCTTCACAAAGCCTCTCTCATCTCAACGATTTTCTAATCTCCAGTCCAAGCTTAAGGTCGCTCCCCGGCCTTAGCTTGCGGGGGGATATTAGACGAAGTTTTAGTATTATTACAATTACTTTTGTATTCTAGAGGTGTGTAGTGTGTAATTGTATTTCCTATTTATACTTGTACATTATTCTTCATTAATCACAATACACAATTACAAATCATACTCCTGATGGATTTTATTTTCAGGTTCAGCTTGTTTTCAATTAACTTAATGAATGCCTTCAATATTTCTGCAACATCGCTTTTTCTAGGCAAAAAGAACACCCAAGTGAAACGAGAAAAATCGTCAGTAGTAACTAAACAAAATGCACAACGGTTAAGGCTTAACATACTGACTGGAGCAAAAAGGTCCATGTGGAGCAGCTCCGATACTGAGGAGATTCTGTTGAACACTTTTGGCTTGTGTGGGCGTTTGTGCTGCTTCCCCTTAGCACATGCCACACATTTCTCCTTGATCACGAATTCTTTGATTGGAAGGTCTTTGACAAGTCCTCCTCTTGCTAGCCGATTCAGATTCTTCAGATTCATGTGCCCTAATCGCCTGTGCCACAACTGAGCATGCTTCTCTGCTATTTTCGAAAGAAGGCATGCCACTTCAGTTGTGGGGGGTTTCTGCATATTGAGAACATAGGAGTTGCGGTATCTTGATGTTCGCATTAACACCCAATCATCAGGGATGGAGTATCCAGGTTTTAGAATTAGACATTCTTTGTTGTTGAAAAGTACCGGATACTCCCTATCACAGATTTGTGAAACACTTAACAAACTGTGTTTCAACTGCTGGACATAGTTGACGTCATGAAAGCTGAGACATCCATTTCTGACTGTTCCTTTCTGACTGATATAACCTCCAATTCATCTAGCGAACGACACATATCCTATATCAAATTTCTCCAAGTCTTGTAGTAGAGATATGTCGCCCATCATATGCCTGGAACAACCACTGTCAACATACCAAAGGTTGTAACAGTCCTCCTTGGCTGTTCTTGCATTCAAAGGAGATCAGTCAGTTTTGGGTACCTAGGCCTTAATGGGTCTGGGTGAAGGTGGGCCTATTTTGGTTGGACAGAGTATGTCCTTGGTGTTGACATTTCTAGGACAGTGATTTTCTTTCCCGAGTACCTGAGGTCTTTTCGGTGGAGTTTTATTTTTATTTTGATTTTGAAAATTTACCTCTTGGAATTGTTTGGAGTGTTTTTTGTACACTCCAGTAGGCTTGAAAGACAGGTTACCACCTTTGGTACATTCCACCTGTCATCCTTCCGCCAGCCTGTTGATTTTGACAGGCCAACTGGTTTTGGATGGATGTTTGGGTTAGAAAAATTGTCATGCTTTTAGTGTGAAACAAAATTTGAAGATCCAACAGATTTTGGAATCCAAACAGGTTTAACAGGATTGACAGCCTTTATTGATTTTTCAAAAGTTTGACCCACTTTCCTTCCTTTAAAATCATTCTTTGCTTGTTGCTTAGGTAACTTAGGATTTTGATTCATTCTGTGTCCATGTGTTTTCCGAGGTGCTAATTTCTGCACCTTGTATTTTGAAGAATCAGACCTTTGAGCCGGGCCACCTGTGTTTGGCCCTTTGGGACATGCCTCTGATGAACCCTCTTAGGATAGAAGGGTTCGTATGGTCGGTGCAAGCAGTTTCTTGCCAAATGTCGTGGTTTACCACACACATGGCAAGACTGCTTTTTGGGATACGCGGGAGCCTGTGGTTGGTTACGCCCAGTGGATATCCAAGTTTATTTTGAACAATTTTTGTGTATCTAATGGGTTTTACCATGTGGCTTAGTGGCCAAAATGTACTCCCGTTGTATCGGCTTAAACTGGTCATTTGCAGAAGTGACTTCTCGGTACGGGACAAAATCATGAGGTTTGGCGTCCCGTACTTTCTGCACATTTTGGACAACATTATCATTCTTATTTTCACAAACTTTCAATTAAACACACCATTAGTTGAGGGTTTGGGACCCGCAACCTATGGTCCTGTACCTCTTCTCAAGATTTTAACAGTTATTAAAGGTTTCAATGGTTTCAGATCACACTTGCCAATGTTAAAAGCATCACACACAGAAGTATTATCAAACAAAATAGACTTCGAAGTTTTTGACTCAGACTGAACAGATGATTCAAGTTTTTCAAAATCAAAGTTTTTGTAAAAATCATCATTTTTATAATTCATTGGACTTTTAGGAAACTCCTCGCTATCCACTACCCCTACTTCTTTATTACCTTTATCTGCAGAACAAGTAGAATTGTCAGCAGTGTTAGAAACAGGAGCATATATTTTAATAGGACAAGCAGCAAGTTTTCTATCAATTTCTACCTTAACCTCTAAAGTGGTCTTAGATATTTCATGATCAGGGATCATTTCATGCATCAATGGCATCGAGACAGTGTGTGTGGATTTTTCATCCTTTTCATCAGTACCAAAACCCAAACCTGAGTTTCCTTTACCATGCTGCATTCTGGCATCAGTGTTGTAAAATAGGGAACTAGCTTTCAACATTTCAGAAACAATCTTGTCGTTATGCTCAATTTTGTTTTGTGATGTTCCTAGTATGGCTTTAAGTTCCTCTACTTCCTTGGTTAAGGTTTCAACTTTAGAGTTAGCAATCTAAGATATGTATTTTTATCACTCACCTGAGTTTGAAGATTCTTAGCATCTAACTTAGCAGCTTCCAGTTTCTCTCTAAATATTCTGGTCTTATCTTTATACTCCCTAAGGTCTCTAGCAGTTGATTCGTGATTTAGGGTTTCATTAACAAACTTACGCTCCCAGTCTTTACATTCTTTAAGCATAGATTGACATTTGGAGTTTGAACATACCTCATGACTGCTTGAGCTGGCTTCAGAACCTGGAATGATGTTCGCCATGAAAGGAGGGCTACATGATCAAGTGTCAGGCTCAGATCTTCCACTTTAGTAGTCCAATCATATCCTGGTGTATGCTGAACCACTAGTGCCCTGTAATTTTGTTGATGCATGAACCTTGTGTGGCCGTTACTGTTTGAATTATCTAACAGACTGATTTGTCGAAGACATGAACTGGGTCCGAAACCCAGCCGAACTCCAGGTTCGGAGTTGTCCGAACTTGAGACGAACTCCAAGTTCAGAGGGAGTTCGGACAGGGTTCGGAGGTGCCCAGTTCAGACAGAATGAAGAAGTATAAATAGTTTCTTCTTTGTATTTCTTTATAAGTTTCTGTCCAGAGTCTATCCAGTTCAATGTGTTGAGAGGGGAGGTTCTGTCAAACCTCCCCCGGAGCTTAATCGCTTGTATACTCCTTCGGTTTATGTAATCATTCAACACGATATATGACAAAACTTCCGTCTCATTGTTATCTACCATAGAATCGATCCGTATATGCTTTTACAAGTGGTATCAGAGCTGTTTAGGGGGAAAATGGGGACCCTAAAACTTTCAAAGTTTCATAATTGAAAAAGTGAATATTCAAAAGCAATCAGTTCAGGGTTGATGGTGATTTTTGATCTTCGTGGAAAGGTATTGTATTCTGATGTTCGTGCAAACCGATATGTCAAAGTTTTCGGTTATGGTTTGGAACTCTTTGTCATTTGCCCGATACTTTCTTGAGTTATGAAGACTTGATCAGATTCCAGTCTGCAACGAGATATACATTTACTGGAGTAATATATTGGGATGGATTTCATGCTAAGGGGGAATTTTCATGATAAAAGATGCTGATCGTGTCTATTTTCATAAAGATCAGAATGTATTTACAATTTGGTGAAGATTTAAGATTGTTGTCAATATGCAGTGATGTTCGGTTGTCTTTACAAATTCCGGATACGAATGATGAAGTTAACCATTATCATATATGCCGGTTCCAGTTGGATGGTTGTGCTTGAAGCTAGGGGGAACTTTATTTGCTGTGGAGATTGTATAAGATGCGAACTGTTTCTTGCATGCCTGAAGTTCAGTCTAACGGGAGTTTGCTGAAAATCAAGATTCAAGATGTAGCAGACTGACTGATGATGATTGCTAGAAGATCAATGTATGGATTCGACAGTACCATCCAAGGGGGAATTTGTTGATGCATGAACCTTGTGTGGCCGTTACTGTTCGAATTGTCAAACAGACTGATTTGTCAGAGACATGAACTGGGGTCCGAAACCCATCCGAACTCCAAGTTCGGAGTTGTCCGAACTTGAGATGAACTCCAAGTTCGGAGGGCGTTCGGACAGGGTTCGGAGGTGCCCACTTCGGACAGAATGAAGAAGTATAAATAGTTTCGTCTTTGTATTTCTTTATAAGTTTCTGTCCAGAGTCTGTCCAGTTTAATGTGTTGAGAGGGGAGGTTATGTCCAACCTCCCCTAGAGCTTAATTGCTTATATACTCCTTCGGTTTATGTAATCATTCAACACGATATATGATAAAATTTCCTTCTCATTGTATCTACCATAGAATCGATCCGTATATGCTTTTTCACATTTTTCCCAACATCCTTTCTTATACCTTCATTCCTGTTATCAGCGGCTTTCACATCCCGTTCAACCTTCGGCTTGGTGCATTCTCAAGTATAATGACCATACTCATTGCAATTGTAGCACCGCAGATTTGCCTTGTTGAAACTGAGCTTGATTCCTTTCCCTCCATTCCAGTCCTTCTTCCCTGTCTTAGCCATAAACTATTTTGCCCTTAAGGCAGACATCCCTATCTGATAAGAAACATCCATGTGCTCCAGATCTCCAGGGTTGACTTGATTGACATCATCATGAGCCAAGTCAGCGAGAAGTAGAGAACCAGCAATGAGTGCTTGATAGCAACTCATGATACCTACACCAAGAGCAAAGCTAGGATTCTTAGTTAGATTGTTGATATCTAAAGAGATTAGGTTGAATGAACCAGATGAGCTAGCCCTAGGGGTTTGTGACACAAACGCCTTCTGATTAGTGATTGAATTGCTTGGGCATGTAGCTGGTTATGAGATGAAGGTTTGGTTGACTTGGTTCATCAAAGCACCATTTCCCTAACTTTCTATCTCTCTTCTGCTTCTTTTCTTCATAGGCTCTAATAGTCGACATGAGCTCACTTAATGGTGATGTTCCCATTGCCACAGTTTTGTTGATTAATGTTGATGTTCCCATTGCCAATTTGGTGGAAGTGAGTTCACCAACTTCTTATTTACCTCAGCCTGAGTGTAAGTAACCCCAGCATCCTTCATATCTGTCACAATCTTGATGAATCTCCACAGTTGGGTCTCCATGTTTTCTTCAGGTACATAGTTGAATTCATTGAATTATTCCCTGAGATTTTCCCTCCGAGATTCTTTCATGTCATCATTTCCTTTATATACAAAAACGAGAGCATCCTAGAGTGTTTTAGCGGATTTATACTCTTTAAAGGCTTCAGCAACCTTGGGGGATAAGGCCATGGTCAATGCAGCCAGAGCCTTCCTGTCATGTTCTACCTTTTCCCAGTCATCTTCAGTCCAGTCTGACTTCTCTTTGGGTTAACCCTCCTGACCCGCTGTAGGAGTTGTATTAGGCACATAATCACCCACTTCAACCGAACGCATGATCTTAGGATCATTATAGTTGACATAATTCACAAACCGGTATTTCCAGCTCATGAAATCTTCTCGAGACATCATACGAGGAGGTCTAGCGTTGGTTCCAATCTTGCCATCCATTTCCAAAGTTGCACTAGACAGGCTTGACATATTGAATGCCATTGAAAGAAAAGTGATAAATCAAAAAGGTTTTTCGGTCAAAAGGCTTGGATCGAAAAGTGTTTTTCGACCGGAAATGGCCAATCGAGAAGGGTTTTCGATTGGGTGGAAGTTGGGTCGAAGAGGGTTTTCGATCAGAGAAGGTGTTGATCGAGAAGTGGTTCTCGATCGAGACAGTAGAATCGAAAAGCCTGCTTTTCGATCGGGCAGAGTTTGGCTCGATCGAAAAGTGTTGACTGGTCGAGAAGTTGACTGGTCGAGAAGTACCTTTTCGATTAGGTGATAACGGTCAAAGCCACAGAACCTGGTCGGAAAGGGGTGATCGAAAAGTGTACTTTGATCGAAAATCCGATCGAGAACTACAACTTTGGATCGAAAAGCTTGAATTTCGATCGAATAAGGGTCAAGGCCACAGATTTCGATCAAAAAGCTTATGGAACACAGCTTCTTGATTCTGCAAACACTTGTAACTGCAAAAACACGTCCCGTTTCGCGCTAAAAGCTGAAAATCACCAAGAAAACTGAAATCGTTAGCCACAAAAACTTGAATCTGATATCGCGAGAGCTTTGAAACTTGCGTTTCTTGGCTCTGATACCAATTGTAAGGATCAAAAAGTCCCTCACATGATATCAATGTCTAGAAACAACCGTGCGGAATCCGGTGTTACTAGATGATTCAAGGATAAATAATAAATATAGCGAAAAAGATGATTAAAAGCACTATAGAAACATAAACCAATTGCAAAGAACACTTGATTGATCACCTTGGTTGAAACACAAAGATCGAACTTCTCTCCAGAGAATTTCGTGAAACATCCTCTTGTAAAACCACACAACCAACAACCCTAAACATGTCACATACATGTTCCTTATATAGAGTGACCCCAACTTTTTAAACAAGTTACAAAATTCAGCCCAAACACCCTATAATCGACCGAACCTATTTAACCCAACAAACCAATACAAGTTAGCCCAATAACAATATAAACCAGCCCACAAAACATCTAATGCAAAAGCCTTATATTTTCTTGGTCTCTATAATTATGTTAAATATAGAGTAAATTACATATATTTCCCTTTATGTTTGGGGTAACTTATTGAACATGCCCTTTAACCCAATTTATTATGTTTCTCGTCCTTTTTTTGAAACACTAATTGCAGAATAGCCCTTTGCACTGTTAATTTAACTTTCCATCCATCTACACAAGGGAAAGTTCGTCATTAACCCTAGATCCACTACTAGAAACAGGGCCTTTCTTGACGCGCGAACGATGACGCCCGGTTTTTAATGACGCGCAAAAACGAGTGTCATAAAAAAACTGTCAAGAATTGTAAAATTTTAATACTAGATGACGCGCATTTTTGCACGTCATTAAATTTCTGTCATAAATAAATAAAAAAAACACGGAGTACACTTAAAAAAATGCACGTCATCTAAAAAGTGTCATTTTATGTTTTTTTTCCCGCTAATTTTTCTCCAAAATTTTATTTCCCGCTCGCTCGATCTGTCCATCACTTTTTACATAATTTTAATTTAAGTTACATAGTTTTTTCCCCAAAATCTCAAAAGGACCTCCAAACCCTAACCGCCGCTCACTCGGTCTGTCCATCACCCTCAACATCAAACGCTCCTTCGCCGCGGATTCTCTCCCCGCTTGTCACGACCTCCTCCAGAGCTACTTCAAAGCCCTAACCACCGTTGAAATGAGGTTTCCGGTCTCTGCTGATAAGGATATGTTCTTCAGTCTCCGTCTCTAGGTAATTCCACAGTCACGGCGTGCTTTAACATCGACGCCTCACTAAACATCACAACCCTTGCTCCACCGTTTCCCACCAATTTCAAATCGTCATGGTGTTTGGCGACCCCTCTCGCAATAGTCACCTTCTCCGCCTTCCATTCACAGTCCAAATCCAGGGTGTGACAATCGAGTCCTTCATTCTCCGTCTCCGACTATAACCGCCATATTTCCCCTCTTTCTTCTTCACATTCGTTTTCTTTCCCTTTCGCAATTTCATTCTTAGTACCACAAAAACCACATAAATGATCATACCTAATTCTCTTTCTCTACACTGTTCGAATCCGTTCGATTCTCTTATCCCTTTACTTAGTTTGTTCATTGATATTAAGAACCCTAACATCGAAAATGGACGCAGGAAGGCAACCGCCACTGCAACAGTGGCCACCGCGTGGGGAATTACTCCGTGAAGGAAATGGAGATTTCATCACCATTATCACTGTCCTCTTCCTCTTCAAATTAATGATTGTTTTCAAGGTATTTATTTCCATTTAAGTCACTTTGTTATTTATGATTAATATGTAGTCTTTCTGATTTACATTTTGGTTAGGGATTGGATAATTTTTGCTAAATGATAGATTTGCGGTCTCAAATCAAATGCTTTTCTTTGAATTCAAGTAGTAACAGTATCTAGAAGCTCTCTGTGATTGTATCTTCTTGGAATTAGGGTCAGGAGTTGCTTCATATAGGTGCAACTATACTATGGTGTGGATTTACATCGTTATAACTTTTCTGGTATCTATCACTTAGCAATTGATTAGGAACATGTGTGATTCTCTAATTTTTTTGGCTTTGTTACCATCGTTATAACCCTTTAGCTCTGAAATTGATTGATTCAAGAGACAAGAGTGAAACAATCATACATTTTTGGAATGGATTTATATATATAACAAAAACAATTTGTAACATGTGAGTAAGTTTACTGTATTTCATTTCGACCATTGAATGAGTGACACAACGTTTCTTCATTCAATAAGATAATGCCAGCATGTTTCCTCATCTCTTTCCCTCTGCTGCTTACATTACATCGCTGCTCTTTCATTCGCTTTCTTTTTAGGGTTTTGCTACATATGAAATCAGAGGCTCAATTTCAATTCACAACTTCAATTTAAAGGATCATCATCACTTGCAGCAACATCTATTAAGCCTTAGAGGTGAGTTTGATGATGGCATTCACACATTTTTTTACGAGTTCTTCACTTTGGCTTTAGGTATGCAAACGAAAACAGAAATCGGTTCTTGCGTTGGAGTTGGACGAATTTTTAGGGTTTCTTCACGTTTATGTTCATCTATTATTCTGATTGTTAAATTTTGTTTTTACTTGATGAATCTTTTTGGGGTTTTCATATGTGTTTTCTCTCTAATCAGTCAAGAAATCTCATCGGATTTATTCGGTGGTTGTATGATATTTTGGGGTTTCTGATGGCAAAATGAACATCGTTCGAGAGACGTTTCGTATTTCAACAAATTTAAGTGTGGCGGTGGTTCACTTCCACATGCAGCCATCGATTTGCACCATCAAGGGCAAGATATACTGGGTTGCGATCTTTAGTTTGGTGATTCGTTTTAAATCATCAACTTAAGGTACGTCGTTTACCGGCCTCACTTTCATGATAGCTTTCTACATCTACGTATTTCGATTATTAGGGCTTGATGTTTGCTTAGGATGTTAATTGCATCACTTATTCCTGTCAATCCGTCAATTTCATTTGCTATTGTTTTAATTGGGTTTTGGTTGTCCGGAATTTTGGGCCTTTTCTCAATATGTATTACTTATCTAATAGCCAATTTTCATATTATAAAGTACTGTGTTATGCCTTTAATTAAACTTGCTTTCCTTTTGTTCGTAGAATAAATAATTCATGTTATTATGATAAAAATTTGGATGGTGATGTTGTCTCTGATAAGTCGGCTGTTTTTGTAATGGTATAATTTTGACTGTATATTGACAGCAAAAGGTAGGGTTCATAGAATATCATATTGGTCACTGATGTATTTCAATTTATAAATTATTTTTCTGTTAGTTATCAACAAGGTATACAAGTCTTTTACCAGTCAGGTCATGGGTCATGTGTTATGGAGATGAAGTTATTAATTGAGATAAGTATGGTGATATAATTTCAAATGAATGGAATTATGATCTATTGTGTGTGATCATGATGATCCATTTGTAATGAAAAAGTGTATGATAAGTTCTTGGGATTCGGATTATTTTGATCTAATATAAGTTGACTTCAGGGAATTAATGGACCAACCAAGGGAATTAATGGACTGGTGAAGGAAGCTAAGATCCAATTCCTCCTACGAGCGAAGGTAAATGATAGTTACTAAAAGTATGTGCTATATTATTTATTAAATTTATTGTATGTCTACTTGCTATTGTATGTCAAATCCGAGGCTGGGCCGATTCTAAATGGTTACGATTGGATTATTCTGCTAGGTTGGTATACTGAAAAACATGATAAATTTGGTGATAGGAAATCTGATAGAAGTGAAGGTGATAACAACAACAATTATAATTGGAGATAACATCACAACAATTGATTTCATGTTAAATTATTTGAGATCTGTAAATTATCGCAACATCATAGCCTGTTACTTCTTTTGACCATTTTTAACTTTTTGTTCATTTGTGCTTTCTCTGTTTTCAAATTATATAATATTCTTTTGTTTGGTGCATATAGCTACACCATCAGATCAGACGTTTTTATTACTATCACAGACTTTATTTATTATTCTTTCACCCCTTAGTTATTAATCTAATACCTTTTGGGTTTGATTGGTTCTGATGAAGGGGATCTTTCAAGAGCCAACTTTGAGGATGGTATCTGCTGGAGCAAGAAGAGATATGGTATATTTGAGTATTTGATTCCAAATCCTTTTTAATATTGAATTTAATGTCTAATCACATGTATCATGATGCAATGAATGAAAATGAGTTATTTTATAAGAATGGTAAGAAAAGAATGTAATTAAAAATGACAATAGAAATTTTGAAACAAAAATTAATTTAGGTGGTTTTAAGTGTATGATGCCGAAGAAAATTAAGCAGGGGATGCAATTATTTAGAATAGTACTCTTCTGATTCCTTTTTCTTTTCTTTGACTTTTGAAAATAATCCATAGGGTCTGGGTAACTATTAGATATTAACTTGTGGGTAGTGTGATTGGAATGTGGGCAAATGAACACATATGGAACACCAGGCAAACCCACCACTGAATCTAACTCCACTCTTATCGTTCAACGTTTGGACTCCATACTGATGCTTTCCTCTTACTTTCAGTTCATGATATTAATTGATTATAATTATTATTTTTTGGTGATTTTGATTTTATTCTATATCTGAGATGTTTTCTTTGTCTTTAATGTTTTCATTGTGTTCCTTGGCTGTAGCTATAAGGGGCTGAATTGCTGGTTGGTTTAAGATATGGCTACTTTGATGGTACTGTTTCTATCTGGCAGCTATAAGGTGCTGCTGAGCTAAAAAACCAACACTCATTCACTGGTAATGAGACCCCAATTCATAGAAGTTAACATAAGTTCATAAAAAAGGTAGAGATAAAATAACTTCTCTTGACAATTAAAGATGGGTTCACAAACTTCATTATATCTGATTTTAATTTCCCATAACTCTATTTCTTCTTTATTATCATGGGTTTGAATTTTTGTAGCCATAAACTGACATTTGGAAACATCAAAGCCTTAGAACTCAAGCTATGAGCATATGGAAATCCAATCCACCCAGTTGTTGAAATTGGATCGAGTTGTTTAGCAAACCTCAGATCACCAACTCGGATACCATCTTCACACGCGGTCAAACCATGGGCTGCAAGAGTTTAACCCAAGAGAGGGGCTGCGATGGTTTCATGTGAAGCTAACAGTGGTATGACTCGTCCCTTTTTGTGTATTTTTCTTTGTAGGTTTTTGGTTGTGAATATGATCTTGATATCTTTAACATCGTGTCTGTTCCAGATTTTAACTTATATATATGCTTATGCGTTTGAAAATAAATAAGCAACTTCGACTTATTTGAAAAATCTTGTTTATTTTACTCCCAAGTAACAAATTAATTAATGAAGAACATGGTAATAATAGTTGTATTTGAAAATTAGTATTATTAGATAATAAACTGGTTGCTGCTGCTGCAGGTTGAGATTATGATGGCTTTAGAAGAAGAATTTAGAGTAACTAAGGCACTGATTAGCATAGTTCAGGTAATCAAAATTGGGTGCAGATGCGGGCCTGAAATCAGGTAACTTCAGTTCTATAGCTAAGGCAGCTGCTGCTTCTGTTCTTGCATCAACCATGTAGTAGTGTAATGTAAATGGCCTTGATAATGCAAGTTTTTCCCTTCCCGCTTCTGCTGTTTTTCCTTTCCTGCTTTTGACCATCCTTTTTCCTTTTTGTAGATGGGCTTGATAATGCAAGTATTGTGATGGAAGAAGCTAAGGTTACATGTAGTTAGTGCAATGTAAACTAATGTTAACTTTGTAATGTTTGCTCTATATATGAAATGTATTATTTTGCTACAAGTGTATTGTATTTTGATTAGGAGGTTAATTGTCATTAATGTGGAAATTAGTGAATCTACAAAAATATTTTTTTTTTAATTTTTTTTTTTAATTCATGACGCGCATATATGCGTGTCATAAGCATATTTATGACGGGGGCTTCCTTGAAACGCTTTTTATGACACGCTTTGCGCGTCATAAAATGCGCGTCATTGTTCGCGCGTCAAGAAGCAGATGACGCGCATTTTGCGCGTCAAGAGGATTCTTGACCCTGCCTTCCTTGACGCTTTTTTGCGCGTCATCTGGGCCCTTTCTTGACGCGCAAAAAGCGTCAAGAAAGGCCATTTTTGTAGTAGTGATCACAAATGCCTTACACCTTACGTCGTAAACATAATGCGTCGTTCAATCTCCCGCCTCCCAGATTATATCTCACGCGAACCCTAGTTCGCAAATCCATCATGCAACACCAAAAATTCTTTCCTCCTAGATCATAAATCCCTCGCCATGGAGCCAGATTATAGAATTAGAGACCACCTTACCGAAGAAGAAGTTAACAAGCTTTATTGTAAGTGTGTTTCTTGATAAACTTGATTCGATGTTACTGTATGTTGTTGTTGATGATTTCAAACTATCATGGTGAACATCTAGACTTGGAAGCCAACTCTAACTTTACCTTTATAAGTGATAGACAAAAGGTTAGTAATTGTATAATCTGTGTATTTATTAATTTACCTTTATAAATGTGTATTTACTAATTTATGAGTATTACTTCATGTCTACTTTGTAGGGTATTATTCCTGCATTGGAAAAAGTCTTCCCATGTGCTGAACACAGATTCTGTCTAAGGCATATTAGTGAGAATATGAAGCTGAAATGGAGAGGAAAAGCTTTCAAGGATGCATTGTGAAAAATTGCCTCATCCAAAACTTCAATTTATTTTGACAAGGCAACGGATGAACTGAAAGAGTTAAACAAAGATGCACAAGAATGGTTAGCTAAAATCCCTCCAAAACATTGGTTGATGTATTTTGGCAAACATATAGATTATGTTGCTTTCACTATGGTTTATGTTGGTTACTTTATGCCATTTTGTGTGGATTTACTTTATTAGACAATGTTTTTAGCGTCATTTTGTGTGGTTTATGTTCCCCTATTTAATTTTCACCTTCGAAGACAAAGTCAAATAAACAATGTTTTTAGCGTCAGACTTGATTCATGCAAGTTCGTTTGTATACACAAGAATGCATACGTACATGATCATGTTTTTTATATAATTTTGTTTTTTGTGCAGATAATTGGTAGAAAAACAAAGGGCTATTTCTACAATTATTAACTGGTAGAAAAACAAAGAGCTATTTCTCCAATTATTAAAGTCTTGGATGGATAAAAACCAAATTACCCTTGGGGTTAACGGCTGGGATGGATAAAAGTTAGCAAAGGGCTATTTCTATAATTAGTGTTTCAAAAAAAAAAGGACGAGAAACGTAATAAATTGGGTTAAAGGGCACGTTTCATAAGTTACCCCAAACATAAAGGGAAATATATGTAATTTGCTCTTAAATATATGTGTAAGTATATACATATATATATATATATATAATGACGTAAATACATGTGAAATATTCATTTAATGAATATATATGTGAAAATACATGTTAGAATAGTTAAACGTGTGAAAAATAAATAAAAGCGTATCCTTACATTAAAATGATGATTAAAAATTAATAAATATGTAACATATATGAGTATTATACGTATTTATATTTATTATATGAACCCTGAGGGTTAGAGAAGATTAGAAACATATCCTAAAATGATCCAGAGCATAAAATGATAAACAGATAAAAGTATGAGGGGCTAAAGTACAAAATAGTGAAAGATATATATATATATATATATATATATATATATATATATATATATATATATATATAGGATTAGCATCGTGTGAAAACCCATTTATTTTGTGAAAACGTGAAAACCACTTTAAAACCTTTATAACTTTTTCATACGTTAATGTTTTTTCATGAAATTTACGCCAAAAGTCTTAGAATTACGTTATCTTTAATTCTATAAAAACCAAAAACAAAAAAAAAAACGTTTTTTTATTTTTTTTTAATTTTTTTGTTCCGTTTTTGGTACACATGTGTACCACAATAAAAAAACTCAAAATTTAATATGAGTTACTAATAGTTTTAAAAGAAAATTGCACCCTAATTATTATAGTTTTATTATCTTTATATCTAAAGAAAAAAATAACATTTTATGATTTTTTAAGTATTGCTACACATGTATACTGTGTTTAATTATCATTCGTAACATAAATGTTTTATTGTTTTTAGTATGTTTTTAATATATTTTTAACATAAGGAGTGTTTTTATACTTTATAATTCGTTTTTGTGTAGTAGTAGTGATGATGGTACACATGTGTACCAAAAACGGAAAAAAAAAACGTTTTTTTTTTACGTTTTTTTTTTAAATATTGTTTTCCAGAGTTATAGATAACGTAATTCTAAGACATTTGGCGCAAATTTCATGAATAAACATTAACGTATAAAGAAGTTATGTAGGTTTTAAAGTGGTTTTCACGTTTTCACAAAATAAAGGGTTTTCATAGGATCCTTCCCCTATATATATATATATATATATATATATATATATAGGGGAAGGATCAAATAAAAACAAGATGTTATTACGAAAACAAGAAAACAAATATTAAAACCTCTATAACTTTCTCATATGATAATATTTTTTAAAAAAATTTGCACCAAAAGTCTAAGAATTATGTCACCTTTAATTCTGGGAAAAAAAATTAAAAATATAAAATTTCGTGATTTTTTTTATTATTGCACATGTGCAATAATACGTATTAATTATATTACACATGTGCAATATTAACAAAAAAACGTTAATTTTTTTTTAATTTTTTCTAGAATTAAAGATAACAGAATTATAAGATCTATGGTATAATTTTTTATCAAAAATATTAACGTATGAAAAAAGTTATAGAGGTTTTAATATTATTGCACATGTGCAATAATAAATTTTTATTGCACATGTGCAATAATAAAAAAAAATAAAAAAAACGTTGATTTTTTTTTTAATTTTCTCCAGAATTAAAGATAACAAAATTATAAGATTCATGGTGCAATTCTTTATAAAAAATTTTAACATATGAAAAAAGTTATAAAGGTTTTAATATTATTGCATATGTGCAATAATAATAATAATAAAAATTATTGCACCTGTGCAATAATAATTTTTAAAAAAAATTGATTATTTTTTAAATTTTTTCCCATAACTAAAGATAACATAATTTTAAGGATTTTGGTGCAAAATTTTTATAAAAATATTAGCGATGAAAAAGTTATAGAGGTTTTAATATTTGTTTTCGTGTTTTCGCAATAAAAGTTGTTTTCACATGATCCTTATCTTATATATATATATATATATATATATATATATATATATATATATATATATAGGGTATGGATCTATGGAAAACCACTCCGAGTTGGAAAAACTTTGAAAACTCTTAAAAAACGGGGTCAAAAAGTTTTTTTTTCCTTTAATTTTTTTATGGTGATTCTTTAAGTTATAGGCTATCCATAGATGGAAAAAAATCAAAAAAACGCCTCGGGGAGTTTTTTAAAAAAAATATAACAAGTTTTGTTGTTACATATGTAACAAACATATGTACAGAGTGTTACATATGTAACAAGGCCCTTTTTTGAGATTTTTTAAAAAAATATCCCCGAGGCGTTTTTTTTTATTTTTTTCCACCTAGGGGTAGCCTATAACCTAAAGAATCACCATAAAAAAATTAAAGGAAAAAAAAATTTTGACCCTGTTTTTAAAGAGTTTTCAAAGTTTTTCCAACTCGGAGTGGTTTTCATTTTATCCTTTCTCTCTCTCTCTCTCTCTCATATATATATATATATATATATATATATATATATATATATAGGGAGAGGATCATTTGAGAACCAATTTGATTTGAGAACTAAAAAGAACTAATTTGAGCCACAAGTTTATTACATGTATCCCCCTCCTATGAATTGTAGTGGTCCCCCTCTGAAATTTGTAGTTGAGATTTAGTTCACAAAAGTTCTCAAAATAAAAAATTATCATTTGAACCTAACCCTATATAGGGTAAGGATCCTTCGAAAACTCTTTTTTTGCGAAAACCTAAAAACTAACACTAAAACCTTCATAACTTTTACATACGTTAATATTTTTCTATGAAACTTGCACCAAAAATCTTAAAATTATATTGTCTTTGATTCTGGAAAAGAAATTGATATTTCGAAAAAAAAAATTAGTGCACATGTGTATTATTAGTGCACATGTGCACCATTTTCATTAGTACTACACAAATGAGAATTGTCATGCGAAAACATATTGTTTAGGTTAAAAACTTTTAAAAAAACTATAATATTCATAGAACTAATGATAATTCTACATATGCACTATAACTATTAGTTATAGTGAACATGTGTAGCATAAAATTTAAAAAATTTTAAAACGTTAAATATATTTTCAGAGTTAAAGATAACACAATTATAAGATTTATGGTGCAATTTCTCTTTTAAAATATTAATGTATACGACACGTATAAAGTGTTTTTTTATTAGTGCACATGTGCACTAATAAAAAACCACGATAAACTAACAAAATTATAACGTATTTGATGCGATTTTTCTAAAAAAAAAACATTAACGCATACTATATGTATGAGTTTTATTATTAGTGCACATGTGCACTAATAAAAAAACGACGAGACGTTAAAGTTTTTTATTAATTTTTTTCCAGAATTAAAAAACTCATAATTCTAAGGTTTTTGGTGCAAATTTTTTTTAAAAATTTGATCGTATGAAAAAGGTATGAAGGTTTTAGTATTAGTTTTTAGGTTTTCGCAAAAAGATGTGGTTTTTACATGATCCTTCTTCTATATATATATATATATACGTATATATACGTATATCATCGTACGTGTCCCGAGCCTTAGAAACTTTTATAAATATGCCCCATAATGTTTGAAAGCATAAAATAACAGTTGCGTAGAAGTTCAGGGGTTAAAACGTAAAAATAAAGTACAGGGACTAAATCTGCCAAATTGGAAAACTATGTCACAGGTTGCGAAGACCCACAGCCAACCCGTCGCGATACGCGACCCGCTACAGGTCGCAGATTTCTTTTTTATTGGTCCGTTTTTAAGCCACGTCTCTTAACTTGTGCTCCAAAATTTTGCTACTACGCGTCATCTTTGATTGTCTAATCACCCTACACACCTGGAGGACTACTAGACGAGTTCAAGGACTATAAATATAGCCCCCGACATCCGTTTTTCATCACCAATTCACTGATTCTTCCTCCTAAAACCCCTAAACGAACCCAGAACTTCTTCGGCTTAATACGAGCAAATGGTGAGGAATCAAGAGCTGAATATCTGCATTCACTTTTCATTTGGTATGATCTAAAATAACCTATCTTATTCTTATATAATATTGTTTCTAAGTACATTTTCTAAAAATATGTAAAAATTAGGGTTCTTGAGCTTGTTTGATTGAAATCGGGTAATCGGGTTGGAATTAGGGTCTGAATTTTTGTAGGTAATTTTTAAGAAAGCCCTAAGTTTATTTCATTATTGAAAAATTTTGGTAAAGATTTTGTTAACAGGTCAAAATTAGGGTTTTCGTAACGTTGTTCTGCCCAAATCAAGTAAACGGTATTGAATTAAGCTTTAATATTTTAGAGTATATTATAAAATGTTATAATGGATAATACCCTAAGTTGGTTTTTAATAAAAATGAGATTTGATCAAGAAATAGGAAAAATAAGAAATTAGGATGTCGAAATATGATTATTTAATATAAAATATTCCGGAGGGTATGGGAATTTGATTTTTGGTATAATACCATGTTTACATATATAATAAGTATATACGAAGTTAAAATGGATAAATATTAAAGTACTGAATATACCGAGTTAATCGGATATTTAGAATTCGTGCGAACTGGAAGGGTAAGAGCCTGTACACTAGGGTTTCTGGCAAAGCAGGGGTGTCGCATAAATCCCAACTAGGTACCTCATTGGGCGATCCCGGAGTGAGAATTTATTTATAGGAATGCGTGTCTTCGTATTATCACTAAAGAAAAAGATAACTGCCTAAAGGCCACGTTGGTCATTTTGATCTTTAAAAAGGGATAAACTTAATAATCGAATATTACGCGATTAGGTTTAATTGGAAGGCATAGCGGAGGTTTTGCCTGAATTAACTCCTTACGAGAATAAGTTGAGTTCTATGAGCCCACTCTTAAATGTTTTAAATGTTTTTGGGCTGATATACATACAAATGTTATGAAGATATATTCAAATGTTTATAACTGAAATATTGCATGTTTTAACTGTTAAAACTGTCAAAAGGTTTTTTTACTTATATATACGTAAAAGGTTATGAAAATGATTATTGATGAAATGTCTTATAGTATGAAACTGTTAAATGGTTGTTTAATTAAATTATACGTGAAAAGGTTGTGATAATAGTTACGGGTGAAATGTCCTAAATTGTTAAACTCTTAAATTGCTTTAGGAGTGATATATATGGGAATTGTTAAGGAAATGCGTTAAAACGCCTTTTACATGTTTTGTGCCGATACACATACGTGAAATGTTTTGAGGGCTATAATGATTACCTGTTATAAACTGTTTTTGGGAAGGTTGTAATGAACGGGTAATATAAAGGATGAAACTTTTGAATAAAGTTTTGAGAATGGAAAATGTAAAGGTTTGGTCTAAGCTTACGTATGTGAATAAGTGTCGAGTAAATATAATCGTATTGGCCTTGTTGTGATTGTAAGATGTAATATACACTGGGATGATTCTATATCATATCCATTTGTATTTTCTAGCTGCGGTACTTCGTATATATAAACACCTGTAATACAATAGGAGATGTTATAAATTCAGTCCAGTGTAGGTTTCACTGAAGTTTAACAAGACAAATAACATTATATCTATAAACCGTTTATTTCCATATACGGGTGATGGACTGGTGTTGAAAAGGTTATGAATCCAAATACAAAGGTTATATAAATGGACTTTTTAAAAGGTTTAAAAGGTTTTAATCTAAGCGGATATTATCTAGAGAAAAGGGAAATGGTGGTTGTACAACTATAAGCGGGGAATGTCGGTTCTCCGGGGTAGCGACGGTTACTCTAATCTTGAAATGGTATTCGGGTGGTGACGGTTGCCTGAGGAACTAATATGGTTCCAATACACAATGCTTAGTAAATAAATAATTGCTTATAATATTACGTATAAGTCTTTTATACCTAATGATTATTTGCACAAGAGAGGTTCTAGGAGACCCAAAGTACTTGGAGTACTAAATGGTTTTTATTATAATTTAAAGGTTATGTCTTGGTATGATACTGTTATGTTTATACTTGTTAAATGGTTAAATGGTTAAACGATTAAACGATTTAAATGGATAACTGGTTCAATGGAGAAATGGTTAAATGATTAAATGGTTAATTGGTTATATGTTTTGGTATACTCTGTTATGTCTTATACCTGATAAATGTTTAAAGGTTATATTTGGTATAATGCTTATACCTAATAAATGTTTAAAGGATAATGGTTTTAAAGTTATAGTATAACTCTGTTATGTTTTATACTTGATAAATGTTTGATAAAAGGGGTCCGTTAGGCCCAAGCGTTGGAATAAACTTTCGAGGCAAAGGTAACGCCTTTTGTAAAACGTAGAACTCACCAGCATAAGCTGGCCTTTCAAAAAACATATGTATGTCAGGTGATGATGATGTTTAAGGTAGCAAGGAAAGGGCTTTGGTGAGGACAGACTAGGTGGGCAAGCTATCAGGAAGGACTCGGTAGTGTACTGGAATAGATATAGATAAGATCTAGTTGTTAGATTATGTTGTATCTTCCTTACTGTTGTACTTGGCTTATAAATAAATGAAACATTTTTAATTTCTGCTGCTTAGTTATCTCTGTTGTACCATGTGTTCATGAGTAAATCCGATTAATGACCCCTCCTGGTGCCAAGTCTGGGAGTGGGCGTCACAAGTTGGTATCAGAGCCTTGGTTTAAGAGATCTAGATACTAGTGCGGTATCTAGACTTAAACTAGGACCCTGGGTAGACAAAGTAAGGTAACATAGGAAATGTAAATGCCAGTTAGGATAGTTATGCCCTTAGGAAAGAAGTTGCACAAGGAACATGTTGGATATTAGATGTCCTGACCCGACATCTAACGTAACCGACCCGGTTTCGACCCGGAAGAGTTACACCGGAGTCAACGAACTAATAATTAATTAATTCAAACGGTTTATTTAAATAAATAATAGTTATTTATTTAATTAAAAGTAACGAAACAATATTTATCGTAATATGTTTACGAGATAAGTGGCATGAATTTATATAGTCGTTACCGGTTAACGGACTAAATGATATTGGACTGGATTTAGTGGTTTATGGTTAAAAGGTTGCGAGATGGGCATTGCTTGCCAATGGGGTCATCGAAAAGCTTATAAACCAAAGAGATTAGGGTTGAAACTGCGTGAGCATTGGATCGTTTGCTAATCTAGTGAATATGAGATGTAGAAGAGATCAAAATGTAAATACAAATGAAATTTGTATTATTAAGCTTGATAGAAAATCTACATAGAAAACACACACAAAAGGTGTAGATATGACCAGAAGTTGCATTCTCTATACAAGACAAACTATTTATAGAATGAACATTCTAAGCAAAGACCCGATCATCCGAACCTCCAGTTCGAACCAGGTTTGTGTGGTCCGAACTAGGAGTTCGCCTAGAGTTTGGCTCACAACAAACTTGCATCACTTTGTGTTGTATTTGAAACTTCACATGGCGACCTTGAATTATGCATCAACTTGACGATGAGTCTAATCTTGAATACATGACATTTCACCTTGTGTAAACTCTTTATCAATAGCTTTAGAAGACTTGAAGTTGTGAAAATCTTTTCCCACATAGAAACCTGCCAACATAAATAATCATGGCGCTAAACGTCTCTTCGAGACTCCAAGATATTTTGATTTTGAAATTTGATTTCGTATTTCGCGTTGATCAATCGAAAAGAAATAAGAAACAGAATCTTGTTGACTTTTAGAAACTTTTTATCAAAACACACCTAAAATCTTTTTGGTATTCTCTGATATGAAATGTAACTGCAATACAGAATCAGACATTATTTTTTTCTTTTGTGAGAAAGATCACAACTTGGGATCATAGTGGACATAACATGCTGAACTACACTTCAATTTTGATGATTGTAGCACATAAGCCATGTCGATTGCAGATATAATTTGTCCAACTTTAAACTCATGCAGAATCATATTCATAACATCTGGATATGTTAAGATATTGATTAGATTTGCTTTGACCGGTGTACGCCACACTATCAGACATACTCAGATATGCTATGCTTATCACACTTTGTGATTTCACTTGTGCTTTAACACATAGTGATTGAATACATGATTTAGTCAACTATGTTCCATGTAAAAAGAAATAAGAACGTTAAATCGTCTACCTTAAGGTCGATCTTTCGATACGCTGGATAAGGCCTCGGATTTAACAAAATAAGAAAATAAAACAAGTTGAAATTGTATAACCTAACAACAATCGGGTCGGTGCTCCCGCACACGCAGAGAATGTCCAATGAGTTATACGAAACACCAAGAAAATAATGCAGAATGTCAAACAAACAACAACAAGGTCGATCTTTCGATACGCAAAGAAAGTCCGATCGTTTGAAAAAATAAAGAAAATCAAACAAGTTTAAATTTTTGCAAAATGAACACATGTATACACAATGTCTTCTCATTTTTCAATTCACATATCTTTTTTCTTGATATCTTGAGATACACATCAAGATGTTGTCCACTAGGTCAAGCATTAGATTTAGTGTATATCACATTCATATACTTTCTGATTTACCGAGCCTAACTTACACATCGCTCAAATGGTCTTATGGATTTTTCATCTATTTTATCGATGAGTCAGACGATGTAAACCAATGTACCATTATTTCCCAAAATGTCGGATACAATTTCTCATTTTTCAATGTTTTTGATTTTTGCATTTTTCAATGTTTTTGTCTTTTCAAATCTTCTCTCCCTAAAAAATGACAAACTCTATTTTTAGATTTTCATTTTTATCATTTGAAAAACAACACATATTTTTGTATTTTTTAAAAACAACCCCCCCCCCCCCTCAAAATGAGACGGAGTGAAAAATAAACAGAAATCGATCAACCAACACGAATACTAGCAGTTTAGTATTTTGAAAACAAAAATGATTTAGAAATTCAAATTAAGTTATCACAGATATTTCACAGACAACAATTTTCTAATCACCAAAAGGTCTTCCTGAAATACCTGCTGACACCAAATAAAACATTAGATGCTTTCGGATTGACCCGATTTAACAACTTCGGGTTGCCCGGTGTCTTCCACATAGTGTTTGTTGGCCTTAGAAACAGATTTTGGTTTCCATATCATTGTGGACAATTATTTTTAATCAGAACCTGAAAAATTGCCAACCTGCATCTTTGGTTGAGACCAAAACGGCTTACTAGTTGTTTTGAACTTTGGCTACCATGGTTCATCAAAAATTTTAGCATTATTATCCACATATTTTGCATTAGTATGCACATATGCAGTCGTAGGACCATCTGCACAATATGTCCAGGTCGACGACATGCATAGCAAATTCTTTCACGAAGTTTTTGTGAGAATTTGGATAAATTCTTCGGTTTCCAACTATGATTCGTAACAAAAGTATCATAGTAACCAAAAACATTATCAGAAGCAAATGAATCAAAGAAATTATCAAAAGAATCATACCTAGGAGTTGGACTCCTGGACGATGATGACCCTCTAGAATAATAAGGTTGTTGCTTCGGAGGAGATGATTTCTTTGGAACCTTTTCTTTTGGAACTTTTTCTTTCTTCTTTTGCTGTTAGACTTGAACTGGTACTTCCTTGATCTCAAAACCCAACCCTTTGTTTTTGTATCCTGGAACCTTGTTTGAACTTGAAGAAGAACCATAAGCGTCTCTTCCCTTAGCTTCTCTAGTGAATTTAGCTTTAATGTCTTTCAGTTTATTCTTCTGAATTAATTGTGATGCACTCATTTTTGAACAATTTATGATAAAATCATTGCAATATGCTTGAATCACTCTTTACCAAAACCAAAAGCTAACAGACCAAAAACTTGAATCCCAAAAAGCTTTTTGGAAATCCCCACGTAACGGGGGTTCGGGGGCAGCGCCCCTGAGAAGCGGGGTTCAAGGGGGGCAGCCCCTGGCGGGGTCCAAAGGGCAGAGCCCCTAGCTGGGGTCGAGCTAAAAATGCATCCGAAACTTAACCGAACTCGTCCAAACTGAGCATATCCGAACCTCAAACGAATTGTGTCCTAATTGAAAATATGCTTGTCCGAACTCTGCCGAACTGGAGGCGAACAGAAGACGAACTTTCTTGATCCAAACCTCAAACGAACCTTAACCGAACTAAGATCCGAACCTCATCCGAACTTTGTCCAAACTCTATCCGAACTCTGTCTAAACTCTATCCGAAATCTGTCCAAACTCTATCCAAACTGTGTGTTCGGAGCAGTTATTTATCCGAACTGTGTGTTATTGAGGCGAACTGAAAATGCATGAGAGGAACCCAGACAAACGAAATCGTATTTTCTATTAAATTTGTGATTTTGGATTTTTTTTTAATTAGATTTTCAGCAGTAGGCAACGAAAATACAAAAGGAACATTCTGAAATCAAATTTTAACACAAAAAGCTCTTTAATTTGATGAAACTTCATGAAATTTTGCAAAACCCCACTTTTTTTCTCTAGAAAAACTAAAAAATCACTACAATTTGATTGGCAAATGGAACCAGAATGCTCTGATACCACTTAAAATTGCGTGAGCATTGGATCGTTTGCTAATCTTGTGATTTGAGATGTAGAAGAGATCAAAATGTAAATACAAATGAAATTTGTATTATTAAGCTTTAGAGAAAATCCACGTAGAAAACACACACAAAAGGTGTAGATATGACCAGAAGTTGCATTCTCTATACAAGACAAACTATTTATAGAATGAACATTCTAATCAAAATCCCGATCATTCAAACCTCCAGTTCGGACCAGGTTCGTGTAGTCCGAACTAGGAGTTCACCTAGAGTTTGGCTCACAACAAACTTGCATGGCTTTGTCTTGTATTTGATACTTCACATGGCGACCTAGAATTATGCATCAACAAAACCCTAATCTCATGATTTTGGCTCCCCCTCTCCCTCTCTTTCCGTCGACCACGTCGCCGCCCCCTCTCCCCTCTCTCTCGTTTACGGCGCAACACCACCACCATCCTTCGTCGCTTTTTCCAACTTGCTATGATGGTGAAACGCGATCCACGATTGATTTCCGCTGCGATGAAACTCAAGACTACCGCCACCGCCGCCGAGGAGAGAGTCGCCCCTGCCGTCGCCGTCGCCGCGGCCCGTGCCGCCATCACTGCCGACATCTTCGGCGAGGACCACCGCGAGGTGGTTCTCGCCCTACCCGCGCCACCGAGGTCCATGTTGAACCGCCTCGTGCCGCCACCATCAAACTGGGTGAAAATCCTAAGTGGCCGGCGCCATTGTATGCCACCGTCGTTACGCCACTTCCTCCACCGCCTCCATGCATGATGGATGAAATCGTTTCTACAACGGTTTCGTCGTCAAACACAGCGGCCCCGTCTTCAAAGTCGGTTGAAGACTTGACTCGCCGGTTCTAGTCGGGCGTTACCGTTAATCCTAGCGCTAGTTCGTCGAACCTCGGTGTCTCAAACGGTTGATCAGACTCCGCTAAGGTATATCTAAAATGTTTAGATAATTAAATTAATTTATTTAATTTTTCCTGTACTTACGCGTACACGGTGATCAGATCCTGTCTTTGGTTTTACTAAAATTCGCGTTGTAAAACATTTTCCGCTGCGTAATTCTTTCTGATTAATTAACCTGTATATTTATTCGGTAAATAATTAAAACGGGCAACCCGGATACCCATTGTAAAACCCAACAGTGGTATCAGAGTCACGATCACCGCGCGTATATCTGAACCGGTCTTTTTGTAACCGGTGGTTCGCAATTTTGATTCTTTTCCGAATTGCAAACGGAATTACTTGTTTAATTTTTTTTATTAAATTGTGTGTTACGACCGACCCTTTAATTTTAATACATGGTTGCATGTTTGGCGCATTTTATTTTTCTCTGATTAGCCTAATTGTTGGCCCAATTGTATCTTTATTTGGTTTTGATGGACCCGTTGTTTTTGGGTTTTAAAATTGTAAAATAGTGCTAGGTTTACTAAGTTGTTAGTAAATTTCTAATTTTGTAAAAACCAAGATCGAAGATCAGACATTGGCCAAAAGGAGTCTGAAGGCTAGTGGGAGCTGAACCGGATCCACAAACGGACATAGTTGCCTTCCTTGTGGTTGTTCACTTTTATTGTCATGTCCCTAATGGTCTTGCTAAATGGCTCTAGCAAGACCATGCCATTATGACGTTTAACACACAATTGACCATTCGCGACACTTAGATATTTTAAATAGATGATTTAAAATAATTGTCCCGAGTGTTGATAGGGTTTATCATTTGTGTCTAACGATCACTAAATATTAAAATTGGTTTTAATATCCCTATCTGGTAAATAAAAATTGATAGTTCAAGCCGTCCAAAATCAAGTCTAACTTGGACGTATTGATCGGAGCATCAGTGTTGGAGTATTTCAACACCACACTTGGTGCCGAGGGTACCTACCAGGGTGGGGGCATTGGAGTATTTCAACACCGTGCCAGCCGCATTGACCATTTGGGATTACAATCATATGTGTGTTTGTAGTGTTGGAGTATTTCAACACCGCACTATGAACGTATATAGAGAAAGTGGGCATGGATGAGGCCAAACGTATCGCAAAACATAATCTATTATATTATGAGGCCTCATAATCGAGGGTCACGACTGTAACTTCGTGATTGACAACCGTTGTCAGTTTGGTTACACGAGTTTGCTCCTGAGGCTCATTTGGCGGTCTCAAGTAAAATCGTCTAATCGAATTCTCAATATTCTTATTGAATAAATCTTACCAATTTATATAAGAAAATATTATACACCGAAAATACTAATTTAAATTACTTTGCATTATTTCAGAAGGCTAATGAAAACACTGTTCCTCTAAGTTCAATGGTATCTCTCGGCCCATTCACTGAGACGAACTTCTTTTCATCGCAAACCCTCTTGAGGAACATCTTAAGGCTTTTTTGGAAAGCTGTATGTTCTTGACCGACCCATTTCGAGCTTGCCGGCTTACTTGCTAAACGACCGCTTGCGGATGGCAATCCAAAAGCACATTGACGACTCTTGGGAAGTCACTGAGCTTAGGTTATCTAGCATGACACCGGATTTTTGGTATAACTTTACCGACATGGGAGCGTATAAGATCATGAGAAAACTTAAGGATTTTTGGTATAACTTTACCGACATGGGATGGCTTTGGATGTAGTCCTCGGATATTTACCCGAGCATTATCGCTTACATGTGGTAAACAACTCGGCTCAGACTTTAGATAAGGTTTTGACATTATTTCCAAATGTCAAGATCAGGACCACACTGGTTGTGCTCAGAGTTGCTGATACAGGTATAACCAAGTCCAAGAACAAGGTTAAAGAGACCAAGGATAAGAAACCATTGGTGCCTCCTCCTCAGGAACGCCAATGCTTTGAATGTAATCAGATGGGTCACTTGAAACGTAACTGCCCCATCTACCTTGCTAAGATCAAGGTGACTAGAAACTCTGGCAAGGGTTCCTCATCAGGTATGTCAATAAATGTTATTGAACTTTTCACTGTTTCCTCCAATACTGGTTTCCACATTGTTAATGTTTTGCAGGAACCTGAGAAGTGGAAGAAGATAGAACAAGGTGACATGGAGCTCAACATTGGTTATGGCAAAAGAGTCCCGTTCTTGTCTACCGGCATATATTCTCTTACATGTCCTACCGGCCTTGTAGTTACTTTAGCTAACTGTTTATATGCTCCTGGATTGTCCAGAAACATTATTTCTGTCACTTCCCTATTTGAACAAGGTTTTAAGTACAAGTTTAATGGAAATTCCATTTTTACCTACTTTAACGATATCTTTTATTTTGAGGCTACACCTCGACATGGTATATGTGAGATAATTGTTCAAACGCATAACAAGGTTGATAACAATTCTTCGTTATGGCATCATCGACTAGGTCACATAAGCAAGGCTCGCATCAAGAAGCTACAAACTGCATGGATTCTCGAATCCACTGATGTAGATACCTTCGGCGAATGCGAATCATGCTTATCTGGTAAACTGACCAAGTCACCCTTCACCCATGTTGGTGAACGGGCTAAAGGTTTGTTAGGATTAATACACATTGATGTGTGTGGACCCTTTAGAACTGAAACGAAAAATCGTGAACGCTATTTCGTGTCTTTCATAGATGACTACAACAGATATGCTTATGTATATCTCATGAAACACAAGCACGAAACTTTTGACAAGTTCAAAGAGTTTCAGAACGAAGTAGAAAATCAACTAAGTCGAACTTTTAAAGTACTTCGATTAGATAAAGGTGGTGAGTATCTTAGCAATGAATTCCTCGATCATCTCAAGGCTTGTGGAATTATTTCACAACCCACTCCTCTTGGTACACCATAGTTGAATGGTGTTAGTGAAAGGAGGAATCGAACCTTGTTGAACATGGTTCGATCGATGATGTGTAGGACTACCTTGTCCCACTCCTTTTGGGGGTTATGCTCTCTTAACCACCGCTCGCCTGATAAATCTAGCACCGGCCAAGAAAGTGGATAAGACCCCATATGAGATATGGCATAATTCTTCTCCTAATCTTTCTTACCTCAGGGTATGGGGATGCGAAGCGTATGTCACTAGAGAATCTGACAACAAGCTCGATCCTCGAGGTGAATAGGTGATTTTCATTGGATACTATTGTAATACTGGCTATTACTTTCACCATCCTAATGGAAACCATGTTTCTATCAAAAGGAAAGGTAAGTTCCTTGAGAAGGAGTTTCTCAACAAAGGAACGAATAGTGTGTTGATACCTGAGAAGTGCGTCGTGTGAAGTACCAAACCAAGGTTCAAGATCCAAGTTCAATGCTAGGGTTACTGCCAGCCGAACCTGGTCCGAACCAGGGGTTCGGACCTACTGCCGAACCTGGAGTTCGGACATGGTTCGGCCAGCATCTATAAATAGCGAGCTTGTCCATTGTTTTTTATACGAGTGTGCAGCCGAGCAAGTATTAAGTGTGTGTTTCTGATGTGTATTCTCTGTGTCTCTATTCTTAGTGTTTTGAGTTGTAATTGTTCATTGATCCATAATACAACTCTTAATTACTCGTTTTGTATTCCGAATAGCTAGATTAAAGTAGACGATCCAACTCTCAGGACTTTTCAAGTGGTATCAGAGCTTTCTGGTTCATTCTACTAATCTGTGGTTGCTATTTTCGGAGTTTTTGAAACGAAATGAGTAGTTTTTGGTGATTTTCGAGTGTTTTTACAAATTTTTTATCACTTCGATCGAGTCTTTTGAGAAAAAATTTCTCCTAAATCATTTTTATCACATTTTCTGATCAACTGCTGCAAATCTCGTCAAAATCAATCAAAAAATTGAGCGTTTTGAGAAAATCATGATGAAGTTCGGCTCTAACTGTTAAAGTTTGGACTAACTGCTCCGAAGTCCTAGTTCGGACGTGTTCGGAGGAGTTCGTTTAGAGTTCGGTCTGGTTTCGGTCATAGTTCGGAAAAGTGTTCACTTTCGGTATAAGTTCGATCAAGGTTCGGGTTGTATTGTGTTCGGGCATAGTTCGGAAGGGGTTCGGTACTGATTCGAACAACATTCGGCTATAGTTCGGCACTGTTAAATTTCGTTTGAAGTTCGGACATTTGTTAGAGGTTCGGAGAGAGTTCGGAACAGGTTCGGACAAGGGTTTTGGTTCGGATTATCAGAATTCAAATTTTTAACAATGTCGGAATTTCAAGCTTTTGCCGCTATGCAAAACGCAATGCAGACCATGATGAACTTTGATAACGAAATTGGAACAAGTCAGAAAGTTCCCAAGTTTTTGAAATTAGAAGATTATCATAATTGGAAGCAACGGTTTTCTGCTTACATAAGCACGAATGATATCGATTTGTGGATTACGATCAAGAAGCTTTATCAACATCCGACTGATCAAGGAGATTTCAAGGAAGTTCATACCTTCGACATTGCTGAAAGGAAATCATATGAGCTTGAACAAAAAGCTTTCGGTTATCTTATGATGGCATTACCCACTGAATTGCTACATCAATTTAGTACTTGCAAGAAGTCTAAGCAATTGTGGGATGCTTTATCAGCAAGATGTGAAGGGAATGATGATTACAAGAAGAGTCAGAAGAAAGTGTTGAATAAAGAATTTGATAATTTTCAACATTATGACAATGAGAACATTAGTGCTCTTGTTTCAAGGTTTTCACATCTGATTAGTGAATTAAAGGTGGTTGGAATTGAGAAAACTAAAGCTGATTTGAAGGAAAAGATTATGGAAGCGTTTCCTGAAAAGTGGGAGAACTATGTTTTGTTGCTCACTCATGATAAAGAATACTCTACTTTGACATTTCACGAGCTTACTGGAAAAATTCATGCTCGAGAAATGGAAATGTTAAATTCAAAGAAATCAACTGCTACTTTACAAAATCCTGAGTTATATCATGGTGAGAATACTGCTAGCATGAATGCCAAAGCAAAGCCAAATCTGAGTTCTGCACCAAGTGTTGCTTTTATGGCTGGAGCTTCTGGAAAGTCTGATTCTTCAAAAGGTTGTACTTTTACAATTCCTGATTCATCACGTCAAAGTGCGTTTTCTGTTCAATCGGTGGATGAATGTGCCAACTTGATTGCTGCTCTCATTTCTTCGTCTTTTGGAATGATTATAAATGATATTAAGAAGGCGCAATTAGTTAAAGAAGATTTGAATGAGCTTGATGATGATCATTTGTGTAAGATCTTTATAGGGTTGGTGGCAACTCAAACATAGCATCCTTAGTAATTGTGATCAAATTGTAAATCTTTCACTTTAACCTGTATTTTGTACTTGGACAAATTCTCTTAATGCTTATGATAAACACGCAAGTGTTTGATGTTTTGTGTTTCATATGTAATGTCTTAACTTGTGTTGATTATTGATATTGAAGAAATTGCCCTTGTACATTTCAAATGCAGCGTGAAAGTCTGAATCCAAGTTTTGGGTCATTTCATGATAATCTACTTGGCAAATGTTAATAATTGAATGTGTCTTCGTAATAACAACCCTTAGTGATTCAATAATGATAATTGACATTTCCATAGTGCACTTAGTGATTTCTGAACTTTCTTGGCGACCTTACCAACATTCTTGGCGACCTCACCAAGAATGTTGGCGATCTGGCTTTGCTCTTGGCGATCTGGTGTCCCAGTCTTGGCGACCTCGCCAACCCTTGGCGAGCTCACCAAGTGATCTTGGTGATCTCAGCATTAGCCTTGGCGATCTCAACATTGTTCTTGGCGATCACGTCAGTCTGATGTCATAAAATTCACTAACTTCAATAACATTCTCTTGATTTCAGTGCAATCACGACCTGTGCTCTCTCTAGTATAAATAGCAACATGGAAATACCCTAGAATAAGCTCCTGGACGGCTGTTTGAAGAGAGAGAGAGCACGTATGTGTGAAAACCCACGTGTTCTTCATTGGTCCTAACAAATGGTATCAGAGCCATTGTTCTTCATGTTCTTGAGTTTTCTCAAAAACTTGAAGAATCACTCATTCAAGTCATCAAATCTTGTTGTTTGTAGGATTCCTTGAACCATTTTGAACGAAATTTCACAAGGAATCTGTTGGAATGCTTAGATTTCATCAATAATCACAACAAATGGGTCAATTTTTGAATTTTTCAGATTTATGCGAACACAGAGCATACGTGCTGTGCGTTTCCTTTGAAAAATAAAGTCTATCTCTTCACTGATTTTGAGTCAAAATTGAATCACTCAAAAACATCAAGTATTGAAGATTTTAGAGCAAAAATTGTGTTCTTGGAAGTTTTTCATAAGAATCACTGTTTGATCCGACTTCACATAGATTAAGTGGTTTTTGGAGCTTGTTGTAGTTAACAAATCTGTTCCTAAGCAAATTCCTAAACTATTGGTGCAATAAAAACTTGATTTTGTGAAATTTGATTTTGACCTAGTGATTATGATCAAGAACATGGCTGGAAAATTTTTCTAAGTCTTGAAAATTTTAAAATTTTCAAATTTGACTTTATTGCTTGATTGATTCAAACTAAATAAGCTTCATGATGTTTGTTTTGTAGGTTTTGAGCAACTAACCTCAATCTTAGCATCCGTTGAAGCAATTTCTAAGATTCCAACCCGTTTGACCCATTAAGCGTTTTCGTGAAGAAACACAACTTGTTTCATCATGTCTGAGTTCAATTCTGGAAATCAAATGTTCCAAGGGCATAATAGGCCTCCAAAGCTACTCGGGGCCGCCAACTATGATGACTGGAAAAAGAAGTTTCAGTGTCACCTCGAGTACCTGGATTATGACCTATTTCTGTGAAGTGTGGTCCTAAGGTGTTCTATGTGGATCCTGTTCCTCTGGCTGCTGCTGATCCACCTAACCCTCAGAGACGTGTAATAAAGAAAGTTGAGGACTATTCTCCTACTGAAATAATCAAATGAAGGTTGACAAACGTGCTCTCGGGTGTATCAAAATGACACTATCTGATGACATTGCCTTCCACTTCACTGAGGCAACTTTTGCTCATGAAATCTGGGTTGTACTAGAGAAGAAGTATGAGGGGAATATTGAGAGCAAAGAGAGGAGACTGGACTCTCTCAAACTGCGTTTCAACACTTTTGCTCACACTGCTGGAGACTCATTAGAGACTCATGTGACAAAATTCTGCGGACTTATCTGTGAGATGCAAAATAACCAGATCCGACCTGAGATGCCAACAATATCTAAGAAGATTCTAAAGTCACTTCCTCGGGACTTTGCTCCATATGTTATCTATCTGCTTGAAAGCAGTGCCTTAGCCACTTGTGACTACATCGATGTCATTGACAAAGTCAGAGGCTATGAAATTGCAGCCATTGAAAGAGATGGAAATTCACTCATGGGGAAGGTGACAAATAAGAGTTCCGCTCAGCTTGCCCCTAATGCTGCTTTCATCATTCCTAATGAAAATGACTTGGAATTTCCTTACTTTGTCGGTGGGTCATGTTCTTCTGTTCAAGCTGCTCCTGTTCCTTCTCCACAACCTGTTTGTCAAGCTGCCTTCCTTTCTCAACAACCTGTTTCACCAGTGATTCAGCCAACTGCTACATACCAACCAGGACCGTCAGCTGTAGGATTAACTGACAAATATCAAGAGTTGTGTAATGCTCTTGTGGCATGCCTTGCTTCCCAAATATCAGGAAGTATTGAAAGTATCACTTTGTGCCAGGAAGACTTAGACCAAATTCCTACTGATGACCTTGAAGAAATGGATATCAAGTGGCAACTTGGTATGATTGCTGCCCGCACAAGAAAGTTTTTCAAGAAAACTGGGAGAAAATTGTTCCAGTCACAACCCGGTGCAACTATTGGTTTTGACAAATCCAAGGCACAATGCTACAACTGTCAAGGTTTGGGTCATTTTGCTCGTGAGTGTAAGAAGCCAAAGCTGAGACAGATTCCTGTGACATCTAGAGGAAACAATAATTTAAGTCAAAATCAGGGCAACTTTTCATACCAGAAGCCACAACCTGCTAGTCCTTCTCATCAAAGTTCTAGTTCCACCAATGGTAAGCATGCTGACAATCCAGAAAAGGCACTTGTTTCACTGAGTGATCCAAACTACACTTGGTCCAATCAGACTCAACCGCCAGCAAATGTTCACTATGCACTAATGGTGAATTCATCTGATGAGTCCAAGATAGAGGAAGACTCGTTCTTTGATCCACTTTATCCCACTGACTTTGCACTGATGGCTGATATGGATGAAATCTCTAAAGATGCTGCTTTTGTGTCCAACACTACTGATGATGCTTCAAAAGGTGAATCTGATGCTGAGCCAAAGTCAATAAACCATCAGAAGGATCTCATTCCCGATACGGTAAAATCCAAATTATGCTCAGAATCCTGTGTAGAGGAAGTTGGTCGGTATCGCCTTCATAACGAAGAGTTGGTTGAAAAGGCGATAGAGAATGAGTGTCTAGTCAAGTCTATGCAAGCCAATGAACTGGATTTCCTGGCCAAAATAAAGTCCTTACAGGATGATATTGAGGTCATGAAACATGCTGAAGTGGCTCTTCGCACTCAGTTAGAGGATTTAGTGACTCGTTACTCATCCCTGAGCAAGAACTATGTTCAAGCTTGGGAAATCATTGAGCTAATGAAACCTAAACCCTCTAATTTGGCAGGTGATGTGGCTAAGGACATTTTCAAACGTGTTCAAAGTGGTTTAGGTCTAACTAGGGAAATTGATGATGCTGCTGTTGAGCATCCTCTCAATCATAATTATTTTCCAATACCTGAACTTACTAAAATAAACTCCCGAAGCCACATCAGGTTTTTGAATAATGAGTCTGTTCCTAGCAAGTCAGAAATTCAGCAAATGAAAGACAAACTATTTGGCTATGAAAGTGGCTCGAGTCTCCCATCTGTTGAAAGTGCACTAAAAATAAATGATTTTGATTCCAGCTCATTTCAATCAGTTGACACTGGCATATCTGAGAAAACTGTCAGACAAAAGGCAGAATCTGAGTTTTTGAAATTAATAACCAGTAATGAAATAACATCTCAATCTTCAGTTTTTAGCGAATTACAATCTTCAGGTCTTAGTGAATCCCAAGTAATGTTTAAAGGAAAATCTGTTTCCAAGAGAACTAAACCTACTAAGACGCGAAAGCTCAAAGCTAAAACTGTTAACTCAGATTCTGGTCACACTGATCTTTAAAATGATCTGATTTCTGTTGCACTCGATAAACTAAATTTGGGTGATGGTAAACCCAAGGGTAGTACACAACACTTTGTCACAATCACTAATGGTAAAGTGATTTCCTCCGCTCCTTCACCTGTGATGATCCCACCCCAAGTCACATCGATGTCTTCAATAAAGATGTTCAAGTCTTGCAATTCCGTACCATCAAACTCTCAAAATGTCGCAAGTACTTCAAAATCTGTCAAGAAGCCAACAAAGAGTAAGAAGAATGAACTTTCATCTGAAAATGCTGCTGTTGCTGAGAAGATCGTGGTAACTCAACCACATGTTGCTGAAGTACCCGTGAACTTGGGAGGAAATAAAAATGATGGTCAAGTTTCTAAGCAGAAAAACAACAACAAAAGGCGAAATAATTAAGAAGGCTGCTGATCAAATGGAAGGAGAACCCGTAGCTGAAACAAAGGTCTCTCCAGTTCAGAAGGTGGTGGCAACTACCGCCATGAATCTAAGTGGGTCTGCAAACACTATTGGGTGTTTTGTATGCGGAGACCCAAATCATGCTGCTCGGGGCTGTCCATTCAACTCGACTAAAGCACACATGGGATACAATCCTCCAATGGTTAATCCCTATGGACCGAGAATGATGAGGCCTCCCTTCACTCAACCATGGCCTCAGTTTTATGGTAACTACAGTGAAGAGTATGACTACATGAATATTCAGCAAATGTTCATGCCAAATTTCCAGAATCAGCAGTTCTTCAGAGGAATGACCTGTCATGCTCCACGAGGATTGGGTGCAAGTACCGGGTACTTTCAACCGGTGATCCCTGGAACTGCAAACAGTCAAACTCCAATAACTTCACGTCCTCGTGCTCCATGGTCACCTTTGGCTGATCCTCAAAAGCCTTTTGAACAAACCACCACTCCTGCTCCTCGTCCGCCTAAGAGGAAGAACAAAAGAAATCAATAAATATGTGGTACATGGATAGCGGTTGTTCCAGGCACATGACGGGTGATAAGGATCTCCTGCATGATATCAAACTGATATTTGGAGGAGGTTCTGTTGCCTTTGGAGGAAATAAAAGGGGTGTTCAAATAATTGGAACCGGTCACCTAATGAATGGTGAAGTCACTTTTAAAAAAGTCAACCTCGTGTCAAATCTGCAATTTAATCTGCTTAGCATCTCGCAGATGTGCGACAATAAAATGCCAATGTTCTTCGACGATCGAGAATGTTTCATTATGAAACCTGGTTTTAAAGTACCTGAAGATCATATTTTATTCTGGGCTAATCGAAGGGGGAACATGTACGCACTGGACATGAATGCTGCAAAGCCTTCGAGTTCAATTGCGTGTTTTTTTTGGCTAAAGCTTCAGAAGAAGATTCAACCTTGTGGCATCGGCGGATGGGACATGTTAATTTCCATAACATGAACCGCCTGGTTAGGGAGAAACGTGTATTTGGGCTACCCGACAAAGAATTCGTGCAAATCGATAACTGCGTTGCATGCTCGAAGGGAAAGCAACATAAAGTGTCTCATAAGCCTAAGCCACCGGGAAGAACGACAATAATTCTTCAACAGTTACACCTGGATCTCTTTGGGCCTGTTAATATCAAGAGCTTAGGGGGAAAGTCTTTCTACCTAGTCATCACTGACGATTACTCAAGATATTCCTGGGTATTTTTTCTTAAGGGAGAAGTCTGAGACTCCGGTGATACTTAAAGATTTTGTTACACGCATCGAGAACGCAAGCAGAGAAAAAGTTCGAATAATCAGATCTGACAATGGGACAGAGTTTAGAAATCACATCTTCGACTCGTTCTGCAATGAGAAGGGCATCGCTCGCCAATTTAGCTCTCCCTATACTCCTCAACAGAATGGGATTGCTGAAAGAAAGAACCGCACAATAATCGAGTGTGCTCGGACGATGCTTGCTGATTCTAACCTTAAACTGTCTTTTTTGGGCCGAAGCAGTCAATACTGCTTGCTATGTCTTGAACCGAACTCTTTTGGTCAAACATGCCAACAAGACATCCTTTGGATGTCCTTGTAGTATTGATTCAGTCTGAGCAGTTAGCTAAGTTTTCTCCTCGGGCAGATGAAGGCTATTTTGTTGGATACCCGATGACCTCTGTGGCATATCGGGTGTACAACAAAAGAACTCAGGTGATTATGGAGTCATGCAACGTTAACTTTAACGAGCACACCCATAATTCCAGAGAGCCTGACTTAGATGGTATGTATGACTTGGAGAATTTCTCTTCTTCTTTTAACTTTTATGATTCTGTAATTTCAGGTGATTCTGGTAACATGCAAGAAGGTGTCAATAATGTGGATGCGTATGTGCCCGAGAGTTCTGCTCCAATTACATCATCAATATTGGATTCCATCTACTCAGATGATCTACCTGATTTTACATTGAGAAGTGAATCAACACACGTTCCCACCTCATCTGCCACCATTCCAGCTGTCACTACTGATGAAAGCCAAGTAACCGAAGAAGTTGTTCAGGAAATTATGCCAAATCAAGAAAATCAACAAAATCAAGAAATTCCAGAAAATCAACCTCAGAATGAATTCCTCAATAATAATTCAGACTCAGATGACACAACTGTGATTGAAATGGTGATACTCCAGGCAATGATGTGCAGATGGGATCTCTAGACTCAAATATTCCAGTTCCGACTGTTGAAGAGACTGGAATTCACAAGAAACATCCCGTCTCAAACATTATTGGTCCATTTGATAAGAGAGTAACCAGAAGTCAATTAGGAACAATAAACACTTGCTTGTTTTCCTGCTTCATCTCTCAAGAAGAACCTACACCTGTAGCTGCTGCTATGAAAGACGACAACTGGATAGAGGCCATGCAGGCTGAGTTGCTTCAATTCAAACTTTTGGATGTGTGGCAACTTGTAGACACTCCTCCTGGCGTGAAGCCTATTCCAGTTAAGTGGATCTTCAAGAATAAAAAGGATGATAGAGGAATAATAATAAGAAATAAAGCAAGACTTGTGGTCAAGGGTTACATGCAGATAGATTGGCTGGACTATGATGAGGTCTATGCCCCAGTAGCTCGTCTTGAAGCCATCAGGATTTTCTTGGCATATGCCGCGTCAAAGAACATAACAGTCTATCAACTTGACGTGAAAACTGCCTTCCTGTATGGTGAACTAACGAAGAGGTATACGTTGATCAACCTCCAGGGTTTGTAAATCCTTCATTCCCAAATAAGGCTTACAAACTGAAAAAGCCCTTTATGGACTCCATCAGGCACCAAGGAAGTAGTATGAAACCCTGTCTACCTATCTGTTGGAAAATGGCTACAAGCGAGGGGTGATTGATCAGACACTATTTATACGGCATGTGGGTGATGATATGCTTTTAGTTAAAGTGTACGTGGATGACATCATCTTCGGTTCAACAAATAAAACTCTTTGTCATGAGTTCAAATGTCTGATGGAAAAACGCTTTGAAATGAGTTCAATGGGGGAACTCTAATTTTTCCTAGGGATTAAGGTGAAACAGAATAATGAAGGCATTCTAATCAGTCAGGGAAAGTATGTGAAGGAAATGCTGAAGAAGTTTGGATTTCATGACTCTAAAGGCTATTCCACTCCTATTGAGACTCGTGTCAAGCTCCATGCAGATCTGGAAGGTGAATGTGTTGATGAACACTTGTATAGATCAATGATCGGGTCCCTCATGTACCTGACAACAAGTCGCCCTGAGATAATGTTTGTCGTGTGTCTATGCTCGAGATTTCAATCCAAACTGAAACAGTCACACTTGACGGCTGTGAAACGAATTTTCAGATACTTGAAGTCCAATCCAAAGAGAGGTCTGTGGTATCCCAAGGACGAGCTTTTTGATCTAAGAGGTTTCTCGGATAGTGATTACGGAGGTTGCAACATGGATCGGAAGTCAACCACCGGCGGAGCTCAATTCTTCGAGAATCGATTGGTTTCGTGGCAATGCAAGGAACAGCCAACGGTATCTACCTCGCCTACCGAAGCGGAATACATTGATGCTGCCTCTTGCTGTTCTCAAGTTCTCCGGATTCAGAATCAGCTTTTGGATTACGGTTTGAATTTCATGTCCACCCCTATTAACATTGATAATACTGCTGCCATGTTTATTGTTAAGAACCCTGTTCAGCATTCTAAGACCAAACACATAGAGATTAGGCATCACTTTATTAGGGACTGTCATGAGAAAAAGCTGATTACCTTAGTTCATGTTTCCCCTGAAAATCAACTTGCAGATCTCTTCACCAAGGGATTTGATGTTTCAAGGTTTAACTTCCTAGTTCAATCAGTAGGAATGATTAACTTTGTGTAAGCTCATATTTAGGTTCCTTTTAGGATAATGCCTTAGTCTTAGGTTGTATCATTTTAGAGGTATTGTCTTTGTTTTTTTTATGACCTTGCAATAATCTGATCTTGACAACCCAAAAAGATTCTACCTTGTTTTCTATTTTTCAGATCCCAACATGAAAAACCAAAAAGATTTTATCTTTCAACCTTTTTCTGAAAAAACGCAAAAAGATTTTAACTTTAATTTTTCCTTTTCTTGGTAATCCTTCATGACTATAAATAAGATATTTCATAAGAGTCAATCCTATATCCAGAAAATACCAAAAATATTTTTCTTATTTTATTTTGAGTCTTTGTGTCAGTCGGTCCGGCCTAAATCGACTCACGGTTGAAAAATTGAAGAAAATCACAAAAATTTAAAAAAATAAATAAAAATCACTAAATTTGAATCGGGTCTTTTCAAACAACATTTGTGAAGACACTTGTTGAATACCTGATGAAAAAGTCAAAATCTTGAATTTTTAGTGATGCTCCAATAAATGATTGAAAATTGGAGAAAAATACAAAAAATTGCAAAAATAAATAAAAATCATGTAAATTAGAATCGAGTAATTCCCGACAACTTTTGTAAAGGCACTTGATGGGCACTTGAGTCTAAGCACAAGATCTTTGCAATTTTGCAATGCTGAAAATAATATTTGAAAAAGAAAACCATAAATTTTTGGTTTTGGTTGGGCAAACTATGAGGAACATCATATAATTTTGATCTTGTGATATGACCATAGGATTTGATCCAATCGATCAATAATTCTATCATTTGATGTGTCGGTAGGCTCAGCAAAATAAGAATTAGGCAAATCCTGTGATTAAACACTTAAAACCATGAAATTGTGGACTTAAGTCAAAATAGTTAGTGAAATCCTTTAAATTTTCTTAAGTCTATGTTAGTAAGTTAACCAACACACTCGAGTATTTCTTTTGCGGAAAGTGCTGATTTCAAACCCATCAATAAGTGTGATTAATCACACATCCACCAATAAGTGTGAATCATCACACATTCATCAATAAGTGAGAAATATCTCACATCCATCCGATGACCGTGACACATCTGCTGAGGAAACTCTGACCTTGTGTTCACGCATCCCATCATTATCATTGAAAATATTCCGTGACACATCTGCTGAGGAAACTCTAACCTTGTGTATACGCGAATCAAAAATATGCATCAACCTTGAAATCAGTACTTCCCTCTAAAGAAATATGGGGAAGAAGTTCCATATGTGTGTTGTGTATGACTGAAGTGCTAAATAGACAAAGCTAGGATAACTGTTTGACTTTGTGGAATAAGAAGTCAACACAATTGTCATTAAATCAAACTAAAACATGATAAAAAAAACATCACAGTGATTTTGCTGAAAATTGCCTTGCTTGAGCTTAAGTGGAAAACAATACCGACAATCTGACTTAGGTTACTGAATTTGTGAGGTGATTTGACTTGTAAGTGTCTGTGATCATGTAATTGACCGGTTTGATTCTTAACATAGTCCAACCATTACCGAGCAAAAATATGCAAATTTAAGCAAATAACTTGAAAATAAGGCATTAATTGTGCAAATGAAAGCACTACGCTTTGACATAACCAAATCCGTTATAAAATGTGAATTTGGGTTCTTTGTGCTTAAAAACATCAAGTTTGGGAGAAATTAGTCAAATTTGAGGTACATTTGCAAATTTAAGTCAAATTAACCGTTTTGGTAAGTTTGGGCTGGCCTGACTTAAGTTAATCCGCTTCAATAAGGTTTTTGGTCAAGTGTGTGAATTTTAGATTTTCTGAGTCAAAATGGTGTTTTTAACATGTTATGCACTTAGAAAATTCAATAATACCCAAATTGCCCTTAATGAGTTCATTTAAGTTTCTACAAATCACTGAGTTTACAAATGAGTATTTTTGGTGTTTTTGCTTCGGGTGATCTCTTTTTGGTTAAAATTTGATCATAAAACAAAAGTTCTCAAAAGGTTAACTTGATGTCAAAAATTTTTAATTTTGCTGTTGGCGATCTCGCCATGAAGACTTGGCACCCCGAGAATCTGCCCTTGGTAATCTCGTATAAAACTGATCTGCCCTTGCGATCTCAAAAGTCCAAGAATTTGGTCTTGGCGATCTCGCCTTACCCAGGCCTTCCTCTTGGCGATCTCGCCTTCTAAACAGGTTCCTTTGGCGATCTCGCCTTAAACCTTCTTTTTTGGCGATCTCGAAATACACTTAGGTGTTTTTCACAAAACAAACTGAGATTTGAGCTTGGCGACTTCGCCTCTTTCCAGCCTTTGGCGATCTCGCCTAATATGTACAAACTCTTGGCGATCTCGCCTGACTCTTTGGCGATCTCGGATAAAGTGAGTCTGCTCTTAACAATCTCGGCAAGCTAACCCTTGGCGACTTCGCCCACTTTGAAACTGTTGGCGGTCTCGGTGAATAAACACCCTAAGATTTTATGACCTCACCTACTTAAATAAACAAGAGGAGGTTCATTTTTATTCTCATTCAAACAAAACCCACATACCTGCTCCCTCTCTCTCTCTCTCGGCGAACCTTCGGCAACCATCCCCTTCCACCGCCAACCTCCGTTTTTCTTCCCATCCGATCACCGGAATCTGACTTTCGTGCCTTTTAGGGTTGATTCACACACCCTCTTTACACCATCAGATTAGGTTTCATTCTATTGCTCCTTTTCATCCACTTCACCGATTTGAGGTAATTGAACTCATCGAACTCATCATCATCATTTGATAATAAACTGTGAACATGTGAACAGGGGTAGGTTACTGTGATCAATATAAAGGTTCTTGATATCATACGAAATTTGTAGATTTCTGTTGATACATTGTGATTGAATCAAGTCTAAGCGGATTGATTTCACCCATAAGCTCTTGAATCTCTCTTCAATGTGTTTATCAAGAACATGGCCGTGAATTTCAATACCATGTGGGAGTTAGGATGTGATATTTTGTGGTGTTTGGAATCAAAACTAGGCTGAGAATAATTACTGTGATATAATCATGATGTTTATTTACAAATTTCTTGTTTGATGATAGTTATTTGTTAATGATCATTGTTTGTTGGTTTCAACAATTCACTGTAACTATCCTGGTTTATTTAAACTCTAAACATGAATGAGATGGTTTGAATATAGGTTAAATCTGCAATGTTTGACTAGTCTTGACTTGGTTTTTGACAAATGCTTGCATAGTTGACTTTTTGAGTCAAATCTGGTGTAATTCACTTTTGTTTAATGAATCTGACCCTATTTAGGCTGTGTGTGGCTTTCAATCAATTTCTTAACAAATTTTGCCTGATTTAATAACATATTATGTCCAGAAACACCACAATATTACCTTGTCTCTTACATTGATCTTAGCTCGAATTAGATCATCAGAGAGGTATGTTTCATGAATTCTTGGCAATTTTTATACAACTATTGAGCTACACAGGGGCAATTCATTAAACTCTTTCAATCAGCTTGAATAACCTTAGTCAAATCTCTAATCTGTGTATGATTGATCACAAACAGGATCAAGCTTTGAATCTATTGATTTCTAGATATTTCTCAATTAGATCTTAGCAAACATTAGATCTTCTTTGAGGTATGTCTTCTGAACTTTAATAAATTATTCGATATCTGACTTTTGTCTATTCAGTTGGATTGTCCTACTTGATTTTTATGCAATAATTCAATAAGTCTCATGAAATAGGACTTAGCATGTTAAATTTCTGCAATTCTGTGTAAGGTTTACAATAATACTTGATTCAATGAAATAACATTCATTTTTAGTCATTATTCTATGAGTCATTATCTTTTATTCTAATTAAATGGTTAGGTTAGAAACTAATGAAGCACATGTCACACTTATAAGAAAATAAATGCTTGCAAGGTTAGATTTTAGGGCTGATTGTTTCTATTTGTCTCTGACCTTGATGATAATACTAAATGTCTGATATTGAATGCTTCTTGTTCCTTTACTTGACTTTATCTGACTTTGGTTATGTGATTTAAGCATGACGAAAGTTCATACAAGTATTCTGATTCATCATTTGACATCTTGTATGTGCTTAAGTGGAACTTTTCATTTTACACACACACAAAGTAAGTTAAATAGAATATATGTGTTAGTAAGTGTCTCAAGTGCTCAAATCATGCTGAATTAAAAAAATGTGATTCAAGAATTCAGTTTGATCCCAAATAAATATCTTCAATTGTGAAAAACTCAAGTTTAGGGGGGAATCACTTCTTGATTCCTTCTTGAAGCTTATTGAGTCATTTGAGTCAAAATGTTGACTTTTTAACAAGAGTCCACTTATTTGAGTGAAATTTTTACACAAAATTTCTCAACTTCTATCATAATTTGCATTTACTTGTGTTTTTCATCAAATAAATATCATACAACTTTCTTGAGTCAAAATCAACCTTGTCATTAGCCATAGTCAACATTTAAAATAAAAGTTACTATTTCAAGGGAAATTGCTGGAATTTGGGTCAAAGTCAGTAACATACTCTGTTAAACTAAATTGATTAATTTTTGACGAAATTTGAGCCTATGCTTTGAGTAAATTTCTTTTATATATTTGTAGGTTATTTTGAAAAGCTCTGTCACTATCACGAATTTAGTGTGAAACGACATTCATTTGACCTGTCAAATTTGATGTAATCATGTGATTTCTTATGTGCAGATGGCTCCCAGACAGGAAAGAGCAGCCAATGCCCCTCTGGATTTCTCAAAACCTCACAATCAATACTGTGAAATCAACAGAAGCTGGACTGATGCAGGACGATATGAACAAGCTTTCAGAATCCTAGAAAACTCAAACTGGATCACTAGTATCCAGTTGGACCCTGTCATAAGCTCGGGTATAACAAATGACTTCTGGATCAACGCCAACACATTCGTTGCTGACAATGGTTCCAAGTCTATCAGATCAAGGATTCAAGGGTCGTATGTTGAAATCAATGAAGAAAAGGTCCGAGAAGTGCAACAGCTAAATGATGCACTTTGTCCTGTTTCTTTTCCAAAAGAAGAGTGGCAAAACACGATCCTCATGATGGGATATCACGGAGATCTTTCGGTGACTATGAACGAGAAAATAAATAAGACATTATTCCCGGATAACTGGAAGTGTATCATCACTTTCTTCATTTCAACTTTCGCTCCAAGAAAGTCAGGGACTGATGACTTCATGGAAGAAACTGCCTGGGATGTACATGGTTTAGCCTCCGGTGACGGTTTCAACCTCTCCAGGAAAGTAATCGAATGGATGGACTACAACCTTCATCCCACCAGAAAATCTGAAAAATTTATGATGTATCCCTGATTCATACAGGCCATTCTTGATCATTATTACCCGAACTTGTAGAAGACAAAACCCTACTTGGTTCCTAAGAGGATGGTACCTAGTTCTTACACGCGTTATTAGATTGGTCGTTATGATGGACCCGATGTTCCATTTTTCCCAAACATGATTGAGGGAATTGATGTTGATGATGATATGGAAGAAGATCAAAGGAATGATGAAGCTGATGCTGAAATGGCAGATGCCAATGCTGCTGAATCTGATAATAATACAGCAAATCTCCAAGATGATCATCCAATAAATTCTCCAATTCATGATGACCCTTTGCCCTCAGAACCTGAAGACAGAGCTTCATCAAAAAATGCATCTGAATCAGACAAATCAGGAGATGAAAATGAAGAGTCTGGTAGTGAAGATGACGCGTCTGGAAATAATAATGAAAATAACTCAAATGCTTCAGTATCCAAACCCGAATTTGGGTCAAGATTCCAACCTGGATCTGAATCAGGTTCTGACTCTTCTAGTTCAGATGCTAGGGGTCCCCAAAGAAAGACAATAAAAACAAGAGAACAAACCCAAGTTATTGAACAACCTGAAGCTTTAAGTCAAAAAGCTAAAGAAAATAAAGTCAAGGCAAGCTCAGGATGACATCTCGTCAAATTCCTCAAAAGCTGATTCACCTATGCCAGGATCAGCCTCTTTTATACTTGAGGGATATGTTAGGCCTGGCTATAAAAGAGAGTCAAGATCAAAGTATGCTCAAGAACGAAAGAAGCTTGAAATAAGAAGAGGGCCTGTTTCTGGAACTAGAACTACTGCAGATATGCAAACACCAGCACTACCTGAACCAGAAGTCTTTGAGCAACAAAGAAATTAATCTGCTCCCATCACCGCTACTGAAGCTACAATTCAAGATATTGACACCACTGCTAAAATTAACATCACAAGCTTGGATCCGGTAACTCAAGTTGAGACTCAGCTTATTACAACTGCTCCTTCTCAAGAAATTGTGTCCAGGGCAGATACTTCTTTGGTTAATCAAGAGGTTTTCTTGGAACAAAATCTTGAGGTCTCTGACACCTCTACTGCTAATAAGCTTAAAGAAGAAAATGACAAGATCAAAGAACAGGATCAAGAGCTTCTAAAAGCAAATGAGAAAATAAAAGAGCAGGCATAAGAAATTAAAAGACTGAAGAGGTTATTGGCTGAAGCTCTCCAAAATAATCAAATTGCAAGAGCCAATAATGATGATGATGTGGGTGGTAGTGGTAGTGGTAATCAAGGTGATGATCGGATGCTAGAACAAGCTCCCTCTGCTGAAAACATTAAACAAAATAAAGAGCCAAGTCCAAACCAAGCTGGCATAGCCTCTGAAAGAAAAAATCTTCCCATTTTCACAGAACAAGATGTAGATGATACTCATCTTGCTGATTTCCCATCAGATGATAATGAATCTTCTGAATCTGAAGTTGATATTTCCTATGGCGACACATTTTTAATGATGAACCAAATGATGAAGAGGAAGATGAAATATACCAATCGGTAATAAGCCTAGTGCCACCTCCTGAGAATATCAAACTTCCGAGATTCTCCAGAGCTGCACTTGAAATAAATCAATCATCTTTAGGAGAGATCCTTGCTTTGACCATGGGTGAACCAGATGCTCCTCCTGTCATTCCTGAAATGTCATTGCAACTCCAGTTGGCTCCTCCAATACAACAGCCAATAAGCATGGTTATGCCTGCAACTGCTATATCTGAGATTTCTGAACAACTAAAACACTTGCATGTTGAAAGTGAGTTCTTAGATCTAGGAAGAAACACGTTTCGGGAATTCTATGCAAGCACTCTTGCTACTGATCCTAGCAGCCGAAGCGTTGTAGTTGTTACTGAAGAGGCAGTTGAAGCCAGAGAAGCATTGGAGATTCAGCCTCTCAGCATGATTCCAGATGATATCTTCAATGATATAAGTTTGGCTGAGCGTCTAAAACAATCTTGTTTATGACTCTAGTGTTACAAACTTCATAAACCTGGAGTTTACAACTGACGATGAATATGACGAGGAAATCACTTATGAGATCAAAGACAAACCAATTGAGATTGTATCTCCAACTCATCCAAGATCTGAACCTGTGGAAAGTGTTCCTCAAACTATAGATGATGTTGACGTGACATCAATCCCTTCACCAGTGCATCATTCAGAAGAAGATCAAGTAAATCAGGAAGGAGTCTCATCCCAACCTTCTGTGCTAGCATCAACTGAAACCGCCACTGGTGCTGCAAATGAAACCGTTCAAATTCATCCAATAACAAGTGCTGGTGGTGGTCAAGCCACAAATAATCCGGCCTCATCACAAGAAGCTGGTCCTTCAGGTAGACCTAACAAAGGTAAAAGGAAACTGACTCCTTAAGAGATTTACGAACAGGAAATGGAAAAACAAAAGAAGAAGGAAGAATCTAACAGAGCTGCTAAGGAAGAAATAATTTTTGAGAGGAAGCTGGATGAGATTGCCAGACAAGAGGCTATCAGAAACTTGATTGAATCCAGCCGTCCTCAATCAAAAATTGGCCCTGGATCAGAAAACTTTGAGCCAAATGATCAATTCACAGATAAGGGAGAACCTAGAATAAGAATTATCCCCAACTTAGCTGGAGACAATGTTGATCCGTCTGACACATCAGAAATTGCAAAATATGTCAGAGAGCTCATATCTCATGGGATTCCATTATCCTACTTGATGACCCTCACGGATGCAAAACTAGTTGAATTGTATACCGACGAGCAAGATATGGAGAAACATCTCTACAACTACAAACTTGTAGATAAGCTTACTGATCCTCGAGAAAATCCCTTTGCTGATACTGTTGATACATGGTTTCTGATCGTCATGTGAAGTATCGAGAACAAGACGGAACGTGCAAGTTTAGGTCTGGCCGAACCTTGGCCGAACTCCAGGTTCGGAGCCGCCGAAGCTTGGCCGGACCTGAGGTTCGGCCAGTCGTGTTTTCAGCCTATAAATAGGTTTGTTTTGTATAGAATTGGAGAGCTTCCGTGTTATAACTTTCTCTAAGTGTACTCTGTGGTCTCTGTGGTTAATACAAGTCTCATTTGTATTTACTCTCTGCGTTTTACTCGTTTACATTGATTTCTATACGACTAAGTAGAAGATCCTCACGCTAAGGCAATTTCAATTGGTATCAGAGCAATAGGTTTACTCTACTAGTCGGAGATCAGTGTTTTTCGAGTTATCGAGTTCAAATTCACTTTTTTGAGTTTCAAAATTCTTTTATCATCTTCATTTCTCAAAATTATCGTTCAAAACATCATGATTTACGTCCAATATGTCTCTGTTTGTTCGTTTTCAGTTTATTGAGTGTTTACAACTCGAGAGGTGTCGATTTCAGTGAGTTTTTCCAAATTTTTCCGAAATTTCGCGTTCGGCCGAACTCCTCGTTCGGCGTAACTGCTCCGCACTCCAGGTTCGGAGTACGCTCGGCATAACCACTCCGAACTTCTGGTTCGGAGTTCGTTCGGAGTATCTTCTGTAGTTCTGAGTTCGTTCGGAGCTCGTTCGGAGTGCGTTCGGACTATATATCTCGTTCGGTGAGAGTTCGGACTAGGATCGGAGGATTTCGGAGTTAACGGGGTTCGGTGAGAGATCGGAGATAGTTCGGACTGTGTATCTGAGTTCGGACCTAGTTCGGAGGAAGTTCAGAGGGTATATTAGGTTCGGACGAGGTTCGGAGTGAACAGTAACCAGTTTTTCAAAAATGAGTGCATCACAAGCTAGTTCTATGATACCTCTTTTGGTAAAATGGGAAGACTATAATAAATGGAAAGTTGAGTTTGAGGTTTACATCAACGAACATTTTGAAGAATTCTGGAAAGTAGTTGCTAAGCAATTTGCATGGCCAACTTTTGTTGATGGATATGTCAAACTTCATCAACATCTTTCTTTATCTGAACGAGAGTACATAAATACTGAACACCAAGCCAGAGATATTATTAAGTCTGGTCTTTCTGAAGAGTTGTTTCTTGAACTCACAGTGGATTGTACTGCTAAGGATAAATGGAATGATTTGCAAGAAAAAGGTAAGATATATGCAATCATTCAGACTATGAAGGATAATTCAGATTCTACTGATTCTAAATCTTATGATTCTGCATCGAGTGGTTTGGAATCAGGAAGTGATAAATTGTCAGACAAAAAGGATTGTGATGGTGTTTTCAAGACTGAACAACGTGATGGTAATATCACTGATTCTGATTCTGATTCTGAAACAAGCCCTGGTGTTATATATGACAAAGGGGATGAAAGTGACATAGAAGAAGTTCAGAATGGAAGTTTGTTAGTATGTTCGACGTGTGCAAAACTTGCTAAGATCAACAAGAATTTTGATGAAAGAAAAGGATAATATGTTGGTTGAATGTGAAAAAGCAAAAGCTGAAGCTAAAGATGTTGTTGCAGATTTTGAAGCATTGTTCAACAAGGCCTATCCTGTGCAACAGAAAAATGAAAAGGCTAATACTCTTGTGATTGAATCAGCAGCTACAATTGAAAAACTTCAGCACAAGATTTCTATGCTTCAAGATGAAAATGTTCTTTATCGCGACAAGAATGAAGTGTTGACAAAAGATATTGAGATTTACAAAAAGAAAAGAGAAAGTGTGCTTGAAGAATTATTTGCTGAATGTGACATTCGTAAAGTGCAGATTTATGAATATGATGAGCTTAACGCAAAGTTTATTAAGTCACAAAAGGAAGTGTTTGATGCTCAACAGAAAATCAATGATTTGAAGTTAGAAATTTTGGAGTTAAAAAGGCAAGTGAAGAATTGCAATTTGTCACCAACATTGTTAAATTTCTTATATAAACAGGATCAAAGTGAAGATAGTTCTAAGAAAGATGATATTCACATGGTTCCTTCACCGGTGGATTTATCTGAAGTTACATCTGCTCCGCTTGATCCTAAGGACGAATTGCATGATTATTTGAAGTTTGCCACTTCATCCAAGAAAAAGAAATCAAAATCTGAGAAAAAGCACAAACCATTGGGTGAAGCTCCAAAATTTACTTCAAACTCTGTTCCCCTGGAAAATGAACAAATTTTGATTAAAGTTGCTTCAAGTACTTCTTCTGCAACTGATGAAGGAAAAGTGTGGATTGCAAAGAATAAACTGAAGGACATCAAAGAAAAATTCACTAGAGAAGCTAAAGGGAGAGATGCTTCTGGTTCTTCGTCTGTATTTACAAAGGGTTCTGGATTCAAGTATAAAGGTTTGGGTTATGAAGTCAAGGATGTATTAGTGCAACAGACAACAAAGAAACCAAAGAAAGTTGTTGTTCAGCATGTTCCTCGACTTCAGCAACAATCAAAGAAAGAATTTGTTCAGACTCAGCAAAAGCAAGCTCATCAGAAGAAGCCGAATAGTTTTACATCAAGAAATCGATGTTATCATTCTGGAGGTTCATCGAGTGATTCATATTCTTTACCACAAAGATCTCCTAGGTATGATTCATCTGATAATTTCTTTGATTCATTTGCTTCTGAACATTCTTTTGGTTACTATGATTCTCCTGCTACGAATCATAGTTGGAAACCAAAAACTGTTTTCAAGTTCTTTTCAAAATTTCGTGAAAGAATTTGCTATGCATGTCGTCGACCTAGACATATGGCTGCAAATTGTCCTACGACTGCATATGTTCACAAAAATGCAAAATATGTGGATAATAATGGTAAAATTTTTGATGAACCATGTTTTTCTAAATCTAAAACAACTAGTAAGTCGTCTTCGTCAAAGACGCCAGTTGAAACATTTTCAGGTTCTGATCAAACATTCAAATCTTCAATGCAATGGAAACCGAAAGTTGTTTCCAAGGCTAACAGCGACTATGTGGAAGACACCGGGCGACCCGATGTTGTTAAATCGGGTCGATCCCAAAGTATCTAATGTTTTATTTGGTGTCAAGCAGGTATTTCAGGAAGACCTTTCCGTGATTGGGAAATTGCTGATTGTGAAATATCTGTTCTAATTAAACTGAATCTCCAAATCATTTTTGTTTTCACAAAGCTTAAACTGCAAGTATTCGTGTTGGTTGATCAATTTTTCTTGGTTTTTCACTCCGTCTCATTCTGAGGGGGAGTTTGTTTTTGCAAAAATACAAAAATAGTGTGTTGTTTTTCATATTGTAAAAATGAAAATCTATAAATAGAGTTGTCATCTTTAGGGGGAGAAATTTGAAAAAGACAAAAATATTGAAAAATGAGAAATTGTATCTGTCATGAATGGGAAATGATGATACATTGGCTGACAGTGTCTGACTCATGGATAAAATGTGCAAGGTAGGCTCGGCAAATCAGAAAGTATACATATGTGATATACACTAAATCTGATGCTTGACCTAGTGGACAACATCTTGATGCATATCTCATGATATATCAAGAAAAAGATATGTGAAAAATAAAATGAGAAGTCACTGTGTATACATGTGTTCATTTTGCAAAGATTTAACCTTGTTGGATTTTCTTTATTTTGTCAAACGATCGGACTTTCTCTGCGTGTCGAAAGACCGACCTGGTCGTTGTTCGTTTGACGTTCTGCTTTATTTTCTTTGGTGTTTCGTATAACTCATCGGACTATCTCTGCGTGTACGGGAGTACCGACCTGATTGTTGTTGAGTTATACAATTTCAACTTGTTTTATTTTCTTATTTTGTTAAATCTGAGGCCTTATCTGCGTATCGAAAGATCGACCTTAAGGTAGACGATTTAACGTTCTTATTTCTTTTTGCATGGAACACAGTTGACTATATCATGGTTACAATCATTATGTGATTAATATCACAAATGAAGTCACAAAATGTGATAAGCAAAGCATGTCTGAGTATGTCTGATAGTGTGGGGTACACTGGTCAATGCAAATCTAATAAATACATTAACATATCCAGATGTTATGAGTATGATTGTGCCAGAGTTTAAAGTTGGACAAATTATATCTGCAATCGACATGGCTTATTTGCTACAATAATTGAAATTGAAGTGTAGTTCAGCATGTTATGACCAATATGATCCCAAGTTGTGATCTTTCTCACAAAAGACAAAAATAGTGTCTGATTCTGTATGGCATTTACTTTCTTATCAGAAAATACTAAAAAGATTTTAGGTGTGTTTTGATATAAAGTTTCTAAAAGCCAAAAAGATTTTGTTTCTGATTTGTCTTCGATTGATCAACACGGAATACGAAATCATTTTCAAAATCAAGATATCTTGGAGTCTCGAAGAGACGTTTTGCACCAGGATTATTTATGTTGGCAGGTTTCTAAGTAGAAAGAGAACATCACAACTTCAAGTCTTCTGAAGATTGTTGATAAAGAGACTACACACGTTGTAATATCAAGTATTCAAGATTGAACTCATCGTCTAGATCGAGGAGGAGTTTGATTGAAGATACAAGATACAAGTTTTATTAATAGAAGATGATACTGCACATGTCGAGGGGGAGTTTGTTGATACATGGTTCCTGATCGTCATGTGAAGTATCGAGAACAAGACGGAACGTGCAAGTTTAGGTCTGGCCGAACCTTGGCCGAACTCCAGGTTCGGAGCCGCCGAAGCTTGGCCGAACCTGAGGTTCGGCCAGTCGTGTTTTCAGCCTATAAATAGGTTTGTTTTGTATAGAATTGGAGAGCTTCCGTGTTATAACTTTCTCTAAGTGTACTCTGTGGTCTTTGTGGTTAATACAAGTCTCATTTGTATTTACTCTCTGCGTTTTACTCGTTTACATTGATTTCTATACGACTAAGTAGAAGATCCTCACGCTAAGGCAATTTCAGATACCGATAAAAAGTTTAAATGTGTGCAATTCAACGACAATCTGCGGGAAAAGATCCGAGAGATGCATGCTCAGTATATGCCTCTACCTCTGGATATCTTTGATCATGTTTCACCTCCACCCAGACCCACTATAGCTACGCTTGGTGTTAACCAAATGACTAAAAGAGAGTTGCAGAACTTTCTAGATGAGCGGAGATATGCTCTCAAAAGCTATAGCAGAAAGCAGCTACCTGGTCTACGAAAGATGGTCAAAAACCACATTCTTGAAGAAAATAAGAAGGCCAAGCATCAGCAAGACGAACGAGAAGCAATAAGGGTAGAGGAACACCGAAGGAAGGAAGCCCCTACCTTGGTTGACGACTGGAAGGAAATGGCACCTTATCGGAAAGCCTTGGTGCAGTTCACTGCTAAAAAGCTCAAAGATATGCCTCCTAACGTCGAATCCGATGATGGGATGAAAATCCTTGGTTGGAAATATGATCATGACTTTAAGGCATTTATTGTCAAACGTAGAAACAAATTTGTACAATTCTTTGCCAAAATAAGAGACCTTCTAAATTTGTTCTCTTGGTAGTTGAAACAACTTAGGTGGCAACAGCTGATCAACCACTCAAATGATCTAGTGGGTAGAGATGCTGAAGAACAAATAAGATCTATCTATAATTTTAGCTCTACTCGCCCCTTAAGATAGAGAAAAAGAAATACAAAACTTTCAGAAGGCAGAGAGCTGTGTTCCCACATAAGGTCATGTACAAAAGTATTAGCAAGGATTTGATTACAAAGAAAATAAAGGGAGATCAGAAAAGCAACCCAATAAAATGTTGGTATTACAGTGGAGACAGTCATGAGTTGGTCATTGAAAGCGAAGACGACGATACAATAAGGCTCTTCGCTGCAATTGAACTGAGACTGCTGCATAGAAGTTACCTTAAATGGTTATTCTACAGTCGCCTGGACACCATCCCTCGAAGGCTTAGTCCATACGAGATACTGGATGCAAACTAATTCGGTTTGTTTAGAAGATGGTGGTGCTGGGAGTGCATTGCTGCCGGGAAGATGACAACGGAAAGCCTGAGTACCTTGAAAGACTGGGTCATGGGTGCTCGTGGAATTTGCTACCTCTCCCGTGGTCGTGAAAGGATGTTGGAGATGTGGCACTATTCTGACTTGAAAAAGTTCACTCGAGAAGACCTTTGGATACTGTACGAGGCACAGATCATGTGCTTAGATGATCGATACAGGAATCTTGCACGCAAATACTGGAGGTTCTTGCTAAAGCTGCTTATACAACTCAAATAGTCGTCAGTTTCTATCTTCTATGTTTGTATTACCACCAAAGGGGGAATTTGTAACATCTTTATAGGGTTGGTGGCAACTCAAACATAGCATCCTTAGTAATTGTGCTCAAATTGTAAATCTTTCACTTTAACCTGTATTTTGTACTTGGACAAATTCTCTTAATTCTTATGATAAACACTCAAGTGTTTGATGTTTTGTGTTTCAAATGTAATGTCTTAACTTGTGTTGATTATTGATATTAAAGAAATTGCCCTTGTACATTTCAATTGCAGTGTGAAAGTCTGAATCCAAGTTTTGGGTCATTTCATGATAATCTACTTGGCAAATGTTAATAATTGAATGTGTCTTCGTAATAACAACCCTTAGGGATTCAATAATGATAATTGACATTTCCAGAGTGTACTTAGTGATTTCTAAACTTTTTTGGCGACCTCACCAACATTCTTGGTGACCTCACCAAGAATGTTGGCGATATGGCTTTGCTCTTGGCGATCTGTCCCAGTCTTGGCGACCTCGCCAACCCTTGGCGAGCTCACCAAGTCTTGGCGACCTCACCAAGGCTTGGCGAGCTCACCAATTGATCTTGGCGATCTCAGCATTAGCCTTGGCGATCTCAACATTGTTCTTGGCGATCTCATCAATCTGATGTCATAAAATTCACTAACTTCAATAACATTCTCTTGATTTCAGTGCAATCACGGCCTGTGCTCTCTCCAGTATAATAGCAACATGGAAATACCCTAGAATAAGCTCCTGGATGGCTGTTTGAAGAGAGAGAGAGAGAGCACTTGTGTGTGAAAACCCACGTGTTCTTGAGTTTCAGACATGAATTCTAAGGATTTCAACAAGCAAACACTATGATTTGATCATGGATTCATGATTTCTACACTTGGATCTGTGTATTGGATGAGTAAAGGCTCCAAATTGGTCCTGACAAATTGAATGAGTTAGATATGGCATGGCAACTTGCTATGTTAACTCAAAGGTCACATCGATATTATAAGAAAACTGGAAAACAAGCTTTTAGTGGCAAATTGGGTTTTGATAAATCAAATATCAAGTGCTACAAGTGTTCGAAGCTTGGATATTTTGCTAGAGAATGTCAACATGCTCATGGAAGCAAACCCGGTTTTACTAAACCATCGTCTAGTAATTCAAAGACGACAGCTTTAACAGTTCAAGATGATGGTGTTTATGATTGGGGTAAACATTTTGATTCATCCGCTTTAATAGTCACTCATGATCAAGAAGAAGATTCTTGTTCAGATACAAGTTCAGACACAAGTTCAGCACCAAGTTCCTATGAATCGGGCTGAAAATTTGGAAAGTTTGTTGAACGAGAATGCTTTGTTATTAAATAAAATTCAAGAGCTTTTTGAAGAATTAAAGTTGGTGAAAGAAGATTTGAAGGTGTCTAGGGAACATGAGAAGGAATTAGTTTTGAAGAATGAATGTTTAATTACCGAGGTCAAATTGCTAAATGAAACTTTAGAGATATTAAAACAAGACAAAAAGAATGTTGAAGCTGCAAATACAAAGATTTGTGAAGAAAAGAATGAGTGGGTGAATGAAGTCAAGAAATAGAAGGATGAAGCTGAAGATGCTGCAAATGATTTTCAGAATCTTTTCGATAAGTCAAAGGTCAAACTTGATTTGCTGAAAAAGGATGCTGAAGAATCTGCTGCTAAAATTGCAAGTTATCAAGCTGTGATGGAGATATATTTGGATGAGAAGCGTGAGCTGGTAAGTGTGAACAAAGTTCAACCTGCGAATTTGGAAATTCAAAAGCACAATGAAGATAAATTGAAAAAAGAGTTGTTTGAGGGAATGGCGAATCTACGCATGCAGAAATTTGAGACGCATAAGGTTGCAAAGCATTTGATTGCTACTGAGAAGGATTTAGCTGATGCTCAAAAGCAAATTTATGATTTAAAGATTCAAGTGATTGATGCCAATCCGCTGAACAATGTCTTTAATACTCAAGTGTTGACAAGCTTTTTGGCTAAAGATGAAAATTTTGAAAAGATGTTTGATAAGACAGCTTCACCTCCTGCTCACAATAAAGAAGCTTTCAAAGAAGTGAAGGAAAAGGTTGAAGATGTAAGAACTTTATAAGGTTGGTGGCAACTCAAACATAGCATCCTTTGCTTTTGTGCTCAATTGTATATCTTTCACTTTGCTTGTATCTTGTACTTGGACAATTATCTTGATGTTTGTATTAATCACTCAAGTATTTGATGTTTCGTATTTCATGATTAATGTCTTAACTTGTGTTGATTATTGATATTAAAGAAATTGCCATTGTGCATTTCAATTACAGTGTGAATGTCTGAATCCAAAATCTGGGTCATTTCATGATAATCTACTTAGCAAATGTTAATAATTGAATGTGTCTTTGTAATAACAACCCTTAGTGATTCAATAATGATAATTGACATATCTGGAGTGTACTTAGTGATTTCTGAACTTTCTTGGCGATTTGGGATTAACCCTTGGCGATCTGGATTAACCCTTGGCGATTTGGGCTTTGCCCTTGGCGACCTCACCAAGCTGGCGACCTCACCAAGTTTGTTCTTGGCGATCTGGGCAAGTATGCTTGGCGACCTCGCCAACCCTTGGCGACCTCACCAAGGTTGGCGACCTCACCAAGCCTTGGCGAGGTCACCAACCAGTCTTGGCGACTTCAGATTTGTTCTTGGCGACTTCGGAGTTGTTCTTGGCGATTTCGTCAGTCTGATGTAATAAATTTCACTAACTTCAATAACATTCTCTTGATTTCAGTGCAATCACGACCTGTGCTCTCTCCAGTATAAATAGCAACACTAGAATAACCGTAAAAAAGCTCATGGACGGCTGTTTGAAGAGAGAGAGCACTTGTGTGTGAAAAAACCTCGTGTTTTTGAGTTTCAGACATGAAATCTAAGGATTTCAACAAGCAAATCACATGATTTGATCATGGATTCATGATTTCCTCACCTGAATCTGTGTATTGGATGAGTAAAGGCTCAAATTTGGTCCTGACAAATAAGCACAAACCTGAAAGTGCAGAGAGAGTGTTCGGACCAACCGTAAGTGCACGAGAATCAGATTCGGTGATCGGATGGAAGGAGAAAGGATGTCGGCGGTGAAAGGGGATGATCGCCGGAGGTTCGCCGAGAGAGTGGGAGGGAGCGAGTGCGTGTGTTTGTGTTTGAATGAGAAAAAAGAAATCAGAATTAGAATAATCCCTAACCTAGCTGGAGATAATGTTGATCCATCTGACATGTCAGAAATTGCAAATTATGTCAGAGAGTTAATCTCTCGTGGGATTCCCTTATCCTACTTGATGAATCTCATAGATACACACCTAGTTGAACTGTATACTGATGAGCAAGACATGGAAAAACATCTTTACAACTACAAACTTGTAGAAAAGCTTACTGATCCACAGATAAATCCTTTTGTTGATACTGACAAGAAGTTTGAATATGTGCAATTCAATGACAATCTGCGGGAAAAGATCCGAGAGATGCATGCACAGTATATGCCTCCCCCTCCAGAGATTTTTGATCGGTTTTCACCACCGCCCAGTCCATCTACAGCTACACTTGGAGTAAATAAAATGACCAAGAGAGAATTACAAGACTTTCTGGACTTAAGGGGATATGCTCGCAAAAGCTACAGCAGAAAGCAGATTCCCGGTCTACGAACTATGGTCAAAAATCATATAACTGAAGAAAACAAGAAAGTCAAGCGTCAGCAGGACGAACGTGAAGCAATAAGGGTAGAGGAACACCGAAGGAAAGACACCCCTACCTTGGTTGACGAATGGAAGGAAATGGAACCATATCGGAAAGCCTTGGTGCAGTTTACTGCTAAAAAGCTTAAAGACATGCCTCCAAACGTCGAATCAGATGTTGGGATGAAAATCCTTGGGTGGAAATATGATCACGAATTCAAGGCATTCATTGTCAAGCGGAGAAACGGTTTCGTTCAATTCTTTGCCAAAATAAAGGATCTTCTAAATCTGTTTTCTTGGGAGTTGAAGTAGCTCAGATGGCGACCACTGATCAATCACTCGAATGATCCAGTGGGTAGAGATGTTGAAGAACAAATAAGATCTATCTACAATGTAAGCTCTACTCGTCCCATCAAGACAGAAAAGAAGAAATACAAAACTTTCAGAAGGCAAATAGCTGAAGTCCCTCACAAGGTTATGTACAAAAGTATCAGCAAGGATTTAGTTACCAAGAAAATAACGGGAGATCAGAAAAGAAACCCAATAAAGTGTTGGTATTACAGTGGGGACACTCATGAACTAGTAATTGAAAGGGAGAATGGCGATACAATAAGGCTCTTCGCGGCAATTGAACTGAGACTGTTGCATAGAAGTTACCTTAAATGGTTATTCTACAGTCGCCTGGACACCATCCCTCAAAGGCTTAGGCCATACGAGATAGTGGATGCAAACTACTTCGGTTTGTTTCTAAGATGGTGGTGCTGAGACTGCATTGCTGCCAAGAAGATGACAACGAAAAGCCTGAGTACCTTAAAATACTGGTCCATGGGTGGTCGCGGGATCTGTCATCTCTCTCGTGGTAATGAAAGGATGATAGAAATGTGGCACTATTCTGACTTGAAGAAGTTTTCGCGAGAAGATCTATGGATACTGTACGATGCACAGATCGTCTACCTAGATGATCGTTACAGGTACCTTGCCCGCAAGTACCGGAGATTCTTGCTGAAGCTGCTTGGCCAACTCAGATATTCGTCTAGTTTTCCTTTTATGTTTGTATTACAACCAAAGGGGGAATTTATAAGAACTTTATAGGGTTGGTGGCAACTCAAACATAGCATCCTTTGCTTTTGTGCTCAATTGTATATCTTTCACTTTGCTTGTATCTTGTACTTGGACAATTATCTTGATGTTTCTATTAATCACTCAAGTATTTGATGTTTCGTATTTCATGATTAATGTCTTAACTTGTGTTGATTATTGATATTAAAGAAATTGCCATTGTGCATTTCAATTACAGTGTGAATATCTGAATCCAAAATCTGGGTCATTTCATGATAATCTACTTGGCAAATGTTAATAATTGAATGTGTCTTTGTAATAACAACCCTTAGTGATTCAATAATGATAATTGACATTTCCGGAGTGTACTTAGTGATTTCTGAACTTTCTTGGCGATTTGGGATTAACCCTTGGTGATCTGGATTAACCCTTGGCGATTTGGGCTTTGCCCTTGGTGATTTCACCAAGCTGGCGACCTCACCAAGTTTGTTCTTGGTGATCTGGGCAAGTATGCTTGGCGACCTCGCCAACCCTTGGTGACCTCACCAAGGTTTGCGACCTCACCAAGCCTTGGCGAGGTCACCAACCAGTCTTAGCGACTTCAAATTTGTTCTTGGCGACTTCGGAGTTGTTCTTGGCGATTTCGTCAGTCTGATGTAATAAATTTCACTAACTTCAATAACATTCTCTTGATTTCAGTGCAATCACGACCTGTGCTCTCTCCAGTATAAATAGCAACACTAGAATAACCCTAAAAAAGCTCATGGACGGCTGTTTGAAGAGAGAGAGCACTTGTGTGTGAAAACCCACGTGTTCTTGAGTTTCAGACATGAAATCTAAGGATTTCAACAAGCAAATCACATGATTTGATAATGGATTCATGATTTCCGCACTTGAATCTGTGTATTGGATGAGTAAAGGCTCAAATCGGTCCTGACAGAAGAGGTTGATTATTCAAAGTTTTCATCATCTAATTCTGAGGATGAGAAGGTTGTGAAAAAGAAGAAAAATAAGAAGACTAAGAAGAAGAAGGGCTAGAAATTTGAGATTCCTCCTGCTCCTAAGTTTCTATCTGGTTCTTCGTCTGCTGACAATGAAGAATCTGCTACTTCAAGTGACAAGATCCGTTCTCAACCTGAATTTAATGAGACGATCTTCTTTGAAAAGACAAATCTTAAAGATATCAAAGCTGAATTTTCTAAGTTGGCAAAGGATAGACACCAGAATTTACATTCTGAGGAAAAAGTTGTTGAAAAGTATGTTGGTTTGGGTTTTAAAGCAAAGAATGTGAAAGCTGAGGAGGTTCTAGCATCACCATCTAAATATTTGAAGAAACTTAAGATGAAACAGGTGAAGAAGGAAGTTTTTAAAGCTGAGAAGGTTCAACCTGAGCGTTTTTACAAACTCAAGGGTTCGGAACAGATATTCTCCGACAAAGAGTTTCCACTTCATTGTGTTGATGCCCGAAAGATCTCTGAAGTTTTTGTGAAAAAGGAGGTTTCAAGAACCTTGAAGAATCACAATGCCAAATGTTCTTATGATGGTTCTTCTTCTCGAAGCCCAACGTCTAAATGGGTTTATGATCACCGCCGACAGGTATATAATTCTTTTTCTGATCATGTTCGTGATATTCATGTGTGTGATTCTGTGCTGGCACCTAAACGGTGGGACAAATCTGAACGTATTTGTTATGTCTGCCGCCAAAAAGGGCATATGGCAAAAGATTGTTCGCTTCCTGTTGAATCAAATCAAAGGTTTCAACAAAAACCAGTTTTTGGTAAACCTGCCAAACAAATGTTCTTTGATTTACATGGCAGAGTTTTTGATGAATGTGAACCTACATTCTTTCTAAAACAAAAACGTTTTGTTCCTAAGTTTCAAAAGGTTCAAAATGTAGGTTCATCGTCACAGTCACCTGTGACTGTTTCATAAAAAACTGAATTACCAAAACAATCACAATTTTGGAAACCAAAGGTGGATTCTAAGCAAAATCAGGACACTGGTCGACCAGAAGAGATCCGCTTCGGGTCATTTATGAACTAATCAGTTTGACCAGTGTGCAGGTACTTCTGGAAGACCTATCAACGATTGCAAAGTTGTTGATGGAGGAGTATTCTTCTTAACTTAAATTTCATGCTATATCTTTCTAACTTGCACGCATTTCTGAAATTCTAAAATGCAAGGTGTCCGTGTTGATTGATCAATTTTTCTTTCTTTCTGCTTTTTTAATTGATAAAAACCAAAAATAGCGTCTTGTTTTTGTAAAATGAAAATCCAAAAATAGAGTTTTCATTTTAAGGGGGGGGGGGGGATGCATGTAAGGGGGAGAAATTGTGAAAATGCATGTTATGGGAGGAAGGTGAATACATGCCAAATATATAAAGAAGGTTAATACATGCAAAATATATAAGGAAGGTGAATACATGCACAATATATAAAATTTTGAGAAATTGATCATTGGGAAATGATGGTACATTGGCTTACGTATCTGACTCAGGAATAGAGTAGATGAAAGGGCCATAAGATCATTGGTTGATATGTTTGGTAGGCTCGGCAAATCAGAAAGTATTCAGATGTGATATACACTAAATACTAATGCTTGACCATGTGGATAACATCTTGATGCGTATTTCAGGACAAAAAGAAAAATAAGTGTGAAAATAAATGAGAAGTCACTGTGTATACATGTGTTCATTTTGCAAAGATTTAAATTTGTTTGATTTTCTTTATTTTATCAAACGATCGGACTTTCTCTACGTGCTCACAAGGCCGGCCTGATTGTTGTTCCTTTGATGTTCTGCTTTATTTTCTTTGGTGTTTCATATAACTCATCGGACTTTCTCTGTGTGTAGGGAGTACCGACCTGATTGTTGTTGGGTTATACAATTTCAACTTGTTTTATTTTCTTTATTTTGTTAAATCCGAGGCTTTATCTGCGTATCGAAAGATCGACCTTAAGGTAGACGATTTTAACGTTCTTATTTCTTTTTGCATGGAACACAGTTGACAATATCATGAAAATCTGCGTTGTGAAAATTCACAAGTGTAATCACACAAAAAGAAAAGGAAAAAGAAAAAGAAAAAGAAAATGTCTGAATATGTCTGAGAGTGTGGGATACACTGGTCAAAGAAAATCTAATCAAAACCTTAACATATCCAGATGTTATGAGTATGATTCAGCCTGAGTTTAAGATGGACAAACTATACCGGCAATCAGCATGAATTATGTACTTCAATTAGTTGAAATTGAAATGTAGTTCAGTGCGTCATGTCCAATATGATCCCATATAGTGATCTTTCTCATACAAAAAATAGAGTTTGATTCTGTATTGCATTTCATTTCATTTAAAAAAAGTACCAAAAGATTTTTGGTGTGTTTTAACATAAGTTTGAAAAATTAAAAAGATTTTAGGTTTGTTTTGATATAAACTTTCTAAAAGCCAAAAAGATTTTGTTTCTTCTTGATTTTTGATTTGATCAACACGTGATACAAAATCAAAATTACAAAATCATATCTTGGAGTCTCGAAGATACGTTTTGCGCTAAGATTATTTAAATTTTGAGCAGGTTGCTAAAGTGAAGGAAATCACAACTTCAAGTCTTCTGAAGCTTTTGATAAAGACCAGGGATACACCAGACATCGTCAAGTATTCAAGATCAAGTCACGATCAAGTTGAGGAGGAGTTTGTTAGAAGATTCAGTTCATTAGACGAACAGATTCTACACTTGAGGGGGAGCTTGATTAATGATACAGATTTGAAGATGTTGAAGAGATACTGCACACGACGAGGGGGAGTTTGTTGATACATGAGAAGTGCGTCGTGTGAAGTATCAAACCAAGGTTCAAGATCCAAGTTCAAGGCTAGGGTTACTGCCAGCCGAACCTGGTCCGACCCAGGGGTTCGGACCTGCTGCCGAACCTGGAGTTCGGACATGGTTCGGACAGAAGCTATAAATAGCGAGCTTGTCCATTGTTTTGTATACGAGTGTGCAGCTGAGCTAGTATTAAGTGTTTGTTTCTGAGGTGTATTCTCTGTGTCTCTGTTCTTAGTGTTTTGAGTTGTAATTGTTCGTTAATCAATAAAATAACTCTTAACTACTCGTTTTGTATTCCGAATAGCTAGATTAAAGTAGTCGATCCAACTCTCACCACTTTTCATAGTGATCCAGTGGATCTCAAAGGAATTCGAGAAACACAAAACCCTAAGACGGTCGCTGTGTCTAACCGAAAAATGGTTGTCGCACCATCGAACCAAAACACAAGCGTTTGCAAGAGTGAAAGGACACACAGGGAACCTAATAGATACCTCTGGCATCTAGAAGCTTCCGATGTCCTGTTAGTAGCTGACTCAGATGACGAACCTACTAATTACAAAGCTGCTGTGTTAGATCCTGAATCTAACAAATGGCTGGAGGCCATGAACGCCGAGATGCAATCCATGCGTAATAATCAAGTATGGTACTTGATTGAGCTACCCCCGGTTCTCGGGCATTAGGGAGCAAGTGGATCTTTAAAAGAAAAACTGACATGCATGGAAAGGTGCAAACCTATAAGGCACGGCTTGTCGCAAAAGGTTTCACTCAAACCGAAGGGATTGACTATGAAGAAACCTTCTCGCTCGTGGCCATGATCAAATCGATCGGGATATTGCTTGCCATAGCCACATACTATGACTATGAGATATGGAAAATGGATATCAAAACCACGTTCCTGAACGAACAACTCACTGAGGATGTCTACATGGTTCAGCGGGATGGTTTGTCGATCCTAAATATCCAAATAGGGTTTGCAAGCTGAATAAGTCCATTTACAGGCTTAAACAAGCATCTCGAAGGTGGAATCTTCGCTTTGACCAGAAAGTCAAGGAGTTTGACTTTTCTCAAAACGATGATGAACCGTGTGTTTACAGAAAGGCAAGTGGGAGCGCTATATCATTCCTCATCTTGTATGTGGATGATATACTGATCATAGGAAACAACATACCCATGCTTAACGAGGTTAAGAAATGGCTTTCATCTTGTTTCGCTATGAAGCTTTCATCTTGTTTCGCTATGAAGGATCTTGGGGAAACCGCTTTCATTCTGGGAATTAAGATTCACAGATTTCGATCGAAGCGGCTTCTGGGTCTCAGTCAAAGTACATACATTGACAAGATTATAGCACGGTTCAACATAAGCAACTCCAAGAAAGGAGTTGTCCCTATGACAAAGGGTGTTGTCTTGAACAAATCTCAATCTCCTCAAACGGAGAAGGAGATAAACCAAATGGATTTAATCCCATTTGCTTTTGCTATAGGCTCAATTATGTATGCCATGCTCTGCACTCGACCGGATGTCTCGTTTGCATTGAGCCTGACAAGTCGATACCAACAGAGTTCCGCTCTAGCTCACTGGACTGCTGTAAAGAACATCCTGAAATACCTGAGAAACACAAGTGAGATGTTTTTGGTATATGGAGGAATTGATGAGCTCACTGTAAAGTGTTACACCGACGCTAGTTTTCAGATTGACCGAGATGACTCTTGCTCGCAGTCCGGATACGTATTCACCCTCAATAGAGGTGTTGTTTCATGGTGTAGCTCCAAACAGCCAGTAGTGGGTGATTCTACTACTGAATCTGAATACATAGCCGCCTCAGAAGCTGCCAAGGAAGCAGTATGGATGAAGAAGTTCATCACAGATCTAGATGTGGTTCCAAGCGTTAAGCAACCAATCGAGATGATGTGCGATAACACAGGTGCTATTGCTCAAGCCAAAGAGCCAAGGTCTCATAAAAAGGCCAAGCACATTCTAAGGAAATTTCACTATATAAGAGAAGTAGTTGAAAGAAATGAAATAAAGATATGCAAAGTAGACACAGATCAAAACTTAGCTGATCCCTTTACGAAGCCCATGACTCAGAAGACTCATGATCGTCACAGAGAAGCGATAGGGCTTAAGTTAGCTAAAGACATGTTTTGATTTAGTATTTGGGTGTACGAATATATAACAGTTATCTATACTATTCATATTCCATCGGTAAATGCAATATAAAATTTCATAACTGTGTTCGATGTTAATACGTTTAATCATCCTTGAACAATTATTGATATTGTTCTAAATTTCCGTAGTCGGTTAGAGACATGGGAACGGCTCTACATCAATACTATTATGATTTTGAACCTTAAAGGGGTTTAACGTTCAAAGTCACAGACCTCATTAGAGAATGACGTTGGACGTAACTCGCATCAAGCAATGAAATCATGGAAACTTTGCTTGCTTGATTAATAGTATGCTCTAATGTTTCCTTAGACCTGAGATGTATACTAGAACTCTCGTTCACCGCGGACTGTTCTTTGATTGTAGTCTCTCGTTGTCGCGTAACTGCCAACAATAGGGCTGCTTTTGGGAATGGATCTAAAGTTCAGTGGGAGTTGTATGCCTCAATACGGCATTTCGTACTATTGCTTCGGCAATAGATAGACATAAAGGCGCCCTCGTTGATTCTAAGTGTGAAGTGTATGCCTCAATACCGTGTGTTTGATTGGTACACTTCGAAATGGATAACGAGATTATAATCGATGAATCTTATACATGAGAGTCCATGTCTCATTATTCATCCATGTCTAGAACGGAAAGGAACATATGACAACGGTCACCATAAGTCCTCTATCTGCTTTCTTTACAATCAGATATACTTTGGTTGTCGGCTTAAAGTGTGGAAACTGGTTGGTGTAGCCATGCATAGCTATAGTGTCTCTGAAATGTCGGGACCTGTCCAAGTGGGAGATTGGTGGATATTAGATGTCCTGACCCAACACTTAACGTAACCGACCCAGTTTCGACCTGGAAGAGTTACACCGGAGTCAACGAACTAATAATTAATTAATTCAAACGGTTTATTTAAATATATAATAGTTATTTATTTAATTAAAAGTAACGAAAAATATTTATCGTAAAATGTTTACGAGATAAGTGGCATGAATTTATCTAGTCGTTACCGGTTAACGGACTAAATGATATTGGGCTGGATTTAGTGGTTTATGGTTTAAAGGTTGTGAGATGGGCTTTGCTTGCCAAAGGGGTCATCGAAAAGCTTATAAACCAAAGAGATTAGGGGAAACCTAATCTCACGATTTTGGCTCCCCCTCTCCCTCTCTTGCCGTCGACCACGTTGCCGCCTCCTCTCCGCTCTCTCTTGTTTACGGCGCAACACCACCACCATCCTTCGTCGCTTTTTCCGACTTGCTACGATGGTGAAACGCGATCCACTATTGATTTCTGCTACGATGAAACTCAAGACTACTGCCGCCGCCGCCCGAGCCGCTGCCGCCGAGGAGAGAGCTGCCGCTGCCGTCGCCGCCGCCGAGGAGAGAGTTGCCGCTGCCGTCGCCGCCGTCGCGGCCCGTGCCGCCGTCGCCACCAACATCTTCGGCGAGGACCACCACAAGGTGGTTCTCGCCCTACCCGCGCCACCGAGGCCCATGTTTGAACCGCCTCATGCCGCCACCGTCGAACCGGGTGAAAACCCTATGTGGTCGGCGCCATTATATGTCGCCGCCGTTACGCCACTTCCTCCGCCGCCTCCATGCGCGACGGATGAAATCGTTTCTACAACAGTTTCGTCGTCAAACACGATGGAACCATTCGACTGGAATGCCATGATTCATGGCATGGTTTCGTTACCGCCACCACCACCAGTTCATGAGATGAACCCGCTCGTGGTGCCTGAGGCCCCGTCTTCAAATTCGGTTAAATAATTGACTTGCCGATTCGAGTCGGGCGTTACCTTTGATCATAGCGCCAGTTCGTACACGGTGATCGGGTCCTGTCTTCGGTTTTACTAAAATTCGCGTTGTAAAACAATTTCCGTTGCGTAATTAATTCTGATTAATTAACCCGTATATTTAGTCGGTAAATAATTAAAATGGGCAACCCGGATACCCACTGTAAAACCTAACAGAACATAGGAGGTCAAAATTAGGGTATGCAAGTGCGGAAAATACCCGATTGCAATTAGCTAATGCAATTTACTATTACCTAAATGAACATATCATAGGTTCTAACTGTTGTGTGACCAAGTGCGTGGTCAGTGACATGTTAGAAAGAAAGGACCGGTTTTTAAAATTACCGGTAAGGAAAGAAAGGAAAGGTATGGACATTTCGGATGATTGTGATAAGTGTAACTGGGTTTTGAACGCATCATAATTATATAATTGTATAGCGCTTGCACTTATCTAATTATCATGAATTCTAAATTTGGAGACTTCATGTCACATGAGTTCTGAAGTGTCAGGCTATTTTGATCATAGGATCAGAAGATGAATGAGATCATAGATATGATAGAAATGCAGATAGAACATCCAATACTAATTTTGATGTCAGTAAAAATGTAAAGACAAGTACATTCAGCAAAGAAATGAAAGCCGCCATATTGGAAATAGTGGCAGAGTCATTGAAGGTTACGTTACTATCGATTGCTAATTAACTTCCGGAGGCTTGGACAAGAAGAATGTCCAATGAAGCTGCTACGAATGGAGCTAGTACTGAAGAAGCCTCTAGTAGAAATAGATTCCCGGTGAACGGCAATGAAAAGCATGTAACGGATTGATTCTATGGTAGATAATATCGAGATAGAAGTTTTGTAATATATTGTGTTGAATGATTACATAAATCGAAAAAGTATACAACGATTAAGGTCCGAGGGAGGTTGGACAGAACCTCCCCTCTCAACACATTGATCTGGACAGACTCTGGACAGAAACTTACAAAGAATTACAAAGACAAAACTATTTATACTCGTATAATTCTGTCCGAACTGGGCTTCATCCGAACCCTATCCGAACTCATCCGAACTCAGGTTCGGATCAACTTCGGACATATACGAACTTCAGTTCAGCTTGAGTTCGGATCCTAATTATGTTTTGACAATTCAAACAATAACGGCCACACAAGGTTCATGTATCAACAGGCAAACGGAAGCGGTCTGAGGTTGAAGAAAGTCTTGAGGACAATGAGGGCAGACGCCACAAGAAGGCTAAGGAACTTCTGGAGAAAGAAATCCGATATGCAAGATGTGCGAGAAACGTCATCATAGGGATTGCATGTGGAGTACTAAATGGTTTTTATTATGATTTAAAGGTTATGTCTTGGTATAATACTGTTATGTTTAAAACGATTAAACGATTTAAATGGATAACTGGTTAAATGGAGAAATGGTTAAACGGTTAATAGGTTATATGTTTTGGTACAACTCTGTTATGTCTTATACCTGATTAATGTTTAAATGTTATATTTTGGTATAATGCTGATACCTAATAGTATAACTCTGTGTTGATACATGGTTCCTGATCGTCATGTGAAGTATCGAATATAAGACAATGTCACACACGTTTGCTAAGGTCCGAACCTAGGGCGAACTCCAAGTTCGGACTGGTCCAAACAGGTCCGAACCTGAGGTTCGGACCATCGAGATTTAGCTTGTATAAATAGGTTGTCTTGTATACAGTTATAGAACTCTTGGTCATATCTCTTAACTGTGCACTCTGTGGTCTCTGTGGTTTAATACATGTCTATTGTATTTACATCTCGTGTTACTTTGATTTCATAACTACTAAGTAGACAATATACCGCTCACGCATTTTCAAGTGGTATCAGAGCATTTGGTTTGTTCTACTGGTCGAAAATCTCTGTTTTTCGGAGTGTTGAGTCAAAATTTCACGTGTTATGAAAATGAGCATCATTTTTGAGTTCGTTTGATCTTCTCCAGTGTGCTTCTCTTCAAAAATCTTCTACTAGATTGTTTCTATGGAGTTTGCTTGTATTTCTGTCAAAAATCTCATCCAAAATCACTGAAAATTGAGAAAATGGTGTCGAGTGGTTTAGGTTTTGTTTGATGTTCGGACAAGCTCGGAATAACCGCTTCGAACTCAAAGTTTGGACGGATTTCGGCTATTTTACTAGTTCGGTCATAGTTCGGATCACCTTCGGACTACATTCGGTCTAGGTTCGGACTACATTCGGTCTAGGTTCGGACTAAAATCGTGAGGAGTTCGGATCTGTTTTGGTTCTTTTATCCGAGAGTGAGGTTCGGACAGAGTTCGGTCATTTCTTTGTTCGGCTAAGGTTCGGATCAAGTTCGGTAGAGGTTCGGAAGAGGTTCGGACCAAGTTCGGAGTGAACAGTAACTTGTTTTTCAAAATGTCCGATTTTCAAGCGTTCGCGGCTATTCAGAATTCGGTTCAAGCAATGATGCAAACAACGATGAATCATGATAATGAAATTGGAACAAGTCAGAAAGTTCCTAAATTGCTTAAATTGGAAGATTATCATAGTTGGGCTAAAAGATTTGAAGCGTACGTTGATACTAATGACATTGATATGTGGTTGGCGTTTACTGAGCAATATGTCTATTCTAAAGACGAAACTGGTGAACCCATTTTTCAAAGAAAGATGTCATCTGAACAAAAGAAAGCTTATCTAACTGAAAAGAAAGCTTATGGTACTTTGACGATGGCCTTGCCTAAAGAACTACTACATCAATTTTCTGGTAATTACACATCAAAGAGTTTGTGGGAAGCATTGGAAAAGAGATGTGAAGGCAATGACCAATATAAGAAAAGTTGACAAAAGGTTTTGAAGAAGGAATTTGATAGTTTCAAGCATTATCATAATGAATCAATTCCAAATCTGATTGCAAGATTCGCTCACTTGATGAGTGAAATGCGTTTGGTAAGTCTTACAAAGGAAGAAGCTGATATGAAAGAAAAGATTCTAGAGGCTTTTCTAGAGAAGTGAGAGAATTATGTGATGATGATTACCCATGATAAAGAATATCCGGGATTATCTTTCAATTATTTAATTCAAAGAATTCAAGCTAGAGATATGGAGTTGATGGTGAATAAATCACTTCCTGCACAAATTCAGAATCCTGCTGTGTATTTTGGTGATAATGATTCTACCATGAATGCTAAAAAATCTAATATTCTTAATTTTGCACCTCCCACAACATTCATTGCAGGTAAATCTGAAATTCCTAGTTATTCTACTGGTTGTAATGTTTTTGTTCCGAGTTCTTCAACTCAAAATACATTATCTGCTCAAACCACCGATGATTATGATGCTTTAATGTCTGCGTTGGTATCTTCATACTTTGGTGTTATCACTGGTGCTGTGAGTAATGCTGAGTTGACAAATGAAGATTACGATCAAATTGATTATGATCATTTGGAAGAGCTTGATTTGAACTGGCAATATGCTATGCTGGTCCGAAGAATGAAGAAATTTTTCAATAGAACTGGCAAGAAAAGACTGAATCAAGAAGGAGAGATTGGTTTAGACAAATCTAAGGTGAAATGTTTTAAGTGCTCGGTATATGGTCACTTTGCAAGAGAATGTCCAAGTTCAACTGAAAACAAGCTGAAATCTGGTCGACAACGACCGGATATTCTTGACTTTACGGGTCAAGAATAAACCTTCTATGCTCATATGGTTTTTCATTCACCAAGTGAAAATTCTAAGATTGAAGAAAAAGTTGTTTCTTTTGATGAGAATTTAAATGAGGTATTTTGGCATCCAAATGAATTTTCCTGGAATGCAGATTCTGAAGCTACATGAAAACATGCTCCATTTACAATTGTTTTGACTGCTCGTCATGATGATGATGATAGCATTATGACTGATTCTGATTCCAATTCGACAATATCAATGATTAAAGAAGGTAAAGTTAAAGAATCCAGATGTCTTGAATGTTTAAGGCTGAGTAACAAGATTGCAAGTTTTGAGGAAAGGTCTAAGTTGTCAACTGAAGAGATTGTTGTACTCAAGCAAGAGTTGGATGATTTTCAAAAGAAGTATTATAAATTGGTTCATGTTCATGAGGATGTCTTGAAAGAAAATACTAAATTGGTTAAAGAATGTGAGAAAGCCAAAGCTGAAGCGTTAGATGCAGCTCAAAATTTTGATAATCTATTTGAGAAGAGTTATCTGATTCAACAAAAGTATGAAAAGGCTTATGCTCTTATTGTTGAAACTGCTGCGACTGTTGAGAAGCTTCATAAAAAAATTTCTATGCTTCAAGATGAAAATGTTCTTTATCATGACAAGAATGAAGTGTTGACTAAAGATGTTGAGATTTATAAAAAGAAGAGAGAAAGTGTGCTTGAAGAGTTGTTTGCTGAATGTGAGATCAGGAAATTACAAGCATATGAATATGATGATCTCAATGCAAAATTCATCAAGTCACAAAAGGAAGTGTTTGAAGCTCAACAGAAAATTAATAAATTACAGTTAGAAATTTTGGAGTTAAAACGACAAGTAAAGAATTGCAATTTGTCACCGACATTGCTGAATTTCTTATACAAATAGGATAAGAGTGAGGAGAATTCTAAGAAAGATTATATTCACATGGTTCCTCAACCACTGGATTTTATTAAAGTAACATCTGCTCTGCTTGATCCTAAAGGTGAATTGCATGATTATTCAAAATTTGCCACTCCATCCCAGAAGAAGAACTCAAAGTCTAAGAAGAAAGAAAAGCCTTTGGGTGATGCTCCAAAATTTACCTCAAAATTCTTTTTTCTGGAGAACGAAAAGGTGTTTTATAAGGTTGCTTCAAGTTCTTCATCTAGAACCGAAGAAGAAAAAGTTTTGGTTGAGAAGAACAAGCTGAAAGATATCAAAGCAAAATTCACTAGTGAAGCTAAGGCGAGAGAAGTTTCTGGTTCTTCAAGTTCATCAAAATCTTCAGGTTTAAAGCACAAAGGCTTCGGTTATGAAAGAACAATCTTATTCTTCTGGAAGGTCATCATCTTTCAGGAGTCCATCTCCTAGGTATGATTCTTCTGATGATTTCTTTGATAACTTTGATTCTAAACATTCCTCTGGTTTTCAAAATTCAAAGAATTGTTCAAATAACTTTCGAGAAAGACTTTGTTATATGCATGTCGTCAACCACGACATCTTGCTGCTGATTGTTCGACGACTGCATATATCCACAACACTACTAAATATGTGGATAACAAAGGTCGAATTTTTTATGAACCATGGTCTCCAAAGATCAAATCAACTCGTAAGTCGTCATGGTCTAAACCAAGTACGCCGGTTGAATCTGATTCTGGTTCTGATCAAAAATTAAAATTTTTACAAATCTGGAAACCAAAAGTTGTTTCCAAGGCCAACAACGACTATGTGGAAGACACCAGGCGACCCGGCGCTGTTGAATCGGGTCGGTCCCAAAGTGACTAATGTTTTATTTGGTGTCAAACAGGTATTTCAGGAAGACCTATCGGGTATTGAGAAATTATTGATTGTGAAATATCTGTGATAACTTAATCTGAATTTCAAAATCAATCTGATTTTTCAAAAATGCTTAACTGAAAGTATTCGTGTTGGTTGATCAATTTTTACTTGGTTTTTCACTTCGTCTCATTTTGAGGGGGAGTTTGTTTTTGCAACAAAAATCCAAAAATAGTGACTTGTTTTTCAAATCGTAAAAATGAAAATCTATAAATAGAGTTGTCATTTTTAGGGGGAGAAATTTGAAAAAGACAAAAATATTGAAAAATGCAAATAAATCCAAAAACAATAAAAAATGGGAAATTGTATCCGACATGAATGGGAAATGATGGTACATTGGCTTACATCGTCTGACTCATGGATAAAATAGATGAAAAAGCCATAAGACCATTTGATTGATGTGTAAGGTAGGCTCGGCAAATCAGAAAGTATTCAAATGTGATATATACTAAATCTGATGCTTGATCTAGTGGACAACATCTTGATGCATATCTGACGATATATCAAGAAAAATATATGTGAAAAATAAAATGAGAAGTCACTGTGTATACATGTGTTTATTTTGCAAAGATTTAAACTTGTTTGATTTTCTTTATTTTGTCAAACGATCAGACTTTCTCTGCGTGTCCACAACACTAACCTGATTGTTGTTCGTTTGACGTTCTGCTTTATTTTCTTTGGTATTTCGTATAACTCATTGGACTTTCTTTGCGTGTCCACAAGACCGACCTGATTGTTGTTGAGTTATACAATTTCAACTTGTTTTATTTTCTTGTTTTGTACGTTAAATCCGAGGCCATATCTGCGTATCAAAAGATCGACCTTAAGGTAGACGATTTAACGTTCTTATTTCTTTTTGCATGGAACACAGTTGACTATATCATGTATACAATCATTATGTGATTAAATCACAAATGAAATCACAAAAATGTTATAAACAAAATCTGAATATGTTTGATAGTATGGGGTACACTGGTCAATGAAAATATAATCAATATCTTAACATATCCAGATGTTATGAGTATGATTTTGGCTGAGTTTAAAGTTGGGCAAATTATATATGCAATCGACATGGTGTATGTGCTCCAATAATCGAAATTGAAGTGTAGTTCAGCGTGTTATGTCCAATATGATCCCAAGTTGTGATCTTTCTCGCAAAAGACAAAAATAGTGTCTGATTCTGTATAGCACTTTTCATTATCAGAAAATAACAAAAAGATTTTAGGGGTGTTTTGATTTAATGTTTCTAAAAGCCAAAAAGATTTTGTTTCTTATTTCTTTTCGATTGATCAACACGGAATACGAAATCAAATTTCAAAATCAAAATGTCTTGGAGTCTCAAAGAGACGTTTTGCGCCAAGATTATTTATGTTGGCAGGTTTCTAAGTGGAAAGAGAACATCACAACTTCAAGTCTTCTGAAGATTGTTGATAAAGATATTACACACGATGCAATATCAAGTATACAAGATTGAACTCATCATCAAGATTGAGGAAGAGTTTGATTGAAGATACAAGATACATGTTTTAAGTGGAAGATGGTACTGCACATGCCGAGGGGGAGTTTGTTGATACATGGTTCTTGATCGTCATGTGAAGTATCGAATACAAGACGATGTCACACAAGTTTGCTAAGGTTCGAACCTAGGGCGAACTCCAAGTTCGGACTGGTCCGAAGAGGTCCGAACCTGAGTTTCGGACAGTCGAGATTTAGCTTGTATAAATAGGTTGTCTTCTATACAGTTCTAGAGCTCTTGGTCATATCTCTTAACTGTGTACTCTGTGGTCTCTGTGGTTTAATACAAGTCTATTGTATTTACATCTCGTGTTCATACTCGTTTTACTTTGATTTCATAACGAATAAGTAGACGATCTACCGCTCACGAAATTTCACTTTGTTATGTGTTCTACTTGATAAATGTTTGATAAAAGGGGGCCGTTAGGCCCAAACGTTGGAATAAACTTTCGAGGTAAAGATAACGCTTTTTGAAAAACGTAGAACTCAGCAGCGTAAGCTGACCTTTCCAAAAACATATGTATGTCAGGTGATGACGATTTTTGAGATAGCAAGGAAAGGGCTTTGGTGAGGATAGACTAGGTGGGCAAGCTATTAGGAAGGACTCGGTAGTGTACTGGCATAGACATATATAAGATCTAGTTGTTAAGTTATGTTGTATCTTCCTTACTGTTGTACTTGGCTTATAAATAAATGAAAAGTTTTTAATTTCCGTTGCTTAGCTATCTCTGTTGTACCATGTGTCATGAGTAAATCCGATTAGTGACCCCTCCTGGTGCCAAGTCTGGGAGTGGGCGTCACAATATGAAAACTTGTAAGTCGACACCTGAACTTTGACCGTGTAATTACCTGAATATCTATGTGCATTATACTTAATTTATATTTAAATTATGTGATTTTACGTGCAAATACCCGAGTATATTTCTTGACCTACCCCACGGCAGTATTGGTAATCGATTCTTATTTTCAATGAAATTCCTTTTTTTTATAAATGGATTTATAATAATAAGAAATACAAAATAATTTTTATATATATTTTTTGTCAACTTGGTATTATTATTTATAATATGCATCCATCGTTCTATACTTATACGTTACACCTTTTATGGACCTTTTGGTTTAAACATCTTTTTTAACGTCTAATATCAAAACCTCTTCTTAAATATTTATATAACGTATCACACATGCTTTATTTAAAACTCGTAAACGTTCCTATTTATTTTAAACTACCGATATAATCACTTGCATTCCGTTTATATGAGACCCAACACCCGACACTTGATCACCTCTCACACCCGACCCGAACCGGTTCACTCGACTAACCCGTCACCTTACATGCATGATTCGAACCCATCCCTCTTCTCCTCTCTATCGGTTTAGACCAAAACAAGCCACCACCTTACACCATCTAGTTACAACCTAACTTCCTAATGAATTTGATAAACATTATCATCATCTTTAGACACACTTTTCCCCTAAGTACATCCAACCTATTAACCATTGGATCTTACGTTGCTAATTGATGTGTGTAAAAGGGCATATAAAAGTTAATGCTTACACTATCAAGTTTTAAATTTATAAAATGGATATCCTCCTAGGGACTATACCAATGCATGTACGCAAGTGTACTTGTCGTGCATAGCCCAAAATCTGTAAATAATGGATTGTCGAAGCTCAAGACACAAAATTATAAAAAATAGTCTAATTAATAATCGTTGCCGGTTTTGTTTTTTTTAACTGTTTTTGAAAATTAAAATTCTATTTTACTATGGAATTTGAGAAGACAAAGTTGAAGATTCGTTTACAAAATCAATAATGTAAGAAGGATCACCTAGGCATAGACTCCTCCACCCAGGTTCAATCGATGCATTGGTTTTATAATTACGCCTTGTCACTAATGTGAATTAGGGTCCTAAGACAAAACGACCAAACTCCTATGGACGGCTTCACATCAAGGGCCATAGACACACCCTACACGGTTACTCTTGCTCCATGATGAGATGTTGACATGTTGGTTGGTTAAGTACCGAGTTATCGGTGACTCAACTCACAATTGGTCGAAAGGTTATGTTAGAGCATAATCTTTTGCTACATTTTTTCTCGTGTGTTGTATCTAAAAGAGAGCTTTGTGTTGAGTCTTAGTGTCAACTAACCAAGATCCTTACCATTGGTTAGCAGCGAACCAATGGTTAGATGGATGGTTAGCAGCGAACCAATGGTTAGATGGATGGTTAGCAGCGAACCAATGGTTAGCTGGATGGTTAGCAGCAAACCAATGGTTAGTTGGTTGGTTGGCACAAGCTTAGATCCGGCAATTCAATCAGAGTCTCGGCCTATGGCAATAGCTCCTAATCAAGTAATTGTACCTGGGGCAGATACCTCCTTGGTCCGTCAAGAGTTGTCTTTGGAGCAAAATCTTGAATCTCCAACACTCCTACTGCTGATAAGCTTAAATAAGCTACTGACAAGATCAAAGAATAGGACTAAGAGCTTCTCAAACTAATGAGAAAATAAAAGAGCAATCTAACGAAATTGAAAGACTAAAGAGGTTTTATTGGCTGAAGCTCTGCAAAATAATCAAACTGCCAGAGCTAATGATGATGATGTGGGTGGTAGTGGAAATGGAAACCAAGGTGATGACCAGATGATAGACCAGCCTGCCTCTGCTAAAAACATTCAACCAAATAAAGAACCAAGTCCAAGCCAAACTAGCAAAGAATCTGGAGCAAAATCCTCTATCATTGTTACTGAACAAGATATAGATGATACTCATCTTGCTGATTTCCCATCAGGTGATGAATCATCCAAATCTGAAGTAGACATTTCTTATGAAGACACCTTTCTTAATGATGAACCAAATGCTGAGGAGGAAGATGAAATATACCAATTTGTAATAAGCTTGGTGCCACCTCCTGAGAATCTCAAACTTCCAAGATTCTCACGTGCCGCACTTGAAGCAAATCTATTATCTTCAGAAGAGACTCTTGCTCTAACATTGTGTGAATCAGATGTACCTTCTGTCATCCCTAAGCTCTCATTGCAACTTCAATTGGCTCCTCCAGTTCAACAACCAATAAGCATGGAAATGCCTGCAAATGATATTTTCGATATTTCAGAACAACTAAAGCACATGCATGTTGATCCTGAATTTATGGACTTTGAAAGAAATGCATTTCGTGAGTATTATGCAAGCACCCTTGATACTGACCCCAGCAGCCGAAGCGGTGTATTTGTTACTGAAGAGGACATAGAAGCCAGAGAACCCTTACAAGCTCAACTTCTTAGTATGATTCCAGATGAAATCTTCAATGACATAAGTTTGGCTGAACGTCTAAATACTCTCATCTATGACTCCAGCGCTACAAACTTCATAAATCTGGAATTCACAACTGATGACGAATATGACGAGGAGATCATTTATAAGATCAAAGACGGACCAGTTGATATTGTGTCTCTAACTCATCTGAGATCTGAACATGTGTTAAGTTAGCCTTAAATACAAGATGATGTCAATATTTTGCCAATCTCTTCACCAGCTCATCATCCTAAGGAAAGAGAAGTTGTTCAAAGAGTAGAGACTCAAACTTCTGAGCCAGTGCCAGAGTCCACTGATACCACCACTGGTGCTATTCCTGAAACTGTTCCGATTCAGCCAGTGACAAGTGCAAGTGGTGGTCAAGCTACAAATAATCCAGTCTCTGCACAAGACGTTGGTCCTTCTAGTAGAACTGACAAAGTTAAAAGGAAATTGACTCTTGAAGAAGTTTACGAACAAGAAATTGAAAAACAAAGAAAGAAGGATGAAGCTCTCAGACTTGCCAAAGAAGAAATAATACTTGAAAGGACACTGGATGAAATAGCCAAAGAAGAGGCTATCAAACAAATGATTGAATCCAGTCGTCCACAAACAAAGATTACGCATGGATCTGAACATTTTGAGCCAAATGATCCAAATAATGATGCGGGAGAACCAAGAATAAGGATAATTCCAAATCTTGCTGGTGATAATGTTGATCCAACTGACACCTCAGAAATATCAAAGTATGTCAGAGAGCTCATTCCTCGTGGGATTCCTCTATCCTACTTGATGACTCTTACGGATGCCTAGCTGGTTGCACTATACACCAACGAGCAAGAGATGGAGAACCACCTCTACATCTACAAACTTGCTGAAAAGCTAACTTATCCCAGAGCAAATCCTTTTGCTGATACAGACAAGAAGTTTGAGTATGTGCAATTCAATGATAACCTAAGGGAAAAGATCCATGAGATGCATGCTCAATATATGCCTCCTCCACCAGGGATATTTGATCACATTTCACCTCCTCCTAGTCCCACGACAGCTACGCTTGGAGTAAACCGAATGACCAAGAAAGAGATGCAAGACTTTCTAGACCAGAAGGGCTATGCTCGCAAAAGCTACTGCAGAAAGCAGCTTCCTGGTCTACGAACAATGGTCAGAAATCACATAATCAAACAAAATAAAAAGGTCAAGCAATAGCTGGATGAACGGCAAGCAATAAGGGTTAAGGAACATTGGAGGAAAGAAGCCCCTACCTTGGTTGACGATTGGAAGGATACGGCACCGTATCGAAAAGCCTTGGTGCAGTTCACTGCTAAAAAGCTCAGAGATATGCCTCCAAACGTTGAATCAGATGATGGGATGAAGATCCTCAGATGGAAATACAATCATGAGTTCAAGGCATTTATTGTCAAACATAGAAACGAATTCATGCAGTTCTCTGCCAAAATAAGAGACCTTCGGAATCTGTTCTCATGGGAGCTGAATCAACTCATATGGAGAAAGTTAATTAACCACACAAATGACCCTATGGGAAGAAATGCTGAAGAACAATAAAATCCATCTATAATGTAAGTTCTACTCGCCCCCTCAAGACAGATAAGAAGAAGTACAAAACATTCAGAAAACAAAGAGCTGTGGTCCCTCATAAGGTCATGTACAAGAGCACCAGCAAGGATTTGAATACAAAGAAAATAACTGGTGATCAAATTAGCAATCCTATAAGGAATTGGTATTATAGTGTGGACACTCATGAGCTAGTTATTAAAAGGGAAAACGGTGATACAATTAGACTCTTCGCGGTAATTAAATTGAGACTGCTGCATAGAAGTTACCTTAAGTGGTTATTCTACAGTCGCTTGGACACCATCTCTCGAAGGCTCAGGCCATATGAGATAGTTGATGCAAACTATTTCGGCTTGTTCCTAAGATTTGTGTGTTGGGAGTGTATTGCTGCTAAGAAGATGACTACGGAGAGCCTGAGTTCTTTGAAGAACTGGATTATGTGTGGTCGTGGGATCTGCTATCTCTCCCATGGATCTAAAAGAGTGTTAGAGATGTGGCACTACTCTGATTTGAAGAAATTCTCATGAGAAGACCTTTTGATACTGTATGATGCACAGATCGTCTGTTTAGATGATCGATACCGGAATCTTGCTCGGAAATACTGGAGGTTCTTGCTGAAGTTACTCGATCAGCTCAGGTAGTTGTCTGCATTTCATGTTTGTATTTCCACCAAAGGCGGAATTTGTAAGATCTTCTAGGGTTGGTGGCTGTCACACCCCAACCGACGGCGGAAACGTCAGGGCATGATTAGATTGCCCAAGCTCATGACAACTAATTTAGTGACAATAATTAAATAATAAATTTTATTGATAGCGTTGAAAAATAAAACAATACATCACATATTAATAACAAATACAATTTATTTATTAAACTAGGTCCAAAAGCCCTATGTGATAGCATCTTGAAACATCAACATCATAGCCTGCAACATGTATAAAATAAAGGGGGTTAACTATAAAGAGTTGGTGAGTAACCACAAGTTTGATACATAACATATATTTGAAAAACATGCGTTACGTGTCATATGATAGAATAAGTGAAATATAACATGCTAGAAGATATTGACAACATGAAAGACTAGGCATAACCAAAATTGTTGGTAATAAATGAGAACATGAAAGACTAGGCATAACCAAAATTGTTGGTAATAAATGACAACATGAAAGACTAGGCATAAACAAACCTCAATGACATATGATAGATTCCCTAACCTCGAAGGTTAGACTATATGAAATAATGAAATAGGCTCCAAACACCCAACGCCAAACTGGTCAAGTTGAGTGGGTTGTCAACCGATAGATCTACCTTTGTTACCCCAGGCCTTACGTTAATGTTTATGCCAAATGAAAGACATGACATACATGACAACTATGACATAGTTGACATCCGATGATAAACATGAAAACCTTTGATAAACATGAAAGCCTTTGAAAATCACATATTGACAAATCATGCTAGAAGTCACATAACACATAATTCACACATATATCACATACGCATGGTAAATGATAAACCTGAAAGACAACACTTTGAAATAGGATACATGTCGCAACCCCAAAAATGAGAAAATGAGAAAAAGGGCCAAGGATTACTCACTTGGATTAAAAGTTAAGTCCACGAAGCGAAAAGTGAAGGTGAAAGGATTAGTCCCGAAGATTCATCCTAAAAGAATAGAAGGGGACGACATGAATATTGGAATATGAGATTCTAAGCTCTTATGCATTTGGGGAATGGGTTTTAATGTTATAAATTGAAGTTCGAAAACAATGTTAACTTTTAAGAGTAATAGTACCTTAAACGTTAGTAGACATGCTTTGGCCTAATAGGTTATGACACTCTCATCGGGGCATCCCAGGTAAGCACCCAAGTCCGACTATGGGATTTATGCGAACAATTATCCTTTGACAGAGACCCCAACTACTGGTGTTTTCACCCTTCCAATTACTACATGTCATTCGCGTCTCAAGTACCATCACTAAATATGTTGTTAAACAGAGAGCGATTTCTAAGTGTATTTGAAATTCTTAAAAATGAGTTTATGTTCACAGCCTGAATTACATATTATAATGATTGAGAATTAGTTTAATTGTTGATTTGTGAACAACCAGCCTTAATCCCCAGTTTGTTCATGCATAAAAACGTTGACTTTTGGATTAGAGGAATATAGATAAAATTAGACATGATGGGTTAGACTCGTTGGGCCTAACGAGCCTCTACAAGGCTACAGCAAGCCTAAATCGGCCTAAGCAAGGCAACACGTCCTAATGATGTGCCTTTACAAAGCTAGGCCGTCTAAAGGACAAGCCTTAGCAATGCTAGGCGTTCTAAGAACGAGCCTTAGCAAGGCTACCTAAACGAGCCTAAAGCACCTAACTAAGAACCTAAACTACACTAATTAAACTAATAAAACGATAAATAAACGAATAACAAAAGGAAGGAAAAAAGGAAACAAAGAAAGAAAAAGAAGAAAAATTACCTTCAAAGAAGCTTTTCAAACGAGACGAGCTTAAAAGGCAGTACCTCTTCGCCGAGAGCATAAAAACTACTAAGCACGACACCCATAGGGGTATTGTAGTTGTGGAACCGCCAAAAATTGGTTATTCCATTTGTTTATACTCAAACTAGGAGTTGCAAGCTATTAGGGATCAAGGGAGGGTATTTATAGGTGTGAAATGAAATAATAAATAGAATAATGGGTGATGTGGGATGAGTTTAGAAGGAAAATCGCGTCTTTGCAATCAACAATAACACCAAACTTGTTTTCGCGATTCCCGCTTCGTTATAACTCGGTTTTGCGCACGGTTTTCGCCCACGTTCAACATTTTCATAGTACTATCATATGGAAGAGAGTAATCTACCATTTATGGTGTTGAGAATTGGGCTTAAATTTTGAATCTTGATGTGGGTCGAGTTTTCGGGTTTTTGAAAAATACGGATGTTAGAGTCTCCCCTACTTTAGGAAATTTCGTCCCGAAATTCAGTTAGTAGAGACTGTAGGAAACAGGAATGAGGATAATTAAATGTTATACTGAAAAGTACCCTTATACAAAAAAAAATTAATTGTAAATGTTTCCTTTGAAATAGTGATATAAATTTGTAACACTAATTTTGACACAACACCAGGGCCAACTCTCGGTCCGACACATAGCCCACTTTTAAAGCACCACCGATGCTTATATATAGGGTGTACCGCAGCTAACCCACCACATCGTTGCTACTTCAAAAGCGTGCTAGTTGCCTACGGAGAGACTCCCTCACACAACACAAAAAGCATGGAAAGGAATACTTGACACCGTAATATCCAGACGTAGTTTATATAAATGTGATACATCTGACAATGACATGGATAATGGTGTACACACATGGAATGAGTACCATACCGAGAATCAAAGGTCATAGATGATTCGAAGACGAGAATGCACGATTTGACCAAACAACATGTTCAGTAAAGTGAAAGCCACAATCTCCCCTACTTTAGGATATCCAAACAAGGAGAGGTAGAGGATAGAATAAGGGGTTGAGGGGTTAACATGTAACCATTTGAAAGTGATAACTTGACTAATTAAATTTAATGTAAGTGAATATATCCATAAAAAATGAAATCAATGTAACTGACAAAACAATGTCGGATTTTAACAAGATAACGCGTTCGATTCTGGCGAACTAGATGTGTCGCGACTCACACCCAGTCCACCTTTCTCGAGGGGCGAGGTCTAGACAAAATCCAAAAAAAAAATAAAAATATAATTCCTTGCTAACACGACAAGACCTCACGGCTATGACCCAAAATCAATCGCATGGTTAACTAGTATTACATACAATTGATGGTTATAGTTCGTATGAGTCTTGGTTAGCAAGATTGGTAAAGCATGTGATAGTGAAAACACGTGATAATAAAAACATGCAATATTGAAAACATGTGATAAGGTGGTCATGTGATAATGAAAGCGTGTAACATTGATGACATGAAATAATGGAAACATGTGGTAATGATAAATATGAAAATTTGTGATAATGAAAACTTGAGATAGTGAAAACATTAAAGCATGAGATTGTGAAAATATTTGATCATGAAAACATGGGTAGCGCTAGTACAAAGGCTAATCGCAATAAGAGAACGGATTACAAGTGGTATATCTATCAAATGGCATGATTCGAATGAATGGACTAACTTAAATCGAGTGACATGAATTTGAAAGTTGAATATCAATTGAGCATAAGCATGTACTAAGTTTGAAATCATGAACTGAAGGTCTAAACATGCAAGTTTGAATTTTGAAATACATGAATTGAACCGGATGTTGGAATCTACACACCGAATATAGAAATCTTCAAGCTAAGAGTTGAAAACTATAAACCAAGAGTTGAATTTACGAGCCGAGAGTTGAATACCGCAAGCCAAGCGTTGAACATCACAACCGAATTCACCATCTGTGAGTCGAAAATCGCAAACCGAACTCACCAATCAATTTTTTTGAATAATGTGAGTTACAAATTTTTGAATAAACACGTCATGTATTGACACCACAAGTTTTAATCCATAGATCAACATTAGAAACTGGGAATTGAGTCCACACATCGAGTATTGAATAAAGTGAGTTTGGAACTCATACACGGAGCATTAAAAACCACAGATTAAGTTCGAAACATTAAATAGCGCTAACATAAAAAAATTACAATATGTATTCGAAATGCGGAAAAACGCGAGTCTTCCTAAAGATTAGTGTTTGGGTGAAAATTTCATGAAAATTTTGAAAATAGGATTCAAGTAATTTCGAACATCACCAACGAAGGCGATAACAAATTTATCCAGAAAAGAGCTGCAAAAGAATCTAGGAGTTCCACAAGAGTGCTTGGTTAGCCATAAGAAGCTTATGGCTAGGCACAATTATGGATTCAAAAAGAAACGTTGATCATGACTGAGAAGTATCCATAGTATATATAAGTAGTACAGATGCGGGGATATCGTCATCATGAATGCGATAAAAGACTAAATGGGAGTCGTAATTGCGGGAGGAAGAGAATTAGAGGTAAGTGGCTGACACAAAACAGTGTGAGGCGATATGGTGACTTGCCAACATGAGTAGTACTGGGTAAATTAATGCGGAAGTCATATTGGCGAACGGGAGGAAGACCCAATATGTCTTCGGGAAACACTTCAGGGAAGTCCCGAATGACTAGGATGTCTTGGACTCCCTATTCCTAATTACAAACATCCACAATGCTGACCAGACAAGTCATGTACTCCTTATGCAAGTACTTGTGAGATTTAATGCCGGACATAAGCTAGAGCCTGTGGAACGGTTTATCGCCATAGATTGTCAGGACTTGATTGTCGAGCGGGGAAAACGAACGATCTTCGAATTCGCGATACACACAAATTTGACGTTAGTTAGGGTAAAAAAGAGTTTGGATAAAAATAATTGTTAAGGCGAAACAGTTGGAACATCGCGTGATTGCGTTTGGAATATAACCTTGAATATAAAGGATGGGTTTTTTTTTAATTTAATAAACATGTATAGTTATCTACTCGTAAAGTTGTAAAATCGTAAACTCGTACACATGCAATCCCGTAATCATGTGGACTCGTAAACTCATAATTTCCTAAACGAGTAAATTCCTAAACATGTATACCTAAAAGTGCAAAACGTGATATTTTGTAGGGGTTCAAAAATGGATAATTTAATATTTTCTAAAACGTGATATCATGTACATTTGAGTCCGTAGGCTCGTTAATGGGTAAACGCGTTAACTCATAAGCATGTAATCCCGTAACCATGCAAACTTGTAAACTCATAAACCCATCGACAAGCACTCGCTCACCTGTAAATGAGTTAAAAAGAAAAATACGTGCTATAAATAGGTTTTGAAATGATGAGTGTAAATTGTTTTAAATTGTACATCAAACAATGAAATCACAAATGAATTTGCCAAAAAATCGTAAACTTATAAACCGACTGACTGGATTCAAACGATAAATTTGACTTTAGATCAAAACAGTTACTATGCGCAATCTGTTTGGCTAGTTTGACCGAAGCATTGTCAGCAATGACCAACCTAGGACACACATTGTAGAGTTGCGTGTCACCATGCAGGTGTGTCTATTGGGCATTTGTGCAACAAGTTGGCCTATGATTGGAACAATGGGTTGCTGGGTTGAGTCTAAAATGGGTTGGCAACACGATTTGATAAAACAATCAATCGATCGCGACTTGAGAATCGTGAAATGAAGGTTTTGAAACTAAGCAAAAGCGTTTTATGAACTCACAAGGTTTTGGTTTAAAATGGGATAATCAGATCCATAACACATTTATGGTGACGAGGAATGGCATCAATTTGAAATACAAGGACGATGTGTGCAAAATCAAGAGTATGTGAAATCATGAGGGTAACAAATTGATTGTATAAACATCGCGAAAGATCTCAAGGGTGGAATCGGAAAATTGTAAAACTTGAGCTACAAATTAAATAACCAAGGGTTTATTTGAATTCTCAAAGGTGAGTCGAAATGGAACTGTGAACCTATAACGTAAATCGTAGGATAGTTTAGGATGTGATATGCCACAGGAGTGTCGTACAACATTATAACATTGTGAAATAAAAATCACAAGGATGACTTTGAATATAATAAAACACGAAAGGTTTGAATATGGAAAATTAATCGACTAAAACATGAGTGTAAAATATGTAAAATTATGAAAGTAAGTGTCGATGGTGAAAATTTCAAAAATGCCATTGAAATCATGAAAAGTGGTGTTTTAGCCATGAAATCTTGAAAATCAAAAGAATATCATAGATCGAAATCGAGGTATAAATAGGATATCATGAAACCGCATGCAAAACAAGAAAAGGCTAGGAAGCCTGAAATTGAGTCCATAAGTGTGTGATAAGTGTTAGACTTGAGGTACATCATAACTAAGAAAAAAAAAGACATAAAAAGGGCAATCTCTATGCGAAGCATGCAATACACGAGGTTCTCGTGTTTGGACACCTAAGGCAATAGTCTAGGTCATTCCATTTCTAATAACCTAGTTCCCTATAACCATGGCTCTGATACCAATCTGTCACACCCCAACCGACGGCGGAAACGTCGGGGCATGATTAGATTGCCCATAAGCTCATGACAACTAATTTAGTGACAATAATTAAATAATAAATTTTATTGATAGCATTGAAAAATAAAACAATACATCACATATTAATAACAAATACAATTTATTTATTAAACTAGGCCCAAAAGCCCTATGTGATAGCATCTTGAAACATCAACATCATAGCCTGCAACATGTATAAAATAAAGGGGGTTAACTATAAAGAGTTGGTGAGTAACCACAAGTTTGATACATAACATATATTTGAAAAACATGCGTTACGTGTCATATGATAGAATAAGTGAAATATAACATGCTAGAAGATATTGACAACATGAAAGACTAGGCATAACCAAAATTGTTGGTAATAAATGAGAACATGAAAGACTAGGCATAACCAAAATTGTTGGTAATAAATGACAACATGAAAGACTAGGCATAAACAAACCTCAATGACATATGATAGATTCCCTAACCTCGAAGGTTAGACTATATGAAATAATGAAATAGGCTCCAAACACCCAACGCCAAACCGGTCAAGTTGAGTGGGTTGTCAACCGATAGATCTACCTTTGTTACCCCAGGCCTTACGTTAATGTTTATGCCAAATGAAAGACATGACATACATGACAACTATGACATAGTTGACATCTGATGATAAACATGAAAACCTTTGATAAACATGAAAGCCTTTGAAAATCACATATTGACAAATCATGCTAGAAGTCACATAACACATAATTCACACATATATCACATACGCATGGTAAATGATAAACCTGAAAGACAACACTTTGAAATAGGATACATGTTGCAACCCTAGAAATGAGAAAATGAGAAAAAGGGGCAAGGATTACTCACTTGGATTAAAAGTTAAGTCCACGAAGCGAAAAGTGAAGGTGAAAGGATTAGTCCCGAAGATTCATCCTAAAAGAATAGAAGGGGACGACATGAATATAGGAATATGAGATTCTAAGCTCTTATGCATTTGGGGAATGGGTTTTAATGTTATAAATTGAAGTTCGAAAACAATGTTAACTTTTAAGAGCAATAGTACCTTAAACGTTAGTAGACATGCTTTGGCCTAATAGGTTATGACACTCTCATCGGGGCATCCCAGGTAAGCACCCAAGTCCGACTATGGGATTTATGCGAACAATTATCCTTTGACAGAGACCCCAACTACCGGTGTTTTCACCCTTCCAGTTACTACATGTCATTCGCGTCTCAAGTATCATCACTAAATATGTTGTTAAACAGAGAGCGATTTCTAAGTGTATTTGAAATTCTTAAAAATGAGTTTATGTTCACAGCCTGAATTACATATTATAATGATTGAGAATTAGTTTAATTGTTGATTTGTTAAAAACCAGCCTTAATCCCCAATTTGTTCATGCATAAAAACGTTGACTTTTGGATTAGAGGAATATAGATGAAATTAGACATGATGGGTTAGACTCGTTGGGCCTAACGAGCCTCTACAAGGCTACAGCAAGCCTAAATCGGCCTAAGCAAGGCAACACGTCCTACTGATGTGCCTTTACAAAGCTAGGCCGTCTAAAGGACAAGCCTTAGCAATGCTAGGCGTTCTAAGAACGAGCCTTAGCAAGGCTACCTAAATGAGCCTAAAGCACCTAACTAAGAACCTAAACTAAACTAATTAAACTAATAAAACGATAAATAAACGAATAACAAAAGGAAGGAAAAAAGGAAACAAAGAAAGAAAAAGAAGAAAAATTACCTTCAAAGAAGCTTTTCAAACGAGACGAGCTTAAAAGGCAGTACCTCTTCGCCGAGAGCATAAAAACTACTAAGCACGACACCCATAGGGGTATTGTAGTTGTGGAACCGCCAAAAATTGGTTATTCCATTTGTTTATACTCAAACTAGGAGTTGCAAGCTATTAGGGATCAAGGGAGGGTATTTATAGGTGTGAAATGAAATAAAAAAAAGAATAATGGGCGATGTGGGATGAGTTTAGAAGGAAAATCGCGTCTTTGCAATCAACAATAACACCAAACTTGTTTTCGCGATTCCCGCTTCGTTATAACTCGGTTTTGCGCACGGTTTTCGCCCACGTTCACCATTTTCAGAGTACTATCATATGGAACAGAGTAATCTACCATTTATGGTGTTGAGAATTGGGCTTAAATCTTGAATCTTGATGTGGGTCGAGTTTTCGGGTTTTTGAAAAATACGGATGTTACAGTGGCAACTCAAACATAGCATCCTTAGCGTTTGGGCTCAAATTGTAAATCTTTTATTTCACTTGTATTTTGCACTTGGACAATTCTCTTGATGTTTATGTTAATCATTCAAGTGTTTGATGTTTTGTATTTCATATGTAATGTCTTAACTTGTGTTGATCAATATATTGAGATAATTATCCTTGTTCTTTACTATTGTGATATGAAAACCTGGATCCAAATTCTGTGCAATTTCACTTGGTTAATGCTAATGAATCATTGTGTCATCATATAATAACCTTTAGTGATTCCATAATGATTCTTGACGTTTTATGAGTATACTTGGTGATTTTCAAAAGATCTTGGCGACTTGGATTTTGTTCTTGGCGACCTCACCAGGATCTTGGCGATCTAGGAGTTTCCTTTGGCGAACTCACCAAGATCCTGGCGATCTGGGAGTTGCCTTTGGCGACCTCATCAAGCTTGGCGACCTCACCAAGATCTGCAATGTGTTCTTGGCGATTTGGACATTACACTTGGCGACCTCACCAAGCTTGGAGACCTCACCAAGTGTTCTTGGGGATCTCATTTTTTGTTCTTGGTGATCTCGTCAGTCTGATGTCATAATTTTCTCTAACTTCAATAACATTCTCTTGTAATCAGTGCAATGACGGCCTGTGCTCTCTCCGGTATAAATAGCAACATAAGAATACCCTAAAATAAGCTTATGGACGGCTATGGAATAGAGAGCACATGTGTGTGTGAAAACCCTCATGTTCTTGAGTTTCAGACATGGAAATCTAAGGATTTCAACAAGCAAACAACATGATTTGATCATGGATTCATGATATCCTCACTTGAATCTATGCATTGGATGAGTAAAGGCTCAAATTTGGTCCTGACAGGGAGATATAAGTCATATCATTTATCAAAAGGAACATCCTAACAAGATTTGGTATACCTACTGAATAGTTTGTGACAATGGATGGCAATTCATTGGTAAAAGAACTACTGGATTCTGTGAAGCTTGGGGAATAAAGATGATAACCTCCACATCCGTACATCCTCGGACTAATGGACAAGCAAAGTCTAGCAACAAGATTATTATCAACAACTTGAAGAAGAGACCGAAGGAGAAGAAGGGAAGATGTGTGGAGGAGCTACCCTTGGCATTATGGGTAGATGAAACAACCTCCAAGAATTCCACTAGCCAAACCCCTTTCTCTTTGGTCTTTGGTACAGAAGCAGTCATTCCAACAGAGATGATGGTCCCTATATTCAGGGTCAGCAGTCAGACCCAGGATGCTAGCAACGAATCCCTGACTGATGACCTTGATACTGTGGATGAGCTATGAGAACAAGCTGCCTAGAGAATGGCTGCATATTAACAAAGGATTTCAAAGACGTACAACAAGCATGTGAGGGTTCAAAGATTCAGAGTAAGAGATCTGGTCCTGAGGAAAGCGTTTCAGAACACTACGAATCCTGGGGATGGGAAATTGGCCCCTAAATGGGAAGGCCCTTATTTGATCGATTCTGAGGAAGGTAAGGGGGCATATTAGCTTGCCAACATGGAAGGTGAAATACTACCAAGGCCTTGGAATGCAATCCACTTGAAGGCCTATTTCATGTAAGTATATTGTCCCAGAATGCTGCATCCCAGGTATATTTTCTAACTAGTAGACTTTTCAAGGTACTTGACTGATTTATTCTCTTATGTTTTACTTGATTACTTTTCATTCTTGTATGTTACTCTTTTGAAATTTGCTAACATTTGTGGTGAAGAAATTTGAGATAAAGACAGGTATTGAACCCTGGATGCACAAGCTGAGGATGTTTTTCTCCCAAGTATGAGATTCGCCATCTCTCCTCCATTTTGGGTAATTACAAAATCCGCACTAAGGTTTGAATATAATACATCTTCCTTACCAGTTAGGCTCTGACGTCTCGCCAGTTGCGCACGATGGCTTGGTATGACCCAAGATTATGGGATCGACCTCTGTTAACAGCATGGGTGACAACCTCATGATTTATGGACATACACAAGTCCCTTAAGGTTTTTGATATTTAAATATCAACTTAAGACACCCGAGGCAAACCCCTAGATCGTTGGTATGACATGAGGGTAGACCCTAGAATTCGCCAGTACGGAAATGGGATTTGCCCCAGTTCGCCGGATCAGCACAAGGCTTGACCCCAGGATTTATGGGCTTAACCCCAAGATTTATGGGTTCAACCCCAGAATTTACAGGTTTAACTTAAAGATCCTTTTGGATCTAATCTAAAGATTGATAGAACTGCCCCAAGATTATGACCTAGGATGGCATTTGATGCCAAATCCTAGGTATTTGCTATCAATTAACTAATAAGTTGTAGTATTCCTAAACGTGAAGGATGTGAAACAATCGACGAAATAATGTAACCCTGCTTCTGAAAGGTTAACTATCCAGGGTATACCCCAGGATGAAATAGGTGAGAACTTACCTTCTACAACCAGTATATCTTCTTTACGATTATTCGTGCAGGTTATAGTCATGCAACACATCAACAAATAATTAAAGCATAGTACTTTTATAACTAAAACAACCCTAGGGTTGGATAAAACTGTCCAACCACCCCAGGATGGGGGATGTCAAAAGCCATAGGCATCAAGCCTATGGGTGGAGCATTGTATGACCGAGAAAAGCAACCTCGGGAATTCATTACAAACAAAATATTTAAAAAAGTTTCACTAAAGATAGGAAGAAAGATGAAGGACCACGGGCTATTGAACAGTACCCGTGGCTGCTGCGTCGACAACCCCATCATCTTCTTCCTTGGAAGCTTCTTCCATGCCTACTTCATCCTTGCCCGCTTCACCTTGCCCCTCCGCATCCTGAGCCCTGGCCTAATCCACCTCCATCTCCATGTTGGCTCCGGGTACAACCAAGGTTGATTCCCCTGCATCTTGGGTGGCATCTAAATCGAACCCTTTAGGAACACTGCCACCCAGTTCACAAAGCTTGCTGAGCCACAGCTGATGGTTCCACTTAGGATTCTCGAACTTCAAATCCATGGCCTCCTTCACCATTTTGAGCCTAGCTTGCAGTAGGGAGATCAGGGCAGATGCTCTGGTTTTCTCCACAGTCCTCACCAAGGCAGCTTCATGATCAGCCCTCGCCTGAGCTGCCTTCTTCTCATTCTCAGCTATGAGTTTCAAGGCCTTGTCATGGAGAAGCTTGGCCTTGGTCGCTTCTTTGTTTGCCTAAGAGATCTTCACCTTGGTAGCAGCTTCAACAACAACCGCTCGCTTCTCAACGGCGGCCAGAAGGTCCAGAAGATTAGAGGTGGCCTGAGACAGATCAGAATCCAGGGTCAGTATCGATACCATTGAATCTACCCTATCTTTTAGAAATGCACAATGATTACCTAGTGGACAAGGGACTTGCTCCCCGTAACCAAGAACTTTGAAGTTGAACTGGGGGCAGCAGCAATGGCATCACTTGACCCTCAGGTCTTTCTCTTTGTACCTGAGGCTCTAGATGGCAAAATTCTGGTGAGGGGAGTGGGCTCAGTCTTTACGGATCCAAGGATCAACAAATCATCCTTGGTTCCAGGCTCGGAGCTTAGAACAACATCCATATCATCAAGATGGAATTTGGGGGCAGCGGCAATAAAGGAAAGCCAAAAAAGTAAAACACCCTACGATGTCAGCCGACAGGTACGAATAAAAGTTATGTGAAATCCAGGGGTACTTACAGCTCGACATGCTAGGAGTGTGGTAGGAAGTAGCAAAAACCTCGTTGTAACGAAATGCACGCTCGGATTCAGGAATACCCAGGACTTCCCTAAATGAGCCTCAGTTTCTTCTTCTTCGGGGCCTATTTCCAACAAGCTAGGCACTGTAAAAGCAAACATCCAAGGTGAGTGATTCAATAATTATGTTGATACATGAACCATGTGTGGCCATTACTATTCCAATTGTCAAAACAGACTGAGCTGAGTGGAAAACATACTGGGACACGAACTAGACCTGAAGTGGCAGTTCGTGTGCATCCGAAGTGGATCGAACAGCAGTTCAGACCACTTTAGGTAGTGCCCAGTTCGGACAGAATTAAATGGGTATAAATAGTTTCATCATTGTAATTCATTGTATTTTTCTGTCCAGAGTCTTTCCAGATCTATGTGTTGAGAGGGGAGGTTCTGTCCAACCTCCCCTGGTCCTTAATCGTTGTATACTTCTTCGGTTTATGTAATCATTCAACACGATATATGATAAAACTTCTGCCTCGATGTTATCTACCATAAATCGATCCGTTACATGATTTTTCAAGTGGTATCAGAGCATTTTGGTTGCTGCTCAGCTCGATACTAGTCATTTATGTTGTTAAACGAAGCATTTTTGGAGTTTTCATCTAGTTATTCATCTCAAAAACGTTCATTTTTGAAAATCCGACCATTTCTAAGTATTTTTCATGTCAAAATGTTCACTTTTGAGTTCTCCTGGTTCGTTTGATCATTTTGTTTCACAAAAAGTCCATTTTTTAAGAGTTCGTGAGGCTATGAAATAACCGTCAGTTCGCCTGAATAACCACTCCGAAGCACCAATCCGTTTAAGTTAGCACACTAGTTTGTATCAAGTTCGGTTAAAATCTCTTGTTCGGATCAAGTTCGGATTGTGTTCGGATACAGTTCGTCTGAAATTCATATCAAGTTTGGATAGAGTTTGGATAGACTTATGACTAATCAGTTCGTTTATAGTTCAGACAAGTTCGGTTAAGATTCAGTTCGGACGTAGTTCGGTTGAGGTTTGGAAGCTCCATGTTCGCACTTTTTTTGTTGTAGTTCGCTTGATTTGTGAGTTCGTCTCCGGTTCGGCATAAGTTCGGACAAGCTAAATTCAGTTCGTGTTCAGTACAGATAAACAATATTTCAAAATTTTCAAAATGTCGGAATTACAATCTTTTGCAGCGATCCAATCGCAGATGCAAACACTGTTGAATTACGTTAATGAAACTGGAACAAGCCTAAAGGTTCCAAAGCTTTTCAAGCTCGAATATTATCACAACTGGAAAAAGCCTTTTTGAAGCATATGTTGGTACTACGGATTATGATCTTTGGATTGCAATGGATGCACCGTATGTCTATCCTGTTGACAACAATAATGTACCTATCATGCAAAGGAATCTGAATTTGACTCAAAAAGCTAATTACACACGCGAACAAAAAGCTTATGGAATTCTTACTCAAACTTTGCCAAAGGAACTGCTACATCAATTTAAAACATGCAAACATTCTCATGATTTGTGGACAGCCATGAAGGAACGATGCGAAGGAAATGATCAATATAAAAAGAGCAAGAAGAAGGTTTTGAGAAAGGAATTTGATAATTTCAAACACTTTGATGGTGGGGTGTGCCAGAGTTGATTTCAAGATTTTGCCATCTTTAGTCTGAAATGGATAATGTTGAGATCAAGAAGGAAGATGAAGACTTAAAAGAAAAATTGCTCGAAGCACTACCACCAAAGTGGGAACCTTATGTGTTAATGCTCATGAATGACAAAGAATATTCAACATTGACTTTCTTGAAGTTGTTGGGAAAATTGCAAGCTCGGGATTTAGAGATGAAAAATGTAAACACTACTCCTGCTGAGGTTCAGAATCCTGACGTATATTATGGTTCAAATGCTACAACAATATCAGGAAAATCTGGGAAACATGCAAATGCTGCACCAGCAACTGCTTTTGTAGTTGGTGGTGTCTCTCATTCTGCAAATGTATCAAATTCTGAAAGTTATGAGTCACACGGTTGCAGTGTTTTAATACAGTAAGCAACACTGTGAATGCTAGTAAAGTGGCACTTTCTGTTACAACAATAGAAGACTATATGGCATTGGTGTCTGCTTTGATTTCATCATATTATGGGGTCATTACGTGAAAAGATAGTAATGCTGAACTGACTGAAGAAGATTATGATCAACTTGACCCAGATGATTTGGAGCTTATGGATATTAATTGGCAGTTTGCCATGTTAGCTCCCAGGGTGAAGAGATTTCTCAAGAAAACCAGACGAAAAGATGTGGTCGCATTGGCTTTGATAAATCAAAAGTTAGGTGTTACAACTACTCAAACTTTGGCCATTTTTCGAGGGAATGTTCTCAACCCAAGAAGCAAGATTATCAGAAATTCACTCCAAAGACAACTGAATCTGCAAACAAAAATGCTAAGTATAGTATAATCCATCAAGTTCAGGGAGTATTTTTAACTCTAACCCTAAATCTGCTCATACTAAAGCTCTTGTATCTCAAGAAGACAAGACTTACAATTGAGGTAATCAATTCACTGATTCATCTGCATTGATTGTCAAACATGTGCAGGATGAAGATGCTATGACTGAATCTACTCTTCAAGGAGATGAAGCAAGTGATATCACATAATCAGTTAAAGATGTTCAAATGTTGCTTAAAGAAAAATTTGCTTTCATGGCAAATACCATACCTGAGCATGATAATTCTAATGAAATTTTGTTGTTGAAGAAGGAGGTAGAAATGCAAATGAAAGAAAAGGAGGCTTTGATCAAAGACTGTTAAAGCTGAGGTTCAAGATGCAGCCAATGACTTTCAAGCGCTAGTTCAACGAAGTTATCCTTTACAACAAAAGTATGAAAAAAGCACACAAGAATGCTATGGATGCAGCTGACAAAAGAATTGCTTTGCAAGAAGAATTGAGGAAACTATCTAATGAAAACAAAAATCTCAAATCGGAGAATGGAGCTTTAAGAAAAAAAAATCTCAAAGACTCTGTTATGGCTTTAATGGCTGATACTTCAAAGGGAGCTATGCGACAACCCGTGAGTAACCTATGGGTTGTTGACAGCGAAGCGTCCAGACACATGACCGGTGACATTTCCCTTTTGCAAGATGTTCAACCATTTAATGGAGGGAATGTTACATTTTCCGGTGATAATGGAGGTAAATTACGGGTATTGGCCGACTAAGCAACGGTGCAATTACGTTTGAGCGAGTGGAGTATGTTCAAGAACTAGAATATAACCTGCTGAGTGTGTCCCAAATATGTGACAAGCATTACACAACAGCTTTTACTATAACAGAATGCTTGATTTTGAAGCCGGGTTATGATTCCTAAAGATTGCATCGTAGTGCGAGCTCCTCATTTATCAAATATGTATGTCCTTGACATGAATTCAGCAAAAGCAAATGTGGTTGGTCAGTGTTTTATGTTTAAAGCTTCCGAGAGAGAATTTATTCTATGGCACCGACGCATGGGTCACATACACTATCGTAAGATGAAGGAATTGGTGCGTAAGGATCTTGTCGAAGGGGTTCCGAAGCATCAGTTTATTTTGAATGATGTCTGCGTCAGTTGCAAGAAAGGGAAGCAACAACAAAAATCTCATCCCTTTAAGAAGTACCACTCAATTGATGTCCCATTGGAATTGCTTCACATGGAATTTTTTGGTCCTGTGAATCGAAAAAACATTTCCAGAAATTGGTATCGTTTAGTCATAACTGATGAATATTCTCGATTTTTCGTGGGTAGATTTTCTTATTACGAAGGATGAAACACCAAGAGTCCTTATCAACTTGATCACACACTTGAGTCATTTTACAAGTTAAAAGTTAAAAGCATTCGAAGTGATATTGGCACGGAGTTCAAAAACACTGCTTTGAGGTTATTTTGTCTTCAAAAGGTGACTGTACATGAATTCAGTACGCCTTACACACCTCAGCAAAATGGTGTTGCGGAACAGAAAACAAGAACACTAATTGAGACGGCTAGAAAGATGTTGGCTGATTCGCATTTTCCAATGAACTTCTGGACTGAAGTGATCAATATAGCGTGCTATGTGCTAAATCGAGTACTAAAAGTGAAACGACACGGCAAAATTTGTCATGAGTTGTTGAAAAAGCACAAGCCGAATCTCAAACATTTGGAACCATTTGGGTGTCCCTGCACAGTTTTACGGTCAACTGAGAAGTTCGATGACAAAGTATTCGAAGGATTCTTTGTTGGCTATTCGAACCAGAAAAAGCGTGTTTACAACAAACAGACCGGTGTAGTGGAAGAGTGCGTAAATATAGATTTTCAATCATATACTCTGCCACCCAAAGGAGTTGGTCCAGACTGATGTTTGACTACAAGCATATCTTTGATTCACTTGAGTCAAGAAGTGATACATCTGATTATCATCTTACAAATGTTTATATCAATCTACAAGATGAAGTTCCAGTGATGAATATTCCGTCTACTCCATATGTGCCTAATCCTGAAGATTATCTGACTGAAACAACTATTGATACCACAATTGCAGCTGATGAATTGTCTTCTGATGATGAACACGAATTTCATGAAGCTGTTTCTGAACAAGGTGAGATTCCTGTCCCACAAGATGTATCCCTACTACAAATGGTGTTAGAGAGGTTGTAGTGGATGTTGTTCCAACTGATTCACAACCTAAAACCAGTACAAGTAACACTGTTGTGGTGGAGGAAGATCATGTTCCTGATTTGGAAGAAACTATAATTGTTCCTGTTCATCAGACACTCCGGATAAACACCTATCATCCACAAGACAACATCATTGGTGATTTAGATGATGGATTGCGTACGAGACGATAGACTGAGAGTAGTGCTCTACTTGCAATCAGAGAATCTAGCATTCACGATGAAGTTTTCCATCTGTGCTTCTTGTCCCAGATCGAGCCAACAGACGTACATCAAGCTTTAAAAGATAGCTCGTGGGTGGAAGCGATGTAGGAAGAATTACAATGATTCAAGAAGCTCGGCATATGGCATCTTGTTGATTTACCTGCTGGTAGTAAAGAGCCATGTGGTACCAGTTGGGTATTTAAGTGTAAACGCGACGACCGAGGAGTTACTGTCAGAAACAAGGCTCGTTTGGTTATTCAAGGTTTTTCTGAGGACAAAGGGATAGACTTTAATGAAGTGTATGCACCGGTTACCCGAATTGAAGCTATTCGTATTTTCTTGGCATATGTTGCACATCATGGGTTTAAAGTTTATCAGATGGATGTCAAGAGTGCGTTCCTGTACGAAAAAGTCAAAGAGGAAGTCTATGTCAAACAACCCTGGGATTCTATGATCCTAATTATTCGGAGAAGGTTAATAAGTTGGACAAAGTGCTGTATGGTATGCATCAAGCTCCTCGAGCTTGGTATGAGACCTTGTCCACTTATTTACTTGATAACGGGTTTAAGCGTTGGTTGGTGTACTGCACTCTTTTCTGCAAGAAAACGGGAGGAGACTTGTTATTGGTACAAATCTATGTCGATGACATTATTTTTGGCAGCTTGAATAAACAACTCTCGAAAGATGTTGAGAAGTTAATGCAAACAAGGTTTGAGATGAGTTCCATGGGCGAGATGTCGTTCTTTTTGGGTCTGCAAGTAAATCAGTTTGAGAAGGGTGTTATTCACCAGACGAAATACGTGCATGACGTGCTTAATCAATTCAAGATAACCGATGTTCGTGTTCCGGGTACTCCAATTCAGCTGTCTCATAGTCTGTGTCCTGATGAAGATGGTGAAGAAATCGATGCCACTCCTTATCGTGCCATGATAGGATCATTAATGTATTTGACAGCTAGTAGACGATATAATGTGTTTGCTATTTGTTTATATGCCAGGTACCAAGCATCTCCAAGGATTTCACATTTGAATGCGGTGAGAAGAATTCTCGCTTATCTGAAGGGTAACACAGATCTCGGGATCTGGTATCCTCATGATGATAAGTTTGACTTATCTGCCTACTCGGATTCTGATTACGGCGGCTGCAAGATTAATTTCAAATCCACAATGGCTGGCAATAAAATGAAAACAACAAAAATAAAATAAGAGATGTTACAACATTCAAGGTTAGTATGATATAAACCTAAGACCTGCTTGATATTTGTGATGTTACAACATGATGGATATTGTGTGATTCGCGATAAAATGAAAAAACAACAACAAAATAAGAGATGTTCTGGTGTACGCTTGCTTTCATTTTGTAAAGATTTAAACTTGCTTGATTTTCTTTATTTTGTCAAACGATTAGACTTTATTTGCTTATCGAAAGATCGACATGATTGTTGTTCGTTTGACGTTCTGCTTTATTTTCCTTGGTGTTTCGTATAATCTATCCGACTTTCTCAGCGTGTACATGAGTACCTACCTGATTGTTGTTGGATTATACAATTTATGCTTTGTTTTCTATTTTTTCTTTTCCTAAACATTTTCACTTTCTCTGTGTGCTCACAAGACCGACCTGATTGTTGTTTGTTTAGGGTTCTGCTTTATTTTTGCATAAATACCATGAACGATAAATCTCTGTTGAAAGTCAAATTCTGTATAAAATACAAAAATAAAATAAGTCAGATTGCCAGTATTCCTGATTGTGTGGGCTTTCACATTATCTGTGCTTGATTAATCATACTTAAAACATATCAGAAACCTATAGAAATTGATCTGCCTAAACTGAAACAAACTGAAAATTTGTATTCTCTGCCTACTTGGCTTAGATGTTGATTAAAACTGAAATTGAAGTGTGTCTAGTACGTTATGTCCGATATGATCTCGCATCTGGATCTTTCTCGCAAAAAAATTAAGTTATTCGCATTTCAATTCTGTTTGGTTATTTGTTTGTTATATTAGAAAAATCCAAAAAGCTTTTAGGTGTGTTTTAGCATAATCTTGTGATAATTCCAAAAGATTTCGGTGTGTTTGAAATTTTTATAAAAATCAAAAAGATTGTGTTTCTGATTTTATTTTCGATCAACCGATAATGAAAAGTATCAATATTATGCCTGAAACAACCAAACAGTCTTGGAATCATGAGACTCATCATGAATTGATCAAAGCTTTGTGTCAAATTGATAAAATTTGAAATCTTTGTGTTCAATTTGAAAGTTCTCCTAAAATCAGGGTTTAAATTAAAATTTTTGAAAGTTGCCGAACTGCAAGTTCGGATAACCGAACTACAAGTTCGGATAACCGAACTGCAAGTTCGGATAACCGAACTGGGAGTTCGGATAACCGAACTGGGAGTTCGGATGATCCTAAGCACCAGTTCAGTAGAGTTCATTTCATTTCAAAATGATCTGAAGGCTGAGTTCGGACACATTTGGAAGAGTTTGTCCGATCCGAACTGCCAGTTCGGACAGCCGAACTAGGTTGCCTATAAATGGTCGAATCGCTAGTTCGGAAGCACATTCACTGTTACTCACAACTTCCGAACCTTTGCTCTCAAAACAAAATCTGATTTACTACATTTTAGCAAGATTTGTGACCAGATTAAGGTAGGTAATTGCATTCCGAGTGCAGGGATGTGTTCTGTTGTCATTTTTATCCATAAAAAGTTGTCGAATCTGGTTAAAAACGTTGTCGGTTGTTATCAGTTTCTAGATTTAAATATTAACCCACTTAGAGTTGGTTTTAGGTGATAAAACTTGTATCATTGAATTCGCCTTGATAAACCGTGTCTAGGTGTAGAATGGTTTTGCTTGATTCTGTCTGGTTTGGATTTTTGATCGATTAAACCTTTCGGTGATGCACAGAGCCGAACTGCGAGTTCGTCAGCCAAACTGGGTGTTCGGATCCAGTTCGTTTGAGTTCGAACAAAGTTGACCAAGCAGTTCGGACATTGACCAAAGTCAACATTGACTGTTGGTTCAGGATGCAAAGATGATGGGCTGCAATAATGAAATGATGAACCTGAGAATGACGACCCGGAAGGTAACACTGGTGGAGCTCCTGGCCCAACTGGAGCTTCTAGCTCGGGTGCTGGTTCTTCTAAAGCCCAAGGGGATTCTGATTCCATGGATGCAGTGCCAATTATATCAGTCCCGTCGAATCAACCAGCGAAAAGCATACACGAGATCGGTACAATACTTGAAAATGGTGAGTTTATCTATGAACTCAACCAAGCTCAAATTCAAGCGATCTTCGATTTAAACGAAGAGGACATGAAGAAAGTTGTCGAGGCTGAACCCGAAATATATGGGCCATCAGAATCAGAAACTGAAGATGATATCTTTGATGAGGAGGTTGAGGTTGAAGACATAACTGAGAAGGAATATCCTGATTTGTATTCTAATTTCAAAAACAACAACTCAGCTGATGATGACTTTGAGGTATTTCCAAAGGAAAAGGGTGATGATGCTGAGGTGAATCTGAATAGAAAAGAAGCTGAAAAACGTGAACACGCGATTGCCAAAGAGATTAAGGAACATAAACAACGATGGATTTACAACGATTACATGAAGACATTTCATGCCTACTATGTTCCACCTCCAAAACCAATCAAACAGAGAAGGCATGTGAGGTTCAAGGGTCAGGTGTTAGGTGAAATAATTAGGTGGATGTATGCAGCAAGTCTGAAGTGTAATGGGATTAAACGCCAGCATGGTATTCAATACTTCAAGCATGCAACATAATTTAGTTCTTTACCAGTTTGGGATGTCCGGGAGCTTACAAGAAAACCTATCTGTAACTATGGAGATGATTGGAGGGGTTTATACTTCAAGCATCAGGTGGAGAAAGAATGTAACAATGGATTTTAATATTTGAAGCCTCAACGACCGAAAAGGCGTGAACATCCGACAAAGATACATCAGAAAACTGGGAACAAGCTGATTGTGCTAACTTTCAAGAAGAAGCCTAATGTGATGAAGAGAATTCCAATGTTGAAGATGGAGTTGGATTTTATCAAGAACTTGATGTGGTGGTACTACAATGAAAGGACCGGAGAAGCAGTGATTGGGTTGGAGGATGATAACAAAGTTGTAAAGATTTATGATCCCATGTGGCTGATCAACTTATCCAAGGCTGACATATACGAGCTGTACCATAACCAGATCTTGTTCAATCCTGACTATATGAAACGGGCTCTGCAATTCCAAAGGGTGATCCGGATTTGTTTTGCGTTCAATATCTATGCCGGACATAATCACCAGAAGACATGGACTGAGATGGAGCCTGGAGCTCAAGAATGATAAAGACTTGCCAGCATTTACCAAGGGGGAGTTTGTTGATGCATAATATGGCAAGATGCTGGATCAGGCAAAAGATTACAGAAGATTCAAAGCTTATGAAGAAAACCCTAGACTAGCCGAACTGCACCCGAACTATGGACGAGCTGGCACCCGAACTACCAGTTCGGACAAGGTCCAGTTCGGGTGATATGGTACTTGTATATAGTAGAATGTGGCTAGATTTTTGTAACGATTTGTCATTAAGTGTGTGAAAATCAAGGTGTTTTCTAGTTTTACTCTGAGTCTTTCTGTAACCTGTCCTTGGTTTGTTGAATGAAAAGTTGAGTTGACACGATCCACCGCTACACGCCCTTTCAAATTACATATATTTACCCTAACTTCTATGACAAGTCTTCCTACCCTTCACGATCCATCTATAAGGAAGTTGGTTACCCCAGGGATAGTTGAACGCTTCACGAAGAACAACCGACCTCTCCATTCTTCACGCTGGGTAGCACTAAGAATCAATTGAACGTCTTTCGACATGGATTTGAATAAGAAACGGTTTGAACCGTGAGATTTCAGCTCGTATGTCTGAGCCAACTCGGGTAGACCAATCAGGGGCTTGAAAAAACGGTTTAGACAGTCAAGAGTACCCAGGATGCGCCAAACCATGGGGATGGTTTGGGCATAAGAAAGACCGGTGGCTTCGAAAAACTCGGCGACCATACCAGAAAAAGGGTAAGAAAGCCCGATGCTAAAAAGGGCCATGTGGAAGCAGACCCAGGTGTGGGATGCGAAATCCGAACTCAACATGGGGTCGAATGGTCGAATCTCAGCAGACACGGGAAGCAACCCGGAAGCCTTAATCGTGGCAATGTCGGCATCGGTAAAGCTGCATGCCTCTGATTCAGGGTTTTGTAGGTATTTTTGGTCCAAGAAATTCTCGATTCCCGTAGAGGTAACTGCGGATTCATGACGGATACGCTTCTTGGTCATAGTCGGACTGGAAAATTGAAAATAAGAAGAAGGATGTACCTGATCGGAGAAGATGGTCGGGATAATGGAGTCGGTGATCGCTTTTTCTCTCTAGTGAAGTGGGTAAAACTAAATTGCGGAGAGGGGTATTTAATGGGATGGAAGTTACAGGGGTGAAAAGACGTGGGTGTTGATCGTGGCCTAGCTACTCCTAAACGAGCGGACCAGATTAAAATAGGCAGGATGAGTCATCGCAATTCAAAATTTCACAGCTGCGAATTCTGATCCACAAGCTGCGAATTTGGGGGCAATTGTTATACCTTGGATTTCAGCCTTATATTATCGGTATTCTTTCACCGGTTTAAATCCAGGATGTCGTACATCCAGGGACTGCATATTTACATTACCTGACCCCCAACATGCACGATTACCCTGCATGCTAGGGCATCGATACTAACAACTCGTTTTAACTTCGTTTGATCTACATCCAGGTGTGGAAGGTTGAATAACGGTCATAAGGACTTGGTCAAGAGCTGAAACACGTCCGGCAAGGAAGACTCACCGACGAACTCGGTCAATAACGGCCAAATGCCGTTGGAATGAAGATCCCAAGAATCATGGAATGTTAGTTAGGGACTTTGTGTATTTATACGCGGCATAGGCTTTATTTTTACGGACTTGCACAAAGCTTGTCCTAAAGATCCTTTCCCACTCCCTCACATCGATGCAATGGTGGACGCGACGGCTGGCCATGAGATGCTCACCTTCATGAATGCCTCGTCGGGATTCCAACAGATTCAAATGGAACCCTCTGACCAAGAGCACACGGCATTTATAACCCCAACAGGTATATACTATTATACTGCTATGCCTTTTGGTTTAAGAAATGCAGGTACCACGTACCAGAGACTAGTCAACATGATGTTTAAAGAGCACTTGGGGGACACAATGAAAGTCTAAATCGATGACATGGTGGTGAAATCCAAAAAAGCTAAAGATCATGTTAGGGATCTCCAGACTGGCTTCGATATTCTAGATCAGTATAACATGAAATTGAACTCATCCAAGTACCACTTTGGGGTACGAGCAGGGAAATTCCTGGGGTATATGGTTATTGAAAGAGGGATAGAAGCCAGCCTAGAGCAGATCAAGGAAATTTTAAATCTATAATCCCCATCAAATGTTAAAGAAGTGCAAAGGTTGAAAAGAAGGATAGAACCACTCAATAAGTTCATTTCAAGATCCTTAGAGAAGAGTAAAGAGTTCTATGATATTCTGAGGAAAAATAAAAGATTCGAGTGGAATGAAAAGCATGAAGAAGCCCTGAAATCCCTAAAAGAATACTTGTCAACAGCTCCACTTCTCATGAAACCAGAGAATGGGGAGCAGTTATCTCTGTACATTGCAGTATCCGGAAGCTCAGTTAGGGATGTATTAGTCAAAGATCATGAAGGTCAGCAGCATCCGGTGTCTTATGTAAGTAAAACTCTACTAGATGCAGAATCCAGGTATTCCTATCTTGAGAAATTAATCTTAGCTCTTATTATGGCTTCCACAAAATTAAAACATTATTTTGAAACTCATATTATTATTGTAAGATCTAACTATCCTATTAAAGCAGTTCTCAGGAAGCCGGAAATGTCAAGTAGGATGGCTGCCCAGGGGATAAAGATGATAACCTCCACACCCGTACATCCTTAGGCTAATGGCCAGGCAGAGTCTAGTAAGAAGATTATTATCAATAACTTGAAGAAAAGACTGAATGGGAAGAAGGGAATATGGGCAGAGGAGCTACCTTTGGCATTATGGGCAGACAGAACAACTTCCAAGAATGCTACTGGCCAAACTCCTTTCTCTTTGGTCTTTGGTACGAAAGCAGTTATTCCAACCGAGATGGTGGTCCCTACGTTCAAGGTCAGCAGCCAGACCCAGTATGCTAACAATTAATCTCTGGCTGATGACCTTAACATTATGGATGAGCTACGAGAACAAGCAGCTTGGAAGATGGTTGCATATCTACAGAGAATTTCGAAGACATACAACAAACATGTGAGGATTTGAAGATTCAGGGTAGAAGATCTGGTCCTGAGAAAAAGCATTTCTGAACACTAGGAATCCTTGGGATGGAAAGTTGGCCCCTACATGGAAAGGTCCCTACTTGATTGATTTTGAGGCTGTAAAGGGGCATATTGGCTCGCTAACATGAAGGGTGAGTTGCTGCCAAGACCCTGGAATGCAATTCACCTGAAAGCCTATTATATGTAAGTTTATTTCTTAGGATGCGGCATCCCAGGTATATTTCTTAACTATTAAACTTTTCAAGGTATCCTATTTTCCACTTTTTACTTTTCGTTCTTATTTATTACTCTTTTAGTACTTGCTAATGTTTTGGCTAATAATCACTTAAGCAAAATTAGTAAGATTTGAACCAATTAAGATTGTGAGGTTTGGTGCCTAGGATTAAGATATAAAAACTGTTCGCAAAAATCTTGGGACAATAGTTGAATTCCAGGTGTTTAGGTCAAAAATTCACAAAGGAATCTCGTATTCCAAACTTAGAATGTGAGGTAGTGTGCTTGTCAATATGCTTGAAATGTAAAGTTGAACACAAGGATTGTGACATCCGAGAATTCCAAGGTTAACTTCCGTTAGACAATCTCCGTTAGTTACATTATAAGTGTTAACTTAGTAACTAATGCTTAACTAGGCCGAATACGTCCACGACCTTTGGTTGATCACCGAACCCGTCCATATGTGTTATGTGTTTATTTATTTATTGTCATTATGTGCAATGTGATTTAAACGCATGATTTAGTATTGATAATAGAATGTCAATTGACCCCTTTTGGTTTCCAGCGAAACTACCGGGCGAAACTGTAGATTCGCTCGGAAGTCGGCTAAGCTGTTTGATTTACAAATGCTCGGAGCCAGTTTCGCTTGTCCAGCGAAACTGGCAGCGAAACTAGCCTCTGATATATATATTTTATAAAACCCTAGTTATTTCCCATTTGCATCATTTCACACAAAACACACACCACTCTCCATCTGCTCTCTCGAGATTTCTGGCCATCCGAGGAAAACCACCAAGGAACCATCATCTCATCTCATCCATTCGGACCCTAGATCGAATCGTCTTCATTAGCAATCATAATTGGATTAATTGAAGTGTAAGCTGAGCAACCTAAGGTGAGTTTCACTAACCCTTTAATTGTGAGCCCGTTTGGGTCACAACGAATTTACTTAACGGAAAACAACGCTGACATCTTGAGATATTGCCAAATGGAATATCTGTTATGGAAGTTGGAGTGTTCTATGGAAAGCACTTGCAACTGTCCATCCTTAGGGTTTCAAATGAAATCCGGAACAACCATTTTGGACACTTAAACTCTTTTAGGATTTCAAATGAAATCCCGAACAAACGATTTTAATATGACTAGTGTAGGTTAAAGTCTAAACCAAATGATATCACATGATTTCTAAGGATGCCTTAAAACTTAAAAGTCCTCAACAATTTAGTACCATTAATTTGTGAAGCGAGGGGATGTTGGGTAGATCTACTGAGGGTTGACAACCCTGCTCCGCGGTACACAAATGTGTAGCCAACCGGTTGGAGGCCGAACGGAGTTCAATATCAGCCTATTTTAGTTGTGGGTCCCATGAGGAACATAACTGGAGGCACAAACCATCGGCAAATGCCGAACTCTGTTACGTCAGCTTTGGTACGAACTTCCTTAGTGCATGGAAACCGGATTAGCTACCCGCGATATCGGTTGACCGCTTTAATCTTTACTTAACTAGTGCATATTCGATAATTCAACACTTGGCAACTGTATTGCAAAACTATTACTTATTTATATGTTGATACATACGCTTATGAGACCGGGCCGCTGCATGAAATGCCCACTGTGAACTCACCAACCGTTAGGTTGACACTTGTATGGTTTTCACTTTTGCAGATCGCTGAGGAGTATCCACTGGAGGTTGGCATGGCACCCGAAGATACTTATTTTATTTTGAACTTAAATTGGGAATCAAACAACAATTTATGTTTTGTAATTAAAGCACGTGGTTAGTGCTAAGATACTCATGTTTTCTTTCCGCTGCGAACTTTTAAACTGTTTCATGATGAATGTTTGGACTTTACTCTGATTCGTTTAGTATTTGTAACTAATGGTTGTGGTCCTGGTTTGCTCGCACCCCTTAACGGTATAAACTCCGTTAGTGGTTATTTGGGGGTGTGACAGATTGGTATCAGAGCCATAAGTTGCAGAGAACTGGAATCATTTTGTAAACGATTTGGAAACTGCAACTTGAAAACCTTAGTTACAAACGAACAAACAAATTCCCAAAACAAAATATTTACGTGCCAACCTGGGATACTCGCTCTGCTGTGTAAGTAAAAGCTTAGTACGTATGTATGTATATATATATATATATATATATATATAAATATATATATAGACCGTGTCTAAGTAGTATAACGGAAAACCTTAGGAAATTTTTCACACACGAATACGAAATGCGAACGCTAATACGCACACTATTCCGGGGGAAAGCGACAACGAAACGATGCTACACGCTACCACCTGATTTCTACTACGATGACTACGCCGACGGTGACTTTTATGGGAAGGCCGACGTTCGACGATAGACACTCACGACTTACGACGTTCTCCGACAACGCCTCGATTTGGACGAAAAACTTTTCTGGACTAATAGTGGGGTAACGGGAAATTGTTAATATACATATTATGGGATATGTATAAAGTATAACTGTGACTGAACACTGGCTACTTTAACTGTCCAGCAAAATGTCTGGAAGAGGACACGGAAGGAGCAATATTAGCATGACGCCTGCACAACTGCAAGCTATGATTAACGAGCACGTGCAAGCCGCAGTGGCAGCCGTCCAAGCTGCATACGCCACACAGGGTAATTATTATGCTGGTTAAGGCACAAAGCGATTATAATTTGACCTGTTTAAACTTAAAATCCGAACTATTATTGCATCAGGAAATCACCATCACTGCACGTTTAAGTCCTTCATGGACTGCAAGCCAATGACGTTTTCCGGCGAAGAAGGAGCGGTAGGACTCCTCAGGTGGATCGAGAAGTCTGAGAAGGTCTTCTCTATGTGCAACTGCCCTGCTGAGAACAAAGTGAAATTTGCGACTGGTACTTTCGAGGGAGCTGCTCTCTCCTGGTGGAACGCCGAAATCCAGATGATTGGGGTAAATGCGGCTAATGACATGGAATGGGAAGCGTTTAAAGAACTGATTATGGAGGAGTATTGCCCTCGGGACCAAGTCAAGAAGCTGGAAGGAGAGTTTTTGAACTCCAAGATGTCTGGGTCAGAAGTTGAGGAGTACACTGCGCGTTACCACGAGTACGCGGTGCTATGTCCGACAATGGTGGATGCTGAATTTAAACGCACTGAGCGTTATCTGGAGGGTCTCGCACCCCAAATCAAGAGCTTGGTAACCGTTAGCAACCCAACAACTGTGCAGCAAGCCATCCGTCTGGCTCACAAGTTAACCGATCAGGAAATCGAGAGGGGAACTCTACCCGCAAAGAATACTGTGAAGACTGTCTTAAGTGGTAAACGTAAGACTGAAGAAGAAACTCCAGCAACATCTGTGAACAATCAATCTGTTGGAAATCAATCTGGGAGATCCTCTAACTCCCAATATCAGAACAAGCGACCTGACAACACAAGATCCAATTTCAACAGTGGCAGCAACAGTGGGAGCAACAATCGCCAAGGCGGGAATGGAAACTACAAGGGTAAAGCTCCGTTTTGTAACAAGTGCGGGAAACACCACAATGGTATGTGTAGCAAAGGCCTGGAGTGTGGAAGATGTGGGAAACTGGGGCATGAAGCCAACAACTGCTGGACCAACTTACAAAAGTTAAACAACAATGGTCAGAACCAAGGAGGGAATAACAACAACAGGGGAAACGGAAACAACCGCAACGGGCAAGGAAACAATCAGAACAACAACAATGGTGGAGCCCGTGGCTGTTATGAATGTGGTGCTCAAGGCCACATGAGGAAAGATTGCCCGCAATTGGGCAGGCAAGGGAATGGCAACAATGGCAATGGTGGGAACCCGGGCAACGGAAATGGTAATGGTGGAAATGGTAACGGTGGGAACGGTAATGGTGGGAATGGCAGAGGAAGAGCTTTTGTCATGGGTCAAGGTGAAGCTCGCAACGATGCCAACGTGATTAACGGTAAATTCATCCTTAATGGTTTCTTTGCTACTATATTGTTTGATTCTGGTGCTGAAAGAAGTTTTATTTCCACTAAGTTTGCTAAGCTAATTAATGCTAAACCGATTGACTTAGATGCTAAATATGTGGTAGAATTAGCAAATGGTAAACTTCATGATACGACTCAGATAGTTAAGGACTGTAAGTTAGAACTAGCTGGCCATACATTAGGAATCGATCTTATGCCTTTCCCGATTGGTAGTTTTGATGTCATAGTAGGAATGGATTGGTTATCTGAAAACCGAGCTAAAATTTTATGTCAAGAAAAAGTGGTTCGTATTCCACTTAAAGAAGGTGAAGTGTTAACAGTTCAAGGTGAAAAAGGTGGAATACTCACCGGTATTATCTCGTTTCTTAAGGCTCAAAAGTGCCTTCGTAAAGGTCACTTCGCGGTACTTGCAAACGTCACCGACACGACACTTCCCGAGCGTAAAATCGACGACTACCCGATAGTCCGCGACTTCCAAGATGTATTTCCTAAAGACTTGCCTGGTTTACCTCCATTTCGACAAGTCGAGTTTGGAATCGACTTAACTCCTGGAGCCGCCCCGATTGCACGCGCACCTTACCGTTTGGCGGTAAGCGAACTCAACGAACTCTCCGCACAACTTCAAGAGTTACTCGACAAAGGGTTTATTCGTCCAAGTTCGTCTCCATGAGGAGCACCGGTATTGTTTGTCAAGAAGAAAGATGGAACGTTCCGAATGTGTATCGACTACCGAGAGCTTAACAAGGTTACGATCAAGAATCGGTATCCACTTCCTCGAATCGACGATCTTTTCGACCAACTGCAAGGTTCGAGCTACTTTTCAAAGATTGATCTACGGTCTGGATATCACCAACTTCGTGTTCGTAATGAGGATGTCCCCAAGACTGCTTTCAGAACTCGGTATGGTCACTACGAGTTTTTAGTTATGCCGTTTGGGCTAACAAATGCGCCTGCTGTGTTTATGGATCTGATGAATCGAGTGTGCAAGCCGTACCTCGATCAGTTTGTGATAGTTTTCATTGATGATATTTTGATCTACTCCAAGACCAAGGAAGAACACGAGAGACATCTACGACTTATCTTGGAACTACTCCGCAAGGAACAGCTTTACGCCAAGTTTTCAAAGTGCGATTTTTGGATTCGTGAAGTCCAGTTTCTTGGACACATTGTTAATCAGGATGGAATTCATGTCGACCCAGCTAAAGTGGAAGCTATCAAGAATTGGTCTACTCCGAGAGCGCCGACCGAAATCCGACAATTTTTGGGACTTGCCGGATATTACCGAAGATTCATCAAGGGTTTCTCGCAATTGGCTCAACCCTTAACAGCTTTAACGCACAAAGGAGTGCACAATAGATGGGGTGAAAAAGAAGAACGCGCGTTTCAAACTCTTAAGGACATGTTATGTTCAGCTCCGATTCTCTCGTTACCCGAAGGGGTTGACGACTTCGTGGTTTACTGCGATGCATCCATTCAAGGACTCGGTTGCGTGTTGATGCAACGAGACAAAGTGATTGCCTACGGGTCCAGGCAACTGAAGGATACTGAAAAGAATTATACAACACATGATTTGGAATTAGGAGCCGTTGTATTTGCACTCAAGATTTGGAGACATTACCTCTACGGAACAAAGTGCACGATATTTACCGACCACAAGAGCTTACAACACATCTTTGAACAGAAGGACCTCAACATGGGACAACGACGGTGGGTCGAGCTACTAAATGATTATGACTTAGCAATTAAATATCACCCGGGAAAAGCCAATGTTGTGGTTGATGCCTTAAGCCGAAAAGAGTACGAAAAGCCTCGACGAGTACGAGCGCTGCAGCTTACCATTCACACGGGACTGCCGGATCGGATCCGCGATGCCCAACGAGAAGCTTTGAAAGAAGAAAACTTCGCAGCTGAAGCACTGCGAGGGGTGGATGGAAATTCTGAAATTAAGTCCGATAGACTCAGATATTACAATGACAGAATTTGGGTTCCTTTACTTGGAAATCTCCGTGAGCTCGTGATGGATGAGGCTCACAAATCAAGGTATTCGGTGCACCCTGGATCGGACAAAATGTACCAAGATTTGAAGAACTTGTATTGGTGGCCGAATATGAAAGCCGACATTGCGCGATATGTGGCTAAGTGTTTAACGTGCTCAAGAGTTAAGATCGAGTATCAAAAGCCTTCTGGATTATTGCAACAACCAAAGATCCCAGAATGGAAATGGGAGGATATCTCCATGGATTTCGTAACAGGATTGCCTCATCGATCGAATCGACCGGATGCGATTTGGGTTATCATTGATCGACTAACCAAATCTGCACACTTTATTCCAATGAAAGAAAACGATAATATGGATAAGTTAACTAAGCTGTATATTGACCGAATTGTGGCACTTCATGGGGTGCCTAAGACCATTATCTCTGACAGAGATCCTCGATTTACTTCCCGACTGTGGCAATCTATGCAAGAAGCACTGGGAACCAGACTGGATATGAGTACAGCTTATCACCCGCAGACCGATGGTCAGACGGAACGAACTATTCAGACTTTGGAAGACATGCTCCGAGCTTGCGTTCTTGACTTCGGTAAAGACTGGGAGGCTCACCTTCCGTTGGTGGAGTTCTCCTACAACAACAGTTATCATACGAGCATTGGTGCAGCACCTTTTGAAGCTCTTTATGGCAGAAAATGTAGATCGCCCGTGTGTTGGGCCGAAACGGGTGAGAAGGGACTCACCGGACCGGAAATCATTCATGATAGAACGGAACGAATTATTCAAATCAGAAAACGGATAGCCGCAGCACGTGACAGACAAAAGAGCTATGCCGACAAACGCCGTAAACCTTTGAATTTCGAGGTAGGCGACAAGGTACTATTGAAGGTATCTCCCTGGAAAGGAGTGATACGCTTCGGAAAGCGTGGAAAGCTGAATCCTCGCTATATCGGTCCATTTGAAATCATTGGGGAAGTAGGCCCGGTGGCCTACCGATTACGACTCCCTGCTGAACTCGATGGAGTTCACAACGTGTTTCACGTTTCTAACCTGAAGAAATGTCTGGCTGAAGACACTGAAATAATTCCTTTGGAGGAATTGGAAGTTGATGAACATTTGAGATTTATCGAGCAACCAGTAGAAATCATGGGACGCGAGGAGAAAGCCCTCAAACGTAGCAAGATTCCGATCGTCAAAGTTCGATGGAACTCAAAGCGTGGACCTGAATATACTTGGGAGCGAGAGGATCAGATGAAGAAAAAGTATCCTCACTTGTTCGGGCAAACGTCCACGGAAACTCAAGGTATGATTTAATTTTGGGGACCAAAATTCCTTTAACAGGAGGAGGATGTGGCGACCCTAAAACTTTTGCTTTCTTTCCCCAGCAACTACAGCAACAACGAAAGCTGAAGCTGCGAACGCTACGACGCAAGAATAATTTTCGGGACGAATATTCCACTTACAAGGGGATGATGTGACATCCGAGAATTCCAAGGTTAACTTCCGTTAGACAATCTCCGTTAGTTACATTATAAGTGTTAACTTAGTAACTAATGCTTAACTAGGCCGAATACGTCCACGACCTTTGGTTGATCACCGAACCCGTCTATATGTGTTATGTGTTTATTTATTTATTGTCATTATGTGCAATGTGATTTAAACGCATGATTTAGTATTGATAATAGAATGTCAGTTGACCCCTTTTGGTTTCCAGCGAAACTGCCGGGCGAAACTATAGATTCGCTCGGTAGCCGGCTAAGCTGTTTGATTTACAAATGCTCGGAGCCAGTTTCGCTTGGCCAGCGAAACTAGCCTCTGATATATATATTTTATAAAACCCTAGTTATTTCCCATTTGCATCATTTCACACAAAACACACACCACTCTCCATCTGCTCTCTCGAGATTTCTGGCCATCCGAGGAAAACCACCAAGGAACCATCATCTCATCTCATCCATTCGGACCCTAGATCGAATCGTCTTCGTTAGCAATCATAATTGGATTAATTGAAGTGTAAGCTGAGCAACCTAAGGTGAGTTTCACTAACCATTTAATTGTGAGCCCGTTTGGGTCACAACGAATTTACTTAACGGAAAACAACGCTGACATCTTGAGATATTGCCAAATGGAATATCTGTTATGGAAGTTGGAGTGTTCTATGGAAAGCACTTGCAACTGTCCATCCTTAGGGTTTCAAATGAAATCCGGAACAACCATTTTGGACACTTAAACTCTTTTAGGATTTCAAATGAAATCCCGAACAAACGATTTTAATATGACTAGTGTAGGTTAAAGTCTAAACCAAATGATATCACATGATTTCTAAGGATGCCTTAAAACTTAAAAGTCCTCAACAATTTAGTACCATTAATTTGTGAAGCGAGGGGATGTTGGGTTGATCTACTGAGGGTTGACAACCCTGCTCCGCGGTACACAAATGTGTAGCCAACTGGTTGGAGGCCGAACGGAGTTCAATATCAGCCTACTTTAGTTGTGGGTCCCATGAGGAACATAACTGGAGGCACAAACCATCGGCAAATGCCGAACTCTGTTACGTCAGCTTTGGTATGAACTTCCTTAGTGCATGGAAACCGGATTAGCTACCCGCGATATCGGTTGACCGCTTTAATCTTTACTTAACTAGTGCATATTCGATAATTCAACACTTGGCAACTGTTTTGCAAAACTATTACTTATTTATATGTTGATACATACGCTTATGAGACCGGGCCGCTGCATGACATGCCCACTGTGAACTCACCAACCGTTAGGTTGACACTTGTATGGTTTTCACTTTTGCAGATCGCTAAGGAGTATCCACTGGAGGTTGGCATGGCACCCGAAGATACTTATTTTATTTTGAACATAAATTGGGAATCAAACAACAATTTATGTTTTGTAGTTAAAGCACGTGGTTAGTGCTAAGATACTCATGTTTTCTTTCCGCTGCGAACTTTTAAACTGTTTCATGATGAATGTTTGGACTTTACTCTGATACGTTTAGTATTTGTAACTAATGGTTGTGGTCCTGGTTTGCTCGCACCCCTTAACGGTATAAACTCCGTTAATGGTTATTTGGGGGTGTGACAAGGATGTAACGAGGGAAAAATCCAGGATCCTTCGAGTTGCCTCTAGGAATCCTAGCAAAAAAACCTCGGGAGCCGGCCTAAAGAGCCTGCTGCCTAGCACTTTTATTGATAATCAAATGAAAAATTACAATGGGTTGGAGGTTTGATCGATCAGAACTATATGATACAATGTCGTGTGGTCGTAACTGAGCTAAAGTGTGTTTAATGTGTGTCCATACTGATCGAATCCTCGATTTATATAACAAATACAATGATAACTAACTTTCCGGGATTCTCGAGATCCTATAGTCCATCTAACTTGACCGTTAAGGCCCTCTTCATTCATTTGGTCCATGATCTTCCGTAGTTGGAGCTTAAGTTTAAGAAGTAGTTGTTGACTTCGACTGTACCTGGTCAAATAAGCACGTGGCAAATATGAGGGTGAGGGTTAGTTAAATAAAATAAATCAGGATACCTGGATGAACGGCATTCCCAGACGATAATAGGATTCCTGAACTGCGTGAGCTTCCTGCGAGCATCCTGAAAATATACCCTCAACAATTGCCCCTTGAATTTCAACAGGTGTGGATAATATCTCTCCTCCATTTTGGGTAATTACAAAATCCCCACTAAGGTTTCAAGATAATATGTCTTCCTCACGAGTTAGGCTTTGACGCCTCGCCAGTTGCGCACGATGGATTGGTATGACCCAAGATTATGGGATCGACAAGTGTTTACAGCATGGGCGACAACCTCATGATTTATGGGCATACGCAAGTCCCTTTAAGGTTTTTGATATTTTCATATCAACTTAAGACACACGAGGAAATTTCCTAGTTCGTCGGTATGAAATGAGGATAGACCCTAGAATTCGCAAGTACGGCACCGGGATTTACCCCAGTTCGCCGGATCGGCACTGGGCTTAACCTCGGGATTTATAGGCTTGAACCCAGGATTCATGGGCGTGACCCCAGTGTCTTTGGGTTTATCCGGTTTACCCCAGGATTCATGGGTTTAATCCCTGTATCTTTGGGATTCATCCCGAGTATGCGACCTAGGATGGCATGAGGCATGCCAAATCCTAGTCATCATGGGGATTTGCTATCAACTAACTAATGACTTATGATATTCCTGAACATGCAGAAAATAAAATAAGGAACAAATCAAAACATTAAAGAAAAAACGAAATCATGCTCCGACACCTTGGGCATACCCCAGGATGAAGAAGGTGAGAACTTATTTTCTGCAACCTATACATGTTTTTTATGTTTATCTAATCAGGTATGAATCATTCAAAGACACAAACAAATAGTTAAAGCATAGCAGTTATATATATATAAGCACCCCGGGGTCGGAGCAAAAACGTCCGCCTACCCAAAGATGGGGCATGTCAAAAACCACGAGCATATAGCTCGTCGATTGAGCATTGTATACACCGGGAAACACCCTTCGGTAACCATTACAAACAAGAAAATTTAAATAGTTTAAAAAAAGACAAGGAAGGAAATAGAGGACCATGGGCTATTGAACGGTACCCATGCTGTTGCATCAGCAGCCCCAGCATCTCCTTCCTTTGTGGCTTTATCCCTGCCAGTTTCACCTTACCCCTCTACATCCTAAGCCTTTGCTTGATCAAATTTCCATGCTAGTTCCACCAATAGCCAAGGTCGACTCCCCTGCATCCTGGGCCACATCCAGATCACATCCCTCAGGAACACTGCCGCCCATGCCACGGAACCTGTTGAGCCACATCTGGTGGTCCCAGTTGGGATTCATAAAGCCTAGCTCCAAAGCCTCCTTCAACATCTTTAGCCTAGCCTGCAGGGCGGAAATCAGGGCAGACGCTCTGGTCATTTCCACGGTCCTCACTAGGGCAGCCTCATGCTCGGTCCTTGCTTCCACAACCTTCCTCTTATTTTCGGCTATGAGTTTCACAGCCTTATCATGCAGGAGCCTGGCCTTGGCTGTTTCCTTGGATGCCTGGGAGACTTTCACCTTGGTTGTCGCCTCAGCATCAGTCACTCGCTTTTCAGAGAAGGCCAGAAGATCCATGAGACGGGAGACAACCTGAGAGAGAGGAAGAATCCAAGGTCAGTATTTATATTAGGACTGATAAGTTTACTCTACCTTATGGAAATGGTTGGTAATTACCTAGTGGACGACAGACTCGGCATCCAAGGTCGAAAGCTCAGAAAGGGGGCTGGGGGCTGCAGCAGTGCTCGATCCTCGGGTTTTTCTCTTGGTGCCAGTTGCCCTGGTTTGCAGAACCCTCGTGAGTGGAGTAGGCTCAGTCTTCACGGATCCTAAGACCAGCAAATCATCCTCGGTGCCAGGCTCAGAAGTAAGGACCGCATCCATATCATCAAGGTCAAAGTTGGGGGCAGCGACTGAAAAGATATCCCAGGATGTCAGGCAACGAATACAAATAAAAAGCACACAAAATCCAGGGACACTTACAGCTAGACATGTTGGGGTGTGGTATGAAGAGGTAGGATGATCCTTAGTTTTGAAAGTGCACTCTAATTTAGGGATCCCAAGAAACTTCTCCAAGTTGGATTGCGTGCAATCTTCCTCAAGACCAACTTCTTGCAAACTTTTCACTACAAAAACAACATTCAAGGTTAGTATTTGAATAATGTATTATAAAATCCTAGCATCCATTAAAGGTCCGCATACCCATCATAATCCATTTCTTTGGGAGTCAGTTAGCTCCCGAGATGCTTGAACGCTTCACAAAGAAAAACCTGCCCTTCTATTCATCATGCTGGGTGGCACGATGCACCAGCTACAAGTCCTTAGACAGGGATTTGAGCAAGAAACGGTTTGAATCGTGGGATTTCAGTTCGTATGCCAGGGCTAACTCAGGAAGACCAATCAGGGGTTCAAAGGTGCAGTTCAGGCTATCCAAGGTACCCAGGATGCGCCAAACCATGGGAAGGGTTTGGGCATAAGAAAGGTCGGTGGCCTGGAAAAACTCAGCAACAAGACAGGTGAAAGGGTAAGAAAGACTGATGCTAAAGGGGGCGAAAGGAAAACAGACCCAGGTCTTAGACAAAAAGTCCGACCACAACTTGAGGTCGAATGCTCGGATTTCAGCAGAAGGGGGAAGCAGACCCGAAGCCTTAACGGCTGCGATGTAACCATTAGTGAAATTACATGTCTCTTTCTCGGGATTTTACAAGAACTTCTGGTTAGTGAAGTCGCCAATCCTGGCAGAGGTAACCGTTAACTTGTGAAGGATACACCTTTTGGTCATAATCAGATTCGAAAATTGAAATAAGGAAGAGACGAGACATGATCGGAGGTAGTTAAATGGAACTGATGATGGCGATTTCGACTTTTTCTCTCAAGCAATGTCGGTGAAATCAAACCTACAGGAAGTTATTTATGAGAGGAGAAGTTGCATAGGTGAGGAGACGTGAATGGAGATCGTGGCACGGTTAAAAGCAAAATAAGCGGACGAGATCGATTCTAGCACGATGACTCATCACGAGTTAAAAATTCACAGCAGTGAATTCTTATCCACAAGTTGCGAATTTTGGGGGCAATTGTTATGCCCTGAATTTATCCCTACCTTCTCGGTACCTTTTATTAGATTTGTATCCCAGGATGTTATACATCCAGGGGTTATGATGCGGATCAAGAAGAACCCCGACCCGAGCTCGTCTGGAAAATCCGAGACCATCTCTATTTGGTTGAAGGATTTTATCTATCTTTATTTTAAATAGTTTATTTAGTATTTAATAGTTTCCTTATTGATTTTATCTTATTTTCCAAGTTTGTATTTATCTATTTAAGTACTTTTGTAGTTTATTATTAAGGGATTGATTTTGAATAAAAGTTTAACTTTGTTTAGAGGATTTCCAGGAATTCTAAGGATCGCCGGTTTTGGCTCCTTGCTTGGATTCATCTGAGGTTGTTATCATACTTCTGTTATCATTTGGCATCAGAGCCATGGATCAAAAGAACCACCGTGATCATCGAAATAGATTCGCCACCGGAGGAAAAGCCGACTATCACCATGACCCCCGAGATGTAGAAGAAATTGAAAGGCTGCAACAAAAGCTTCAAGATCTTAAACGAGATCTTAAAAACAAACGGCTTTGGTAGAGGATCAGAAATCTTGAGCTCAAGAGGGAAATGTGCAACGTAGAAACCAAGTCGGATGCCCTCGTCTGGGACGAAGGTGACGATGAGGAGGAGAATCCGTTCACTCATCCCCAACCTCGGTTTCTTGAATCGGTCTGCGAAGATGAATCTGGTCGGGATTGTTTAGCGGTTGACGAACCTAGATACGATAAATACGCCATGATTCCCGACGCAAGGGAATGTTTGTTGGTGCAAAAATTTCTTGGTTGGTTGGCCAATTAAGAAGATGAAGGCAATAAACACGAAGAAGAGGGGTCGTCACGGTTTACTGTAGGTACGTCAAAAGATTTATTACAAGTAGAACTAGTTGTTAATAGAGGTAAGAGGTTGATTAAAGGTGACAGTACTCGTACTGAAAGTGCAGAACTGGTTGGGCGGTGCCCAACAATATGTTCGAGATCACGAAAATTGTGATTTCTCTAATCAAGGATATCAAAATTCAATTTGAGTATAAAATCAAACCCGTTCTTGACGACCATGATTTATGGAGTTAAAAATGGAATATCCTAAACAATAATCTCATTATATTCGATGATGAAGTGTATCCGGAAATGTCGTTCAATTTTGCTGAAGGTAAAAACAATAATAACATAATTTGTATCGCACGTGATGCGCGAATCCAGTTTGACTACTTTGGATATTACCCAACCTAGTGCATCTATTCAATTTTTTGGTATCCCTTAAATTTTGGCTTTCAAAATATAAAAAAATTATTTTTGCTACATACGGATATTTATAATAGTAATTTATCCCATGTCATTCAAGTTGAACTCTTCGACGTTCTCAAGACTCGAGGACGAGTCTTTTTCGAAGAGGAGGAGAGGGACACGGAGGGACCGGGTAACCCAATAGACTCGGGACTCGCGCGTTGGAATGGTGTTCGTTTAAAGTCGACCGGAGCGACCCATGAGGATAAACTTGAGGAATGGGTCGAAATAGTCTTGGTCGTGACAACGTTGAGGAAAGGACGTCGGGATGTTCCGTTCGATTCGGGTGGCTCTAGCACCGGATAGCGCCAGTGGGTTATGTCGGGCGTTAAAACTCGAAGACGAGTTTTTCGAAGAGGGGGAGAATGATGCGAATCTAGAAGAACCCCGATCCGAGCTCCTCCGGAAAATCCGAGACCGTCTCCATTTGGTTGAAGGATTTTATCTATCTTTATTTTAAATAGTTTATTTAGTATTTAATAGTTTCCTTATTAATTTTATCTTGTTTTTCAATTTTGTATCTATCTATTTAAGTACTTTTGTAGTTCATTATTATGGAATTGATTTTGAATAAAAGTTTAACTTTTTTTGGAGGATTTCCAAGAATTCTAAGGATCGCCGGTTTTGGCTCCTAGCTCGGATTCATCCGTGGTTGTTATCACGCTTCCGTTATCATTTGGCATCTGATCCATGGATCGGAGGAACCATCCTGATCATCGACATAGATTCACCGCCGAAGGCAACGCCGACTATCACCGTGACCCCCGAGATGTAGAAGAAATTCAAAGACTACAACAAAAGCTTTAAGATCTTAAACGAGATCTTAAAAACAAACGGCTTTGGCAGAGGATCCGAAATCTTGAGCTCAAGAGGGAAATGTGCAACGTAGAAACCAAATCGGATGCCCTTGTCGAGGACGAAGGTGATGATGAGGAGGAGAATCCATTCACTCATCCCCAACCTCGGTTTCTTGAATCGGTCTGCGAAGACGAATCTAGTCGGGATTATTTAGCGGTTGAAGAAACTTGTTACGATAAAGACGCCATGATTCCCGACGCAAGGGAATGATTGTTGGTCCAAAAATGTCTTGGTTGGTTGACCAATCAAAAAGATAAAGGCAATAAACACGAAGAAGAGGGGTTGTCAAGGTTTCCTGTAGGTATGTCAAAAGATTTATTGCAGGTAGAACGAGTTGTTAATGGAGGTAAGAGGTTGATTAAAGGTGACGATACTCGTACTGAAAGTGCAGAACTGGTTGGGCGGTGCCCAACAATATGTTCGAGAGTCACGGAAATTGTGAATTCTCTAATAAGGATGTCAAAATTCAATTTGAGTATAAAATCAAACCCGTTCTTGACCACCGTGATTTATGGAGTTCAAAGTGGAATATCCTAAAAAATAATCTCATAATATTCGATGATGAAGTGTATCCGGAAATGCTGTTCAATTTTGCTAAAAGAAAAAAATAATAATAACATAATTTGTATCACACGTGACGCGCGGATCCAGTTCGACTACTTTGGATATTACCCAACCTGGTGCTTCTATTCAGTTTTTTGGTATCCCTTAAATTTTGGATTTCAATATATAAAGAACTTATTTTTGCTAGATACGGATATTTATAATAGCCCGTCGGAATGGTGTTTGTTTAAATTCGACCGGAGCGATCCATGAGGATAAACTTGAGGAATGGGTCAAAACAGTCTTGGTCGTGCCAACGTTGAGGAAAGGACGTTGGGATGCTCCGTTCGATCTGGGTGGCTCCAGCACCGGATAGCGCTAGCGGGTTATGTCGGGCGTTAAAACTCGAGGACGAGTTTTTCGAAGAGGGGGAGAATGATGCGAATCTAGAAGAACCCCGATCCGAGCTCCTCCGGAAAATCCGAGACCGTCTCCATTTGGTTGAAGGATTTTATCTATCTTTATTTTAAATAGTTTACTTAGTATTTAATAGTTTCCTTGTTAATTTATCTTATTTTCCAATTTTGTATTTATCTATTTAATTACTTTTGTAGTTCATTAGTAAGGCATTGTAATTTCTTGAAGCTGAATCAAGCAATGCATATATATAAACTCGACGTTGAATAGATAAATACAAAAGTACTTAAACAGATAAATACAAAGTTGGAAAACAAGATAAAATTAATAAGGAAACTATTAAATACTAAATAAACTATTTAAAATAAAGATAGATAAAATCCTTCAACCAAATGGAGACGGTCTCGGATTTTCCGGACGAGCTCAGGTCGGGGTTCTTCTAGATCCGCATCAGGTTACCTTTTTATAATTCTTGATGCCAGCATGCTAGGTCACCTAGCATGCTCGAGTATCGTTACTAACGATTTGTTTTGACTTTGTTTAATCGATAGCCAGGTGGAAAAGGTCAAGCAACGGTCACTTGGACTTAGTCTCGACCTAAAAGACGCGTGGAGATGAAGACTCGCCGAAATACTCGGTCTATAACGGCCAAATATCATCAGAGAGAAGATCCCAGGAATCTCGGCAAGTTAGTTAGAATAAAATTGTATTTATAGGCGGCTTAGGTCTCATTTTCACAACTTACGAACAATTGTATTCACTCACACTCACTTAGCTACAGCCGCAAACCTTTGTACTCAAATTTTTTTCAGTGAAATAAACTAGCAACATGTGTTATCGTTGCTCGGGGTTTTTTTATGCCAACGGTCCTTGGAGACATCTAGGGATTAAGGGCTTTTCCCCCGTACAAATCTTTGTGTTTTTTATCGCATCTTGGGAATTCAATGTTTGTGTTTACATCTTACCTATAATTTCCTTGAATTAACAATGTTTTACATTCTTTTAGAAACTTTGCATCCTAGGCACCATACCTCACAAACGAATTTGATTACCTAAAATCGCCTTGTAGTTCTTAGCCAAAATAGCAGCTATCTCAATTTTGCATCCTCCGCCTCCATTCCCGACGTACCTAGATCTTAATCGGAGGAACGAAACCATTGATGAACTGATCCATTCGGATCAACATATATTTATTTACATTAAGGAAGCTCTATATGTAGATCTCTTTGAAGAGAAAAGGCAACTGAAAACCAAATTGGAGCAGCTGAAGCTTCTTTCTGTTATACAAATTGATGTAATTTTGACTTCTGTTAAAAGTCAAACCCCAAACCAAACCAAATTAAGAACCGATAACAATAGGCAATGAAAATGATGCTTTGATTCCATGGAATCTAGCGCAGGCGAAGCTCCATATCAAGAGGCACGAGTTATGAATCTTATTCGAAAGAGAGATGTTGTTGGCGATGGTATGGTAGGAATGGTAGGGCCGTTGACCAGAGTGGTTCTGTGGTGGTGGTGTTATTGATGGTGGGTAGTCCTATGGTTTTGGTGGTGGCCAGTGGTGGGGGATGGCGGATGGAGAGACGAAGACGTCGTAGTGGTTCTGAGTTGCAAAACTTGTTTATCATTTTTTATTTTAGTTTTTAATAAAGTTATACAAATAGCCCCTTAAAAATATAGAGTTAGTCAATTTATTTTTATAATATTTACAGATTAGTCCCTAGTATGTATTAATTTTTTAAATGACTAATATGCCCTTGGAGTTAACTGAAAATTTAACTCTGTTAGTCCGAGGGACTCAAATGGCAAAAAAATGCTACCATGAGGCAAAATTTGTTAATAATATGAAAAATGGACTGAAAGGGTTAAAATCGTCAAACCACAAGGATGCAAATAGTATTTAACTCTTTAGAAAAATAAAAATATACCCCTTTAGAGAAAAAACATGCGGATCATTTTGTTATCATGGCGTGTGTTTATTCCTATCCGTCAGATGTATCGAACGCGCGGCTGAGATCCCTTCGCACGCTTCGCACGAAAATCGTCATTTGTACAATAACTTTGCCATATCTATACTACTATATAATGGGTATTGCTCAAAATGGCATTTTCGTAATTAAAGCGTCTTAAAATGAAGACGCCTTCCCCTTTAAGCTTCAATCTATCTCTCGATCCATCGCTTCTCAAACCAAAGATGCCCTTAATCGCAAAGCCAGACATCGGTCCCCTTTCCATCTGCTCAAGCTGTCTTCAAGAAGCTCTTATTCAACATCCATCTGAAATCACAGCCTTACAAGGATCAGATTTCGGAACGCGGTGTCCTTTTGATCTTGATAAAGCAGAGAATCTCCTTTTTTGAGTGAGATTCCTCCCTTTCTTTTGATCTTGAAAGTCGACGCTAACATGAAATGGGGAAAACGTCAATTTGAAATATGAAATACGATCTCTCTCTCTCTCTCTCTCTCTCTCTCTCTCTCTCTCTCAAATTTGAACTGAGGCATAAAGGCAGACCTGAAAACCCTAATCGAAGTGATGTGCGCTCAATTTGAAAACCCAAAAGTTAGGGTTCGTATTCATCTTCTTCACAAAATCGGTCCACTGGTACGTACGTTCATCTTTGATTCTAACCTAGTTGATTATTGACATGTAACCTAATTGATTGAAACCCTCTTGCTTCCAGCACTTCGACTTCTATGTTCATCTTTACTGGTCTCACGATCCATACCTCATCTTCATTTGATTGAAGTTCTATATGGAAAACCTTGACAATTTGGGGAAACCCATCGCAGTGGTTCGTTATGCCTTGAAGAATAGCAGAAATCATCTCTTAGAGCTCCACAGACCACAGGTAAGTTTGTTTTCAGTGAGCGCAGTCGCATGTGTAGGTTTTTACTATTTTCGATTATTTACTGAAATACAGCTCTGATATGCTTAATGGAGTTTTGAATTAAACCAATTTTGAGAGATGATTCCATCTTCACTGTTTTTTGGATGATTACCAGGTACAGCTTTGTTTTCTATGTCCGATTTTTGAAATTGTATGGTACGGTTTTTTTAGATCAAAAAATTGCCATTCCAGAGGCTTGCTCGTTTAATCGCCCAGGATTTCAAGGTGATTATATGATTTTTTTTGCTCTTTTTTTTTTGTTGTTTTTATGCTGCTGGTAAATCTATTAGCTTATGTAGATTTTTTTCACTCATTGTGAGTTGGCGTGTGTTTTCTTTGTGAAAATAGGCTGCAGGTCCTAAAGATGCAGATGATGATTCAATTTGTTCATTTATTTTCCTATCTAAAATTTGATTAACACTTTTATACAGTTGAAGTAACTTATCTGTTGTTTCTTCTTCTTGAAGTTCCTTCCGATGCCCTACCATCACACAAGTAGCAGAAGGATTGTAAAGCTTGACAAAGTATGCACTCATGATCAAGATTTAAGATGGTAGTCCTTTTTTTCTTTTTTTTCAAAGCTAATGAAATCAATACTTAAAAAAAATTTAAAGTTGATTCATTGTCAATGTAGGAACTTTCAACATCGCAAGTCTTTTTGATAACCGAAGCAAAAGCAAAAGCACAATGAAAGAAATATTAGGCAGGGGACTTTGTATGGCTTATTGAACCTTAGAGGTTAGTCCAACAACTTTTTTTCATTGCACTCCACAACTTATCGATGCCTTTTAAGAATACTTTTTTTGTTGATTGAGATGAATGATTCTTTAGTTCTACACTTCGTACTTAAGTGATGTGTTTAAAAATTAAATTGGATGTAAATGTTACTTAATATTAAGGTCTGATTAAGCTACTTGCAGATTTTGTTGCATTCACCATTTCCTTATTTGATTGATGTATCATTTTAGTTATTTTGGATATATTGAAGTCATAATTAAGCTTTTTGGTAGTTTTTGCTATCTTAAATATTTCCTATTTTCTTTTTGTAAATTGGTTCATGATGTGCAGCCTCAAAACTATCTTTTAGATTTCGAACTCAACAAAGTCATAATTGTAGTCCATTTGCCTCACTAACATTTTAGTTTATTTACTTAAGAGCAGGGTACTCAGAAATATTGAAGCTATGCCTTAAATAGAAAAAGGCTTGACCTTTAGCTGAAGATGCTGACAGGGCTGTGAACTTAGGTGGAAAACCATAGTGATGTTTGAGAGTATTCAAATCTGTTTTTCTGATTAAGGTATAAATCTTCAGTCTCTCTACAAACTTATTTTCTCATTCTGTTTTTTGTTAATATATGGTTTTGTTTTTGTGCATATTAGTCACATACAGAGTTTGATTAGTTTAATGGGGTGGTAAGTTTTAACAATAGATTTTTACTTTCATGTACAGACAAAGGATTTATGATTTATGAAAAAAAAAATATGTTTTTGTGTATGTTTTTCATGCTACTTTCTAGAATTGTCTCACAAATCTGTAGGGACTTACTAAAAAACAGTTTTATAACATGGACCGATGATACTGATTCGCAACAAATAGAACAGGTCATGTAGTCTTTTATTATGTTGTATGGCATATCAGATTATTATATACTCTTATAGTAAAAGTAGTCCTAAACTAGAAACATATTGGAATCCTTTCGTATTGGTTTGGAACTGTTTGGGCCATTGAAAATCGTTTTTTAGAATAATCTTAGTTTGGAGCGGGTTTTTTGAAAAACTGTTTTATAAGAATCGGTTTGGAAACTAGACGAGATGATAAAAAGTTGTTTTGTTAATCGGGTCAAACCCAGTTTAGGAAGCAGTACAGATAACAGACCAACTTTTTTTTAGTTTTTACAAACCTTTGCATGTAACCATTATTGATTATTTTAACTTTTAAAGTGGGTAAATTTAAAAAAATATTGAAAATGGCAACGGGGCTTTCAGATTTTGAAATTTGGAATCAATTTCCCACTGTTGCTTAATTTTAAACACTATATATATATGTGTGTGACGTTAGTTTTTTTATTGTTAGGTTTACAGTCTGCATTTAGTCCCACTAGAGATGTAATTTTTTTGAACAGGTGGTTAAATTCTTTGGCATAACAAATGGCCAATTTATGTGTACAAATAAACATTTAGATTATAGAGAATGTGTGCCGTCTGTTTGTTAATGAATTTCTCTTTTTTCTATTATTGATAATAGGGAAAAAGTGAATTGGTATTGTTTCTATTAATGATATTATTGTTTCTTTTTAATGATATTTTGGTATTGTTTAGTTCAAGCATTATTGAATTGGTACTAATGATCTTTTTATTTTAGAGTAAATTACATATTTTGTCCTTTAACTTTACCCGTTTTGCAACTTTTGCCCTTTATCTCTTTTTTGTTACACTCCCTGTCCTTTAACTTTTTTATTCTTTCACCTTTTGTCCTTTTTAACGGATTCCGTTAAAATCCATCGTTAAGTCAAGGGTATTTTTGTCTTTTTACTTTTTAGGGTAGAAAACATTACATATTTTGTCCTTTAACTTTGTCTGTTTTGCAATTCTTATCCTTTATCTTTTTTTTTTGTTACATTCTCTATCCCTGCTGGCTTCACATGAGTCTGATGAAATATAAGAAGCAAATTTGGTGGGTCAGAATATGGGAGAAAAAAATCAAATGATAATTAGCAGGAGTAAGGTTCAGAGTTGAGTTGATCAATTTAGCTCAATATATGAAAGTTTGATCAAATATATGATTAGCTGCTGTAAATGGAAGTTTACTGTAAGGATCAAATCGAACACCTCACGCAATATTAAAGTCTATAATCACCGTGCGGAATCCGGTGATTATAGGTGATTCAAGACTAATCGAAAATAATATAAATAAGCAATTAAGAACGAGATTAAAACACAAACCACAAGTAGAGAACACTTGAATAACCACCGTTTGATTACAACACACTGATCGAAATTCTGCTTTAGAGAATTTCGTAAAACACCTCTTGAGAGAAACACAAAAACCAGCAGCCCTAAACTAGTTGTTACATATTCCTTATATAGGGAAGGCAAGCTTGGTCAACAAGCCATCTCAAAACCCTAATAAACCTAAAATTCCCGTATTTGACATTAATGGGCCACTAAACTCTATCTAAACTCTTTCTAAATGAGCCCAAATATGTCTAAATAGGCCCAATGACCCAATATACCCATAACCCAACCAATTTTCACCTATTCTAACACATAGGCCTTCAAAATAGTCCGCCAATAGTTGATTTAATACACAAGCCACAAATTATTCCCTTACAATCTTCCCCTTGGCTTGTGATATTAAATGTCTTCTACTTTCAATCTTGAGAATTGAAGTCTTCTCCTTGGCTTGAGCATGGGTTGATGAAGATTCTTTTCTTTAGCAATCCTCATTGGGCAACAACAAATGACTTTAGGGAGTGTTCTCTCAATCAGCATCAGCTTGAACTGCACATGATGACCAAGTAATGAGAGGAGGATTCTCAAATACTTGCTTCTTCTTGAAAACCGTTGAGTCCTTGCTGAATCATCGGTAATTGTCTTGACTTGCCATTAACTTCAGAGGATAAAATTGAAAACCTCTATCTTGGCATCCTTGAATGTAGATCTTGAACTGAAGGCATTTAGCTTCCCCTCAACATACGAACAATGTCTTTTGAGTCTTTGGAAGCTTTTCTTGAACAACCAACAAACTTCCCCTGAGCATAGGGTAAGTCCTTTTCCGATTGGTTCTTCAACACGAACAGTAGCAGCACTCATTGACTTTTCTTCTCCATGACATCTCATTTAACCTGTCATGCACAACATGGAATAAACACTAACCAGACAATGATGACTGGTTATCGGGTTAGCCTTATTTAACCAAAAACCCTAACATAGGTTACGGGTTTCCTATAAGTACTTCCCCTGAACCCGAGGACTCTTCGCATTAACTCCCCTTGAGATTTTGGAGGAGTGAAACATTCTTGTATAAAACCCATAAAACTTATTAAAACCTTTAAATTAACATGGCCATGGTTGAAAAATAAACAAAAAAAACTTAAGATGACTCAAAAGAAAAATAAAAATAAAACAAACATACCAAATTTCTAAACGAGAAGGTTTTATTTGGGATCAAACCGTATGAATCAGACCAAGGAACCCTTTTCAGCTTCTGTTACTCGACCACGTCCAGGTGATTGCCAATGTACTGATCCACTTTAAACTCTAACCCTTTTCTTAATCAGCCTGTTTTTCACTTTATTATCTTTTATTGGTGCATTAATTTTGAACAGCAAGTGGGTTTCAACAAATCCTAGGTACATGTTATTACACACTATCAAGCATATAAATTCCCTACCACATATTTTCACAACCTGAACCAGAAGTTTGAAACTGAGCTCGAGACTTGGTTGAGAAAAGAAAGAATAGATCAGATAGATTTTTGGGTATAATATACAAAGTCAACTGAATTTTTGAAACATTTTTAATAATGCTCTCATCAGTGACAAAGGCTGAGGGTTTTGGACTCTTAAGGGTCTCTTTTGATGTGCTCTTTGGCATCTTTTGGGTGTATATTATTTTTAAATTTTTTTTATTTATTTTTATTTACTTATTTATTTTTATTGATGATCTAGAAGCACGTATGTATGAACAACTCCAGGTCATTGATCACGCAAAGCATAGGAGAGCCTTACATACACGCGAAGCATCCCCAGGTCATTGCTCACGCAAAGCAGAGGGGACACCGACTTTTTGAGCTCAATTTCACACTCTTGGAGACAAGCGTGTGTATCGGGAACTTAAACATGCAGTCAAATAGAAATGCAATTAACCTAAGTGCTATTACCCAACAAACTGTCATACGTTATCTTTAAATGTATAACGCATACCTTTTCAGATTTAAGAGCCGAGCCTACAAGCATATCACCATGGATCATGTCTTTCACATTTGCCTTACGCGTGTCAGCCATCTCCAAAACGGAAATTTATTTCACTTCCCGCCTTCTCAAGCACACAAACGAAAGATTAAAAATTAAAAAGCACAATTTTTGAGGGGTAAACTTTTTCATCTTTTCTATTCTTCCCCTTGCTTTTTGATTTTTTTAATAACAACACACATCTTTCTTTTTCTTTTGTTTTTGATTTTTTTTAAACCACACTAACACACTATAAGACAAAATTGGCCACGCTAACCTGCAAAGTTTTTCTTTTGACAATTTTCTAGAATGGGGTTTTGTTTTATGCAGAACCATACCTAGTCAAGAAATAATCAATCCAGACAGTACCTTGCTGATATAAACACTTTTACCTCTCACAAGGAGAACAACTCTCCATTAAAAATATGCATGTCATGTAGTGAAGAGATGCCTCCTTCCTATGCCTGGAACAATCACTATCAGAAACAAAGAAATGTTAATGAAAGTCCTCCTTGACTGTTCCTGCACACATTGAGACATTAGTTAGCCATAAGTACCCAGGCCATTGTTGTTCTGGGTATACTTACAAAATCATTGAAAGTTATTTCTTTTAAGCACATTCTCTTTGAAAGATTGGGAATTGGGGTAGTGGGAACCTTTGTTTTGGGTTTCTTGCTTTGGTTGGGCATTGGAGTGGGCTTTGTAAGTTCATTAGAATTCACACGGCCATCATTGGAAATGACATTCGTGGGCTGATGGTTCTCTTTCCCTTTACCCTGAACCCTTTTTGGTGGATTTTGATAGACGTTTGATTTATTATCTATAACTTCATCAAATTGTTTGGAGTGTTTTTTATACACCCCTTTAGGTAGGTAACACTGATTTACCACCTTTTTCACATTCCACCTCTCTTGATTACTTTCTGAAAGACCATCATGTTTGGGAACCCAAATAGGTTTTAAAGCAACAACAGATTTGTTAACAGAATTATTCAATTTATGGCCTTTGAAATCAGTTTTGGTTGGTTGTTGTGGTGACTTAGGCTTTTTGTCAACTTTATGTACCTTTGGTTGCAGGGGTACAGACTTCTGCACCTTGGGGATTGAAGGTGCAGGATTTTTGGTCACCTTATGTACCTTTGGTTGTGAAGGTACATGTCTCTGCACCTTAGGGTGTGAAGGTGCAGACTCTTTGGTCACTTTAGATACCTTTGAGCCTGTAGGTACCTTTGGCTGAGAATTTACCTTTCTGTGGCCAGGTTTGTGGTTTGTGCCACCATATGATTGCCCTTGGTAGTTTTGCATATGATTTTTAGGGTAGTAGGGTTCATATGACCTATATAAACAATTTCTTGCCACATGTCCAGGATTCCCACACACGTGGCAGGACTGTTTCTTTGGGTATGCGGGAGCTTGTGAATATTTCTTCCCTCTGGATACCCAAGATGGTTTGGAATATTTGTGGATCCACATAACTTTGCCATTGGGCCTAGTTGTTAGCACATACTCCCGCTGTACTGGCACGAATTGGTCATACACAGAATTTACCTCAGGATATGGGATAAAGTCATGTGGTCTGGCCTCGTGCGCATTCTGCACATTCTGCACATTACTAGTATTATCACAAACATTAGCACACACATTCAAACAATCATTCAAACCAACCAAATTGGCATCAGTAGGCTTAGGACCAGCAACCTGTGGTCCCTTACCCTTTCTCAAAATCCTGACTTTCCTCAAAGGTTTGAAAAGTTTAGGATCACAAACACCGAAATTAAAAGCACCACAAACAGAAGTTTTGTCAAAAACATCAGACTTAGCAAAGCTTAATTCATACTCAGACTTATTTGACACAAAAATTTCAGTTTTAAAGTCAGGAAACTTTTGACTCTCAATGCCAACACTTTCCCCCTTTGAACCTGCTTCTTTGTTTTCTGTATCTGCACAAGAAGTAGTATGGTTAGAAATAGGAGCAGTAATTTTTATAAGACATTCCGAAAGTCTTTTGTCAATGTCAGCTAAAGAGTCTATTGTTCCCTTTGATGGTTCAGGTTCAGAAATCATCTCATGCATATATGGCATAGGCACAGTGTGAGATGAAGTTTCATCTTTGTTGTCATCCCCAAAATCCAGACCTGAATTATGTTGAACATACTTCATCCTAACATTAGAGTTATAGAAAAGAGACCTTGGTTCCAGCATTTTTGATTGAATCTTATTGTTAGAGTCTAATTTACTTTGAGATTTAGCCAGTTGATCTCTCAATTCTTCTACCTCTTTTGTTAGTTCTTCAACTTTTGTATTAGCAACTCTTAGCAAGACTCTAGTGTCACTCAATTGATTGTCAAGATTTTTGACATCTAACTTAGCAGTTTCATACTTTTCCCTATCTACCCTAGCTTGATCTTTAAAATTATTTGACTCTCTATTGGCACGTTCATAATTTAGGGATTCATAGTGAAATTTGCTTTCAAAATCTTTATAAGAATTGTACACATCTTGACAGTGAGAGCTAGAGCAAGTGCATACCTCTTTGTTGCTGGTAGATAAAGAATTACCTGGTAGAAAGGATGCCATGAGTGTCTTTGATTGAATGACAAGGAAATTAATTTGATCAGATCGGATTGAAAATGGTGGATCAAAAAGTCTCAATAGGATCGGAAAGTCAGGTTCGTAAATGAGGTTTTTTTTATTATTATTATTAAATTGTTTCTAATTTTATTATTACCGAAAAGAGGGTTTTCGATCAAAAAACTGAATGGGTCAAAAAGTGGACTTTTGATCAAAAAATGGACTTCTTGATCGAAAAGTGGACTTTTTGATCGAAAAGATGACTTTTTGATCGAAAAGATGACTTTTTGATCGAAAAGTGAACCTTTTTGATAGAAAATTGGACTTTTTGATCGAAAAGTGGACTTTTTGATCGAAAAGTGAACTTTTTGATCGAAAAGTGGACTTTTTGATCGGGCAGAGTTTTGGCTCGATCGAAAAGCCTATGACTGGTCGAAAAGCATACTTTTCCATCAGAGTGAACAGGGACTAGCCACAGTATCTGATCGAAAAGCTGGTTGGCTGATCGAAAAGCTGTTTGGTCGATCGAAAAGCTGTTGTGCAGATCAAAAATTGCTTAAAACACGTGCAAATCACCACGAGACCTTGAACTCCTATTTTGCGCTAAACCTGCAAAATTACTTCCGAGTGTGCTAAAAACTAAAAATCACCAACAAAGCTCAAATCGTTAGTTCACAAGACCTTGAATCTGATGTCGCGAGAGCCTCGAAACTTGCATTTCTTGGCTCTGATACCAATTGTAAGGATCAAATCGAACCCTCACGTGATATCAAAGTCTATAATCACCGTGCGGAATCCGGTGATTATAGGTGATTCAAGACTAATCGAAAATAATATAAATAAGCAATTAAGAACGAGATTAAAACACAAACCACAAGTAGAGAACACTTGAATAACCACCGTTTGATTACAACACACCGATCGAAATTCTGCTTTAGAGAATTTCGTAAAACACCTTTTGAGAGAAACACAAAAACCAGCAGCCCTAAACTAGTTGTTACATATTCCTTATATAGGGAAGGCAAGCTTGGTCAACAAGCCATCTCAAAACCCTAATAAACCTAAAATTCCCGTATTTGACATTAATGGGCCACTAAACTCTATCTAAACTCTTTCTAAATGAGCCCAAATATGTCTAAATAGGCCCAATGACCCAATATACCCATAACCCAACTAATTTTCACCTATTCTAACACATAGGCCTTCAAAATAGTCCACCAATAGGTGATTTAACACACAAGCCACAAATTATTCCCTTACATGTACTGTGGGTTGTTGGAGGGTTTTACATTTAGAAAAGAGTAAGCTTTTCAGAAGTGTTGGCAATGGAATGGTTAACTTTTGGGGTCGAAACTGTGATGCTTTTGAGACCAGTTATATGAAGCACATGATTATTGGCTTAATGTTATTAAAATGGCTGATTCGAGTTCTGTGGGATTATAACCAATGTATGCAAGATATGAGGAAAGAATGGGGAGTATACCTAAATTTTTTGAAAGGTTTGACTTTTGAAGTCAATTTTATGACATGGTTGACTTTTTGAGTCAAGAATGTGAAGAAAAATATGTGGTTCCGCTGATTAAAAGAAATAAATAAACATTTGGCATATTGTTGTGAACATAACTCTATTTTCACATCCTTGTCTATTAAAATGAAGTCATTAAAATAAATATGCAACTTATAGTTTAATTTGTTTGGGTCGGATACTTTTACATTAAAATATATTACTATGCATAAGTTGGTAAGTTGGTAATATCTTAGCATATTACTTGCAGCTAATGACCCTTCTAAGAAATATAAACTATCGCAACATCAATACAAAAGGTTTGTGTAATGTCTATACAAGGGGATAAGAGTGGGGTTTTTATCGCAATGGTGACAGGTTACTGAGACTTTGGCATATATATTATTACTTTTACTCCATTGGCTCTATTCCCATGTTCATGTATGTAAAGGTTTGTATTGTCAATTGTTTATGATTAGAAGATTAATGAAAATCTGCTTTCATTATCTATAATTTAAGATAATGAATATATTTCCCGAATATATGGCGTTTCTCTACCGTTTCATGTCGGGGGTACCCGCGTGTTGCGACGGCGACATTGTATAACGATTCACCTAGTTCCGGGTTTGGAAAACCGGTCGGTTCAATTCAGGTGTTTGTTGTTATTTGTTTGAATTCTAAAAAAATGAATACCTCGATGTAAATTGTCGTGCCGCCATAACAAGCGAACAAATAAAAAAAATACCGCGTTGTAGTTTGTTGTGTCGCTGCAACGCGCGAACAGAAGACGAATAACACGTTATACACTGTCGCCGCCGCAACGCGCGGGCACACGGCTAGTATATATATATATATATATATATATATATATATATATATATATATATATATATATATATATATATGGGAAAGTTATTATATGTAACATCCCAAAATTTGAAATATGTGATTAATGTGGTAAATACACATGATATATGTGTTAGATAGCTAAACGTGTTAAAACGTTTGAAAAATGCATGTTTACCCATTATCGGGTAATAAACTGATAAATAACAGTATTGCATGAAGGATATATGTGTTAGTTGATAACATGAGGAAAGAAAATGAAATTATATGAGTTTTATATCAAAGATAATTGATATATATGATGTTAGCAGGAAAAACGTAGCTAAACGTTTATATGATGGACATAAATGATAACCGGGAGTAAATGCCTCTACGTAATTACATTATATCAAATACATGTGTAAAATATGTTTGAATAGCATTGATGCATGTGAAATATTCATTTGATGAATATATATGTGGGAATACGTGTTTAGATAGTTATACGGGTGAAAAATGCATTAACAAGAAAGTAGAAGGGTAGAAAGTGTAAATTATGGAAATACACAAATATATATATGTATATACATGATTATATATGACCCGAACCTTCAAGAATGTTAGAAATATGTTTAGGAAGGTTGTAAGATGTAAAATGATAGTTACATCAAAAGATTAGGATTTAATATGCGTAAGATAAAAGTTAGAGGGCTAAAAGTGTAATTTATTTAAAGTTATGAATACTTATGGATATTATACGTATCTATAACTTTTATAAGTACCCCGAGGCTTATAATATATTATAATAATATCCTAAAATGATTCGGAACATAAAATAATAAGTATTGTAAAGTTTGAGGGGCCAAATGTGTAAATAATGAAAAATATATATAAATATATATAAAAATATATACGTATGTATACGTATATCATCAAGGGTGTCCCGAGCCTTAGAAACTTTATTTAACATGTTTTATAATAATTCGGTACATAAAATGACAGTTTGGTAGAAGTTTGGGGGCTGAATTATAAATAAAACATAGAGGGACTAAAACTGTCATTCTGGCAAAGATGCCAGGCGTATCGCCGGGATCCTCCTCCCTCCGGCGCGATACGCGAGCCGTGTGCAGACGCAGAAACGGCCACGTTCGACCTTGCAGCCGAAGTTACTCCCTCCCACGCGTCGTTTTCTTCGAATTAGTCACTGGTATGCGTGTAGGAACCCTGGGCGACCTCGAAGGTTATAAATAGGAGCCGAAATCGTTCCATAACACTTGCCAATTTACGAGATTTATCTCCTTTAAACCCTAAACCTCATCCGCGATCTTCATCTTCAAAATTCGAGCATACCAGGAGGAATTAGGATACCATCTTCTGCAGTTCTACATACTTTGGTATGATCTACAATAGCCCTCAATCAATTTCAGTTAATATTGTTGTTATGATCAAGTTCTAAATCTAGGTTAAAATTAGGGTTCTTGAGCATAAATTATCAAATTCGGGTGATCGGGTGGGAGTTAGGCTCTGAATTTTTGTAGGTACTCTTAAAATGATGTTATATAAGAAAGCCCTAAGTTTTTTTCAGACTTGGTAAAGGTTTGGTATGGGTTTTGTAAACGTGTCAAAAATTAGGGTTTTCGTGTCGTTATTCTGCCCAAATCAAGCAAACGGTTTTGAATTAAGCTTTGCCATTTTAAAGGATATTATAAAATGGTATAATGGATAATACTCTAAGACGGTTTTGAATAAAAATGAGTTTTGACAATAAAATGGGAATTTTATGAAATTAGGGTTTCGAAATAAGGTTATTTAATATAAAATAATCCGGAGGGTATGGGGACTTGAATTTTGGTATGGTAACATGTTTATATATATAATAAACATATATGGGTTTAATATGGAGAAATAATAAAGTATTAAAGATACCGAGTTAATCGGATATTTAGAAGTTCGTGCGGACCGGAAGGGTAAGCGCCTGTACTCTGGGGTTTCTGGCAAAAGCGGGGGTGTCGCCATCCCATCTGGGCAATGGCATCCCAATACTGGGCGATCCCGGAGTGAGCGTTTACTTATAGGAATGCGCGTCTTCATATTATCAATTAAAGAAAAGGATAACTGCCTAAAGGGCATTTTGGTCATTTTGACCTTTAAAAAGGGATAAACTTAATAATTGAACATTATTAAGATAATAAGATGTTAAAATAAACATAGGAAGTGTTTATTGTATAAAACCTTGCGTTAACGCCATACGATACGCAAATTAGGTTAAATCGGGAATCGTTGCGGAAGTTCCGTTCGTGTAACGAGTTAAAGACATAAGGTGAGTTCTATGAGCCCACTCTTAAATGTTTTAAATGTTTTAAATGTTTTCGGGCTGATATACATACAAATGTTATAAAATGCATCTAAAAGATTTATAACTGAAATGTTGCCTATCCGAATTATTGGAGTATTAAACTGTTGAATTACCTTTGAGTAAATATATATCAGATTGCTAAGGTGCTAATTGTTATTGAATTGATATATATACGTGGACTGTTATGGAAATGCATATACGTGAAATATCTTGAATTGATAAACTGTTGAAAGGCTTTTGGGATATATATATATATATATAGAGATAAATATATATATGGTATATTATGAAATCATTTGTACGTGTTATAACGTAAATATAATGACTGTGATATGATATGTGTTATATTTGCTTCGAAATTAAATAGTCAAGTGATAAAGGGATTATTAGTAAACGTTATAGTGAATATGTATGATTATATGAGAACATGTGATACATTCGCTTTATTATTATGTGGTGGATACGCCGCTGGTACTTCCTATATATAAACATAATAATATTAGTTACCCGGTATATCAGAAGTGTGGAGGATACGCCCTGTATACATACACCAACGGTAAATTAGGGGGTGTCCACGTGTTGCAGTATATGAAGACCTTATCACTGTTTACTAATAATCTTAAGTCACTTGGGTATTTAACTAGGGGCGGGTAGTCGTACAGGGAGAGTTATGAGGTAGTGTTGCTCAAGGGGATTGGAGACCACTACAAATAGAAAAGGGAAAAAGCTACTGTCCGTTACAGGGAATGCTCTAAAGGGGTAAACTCGGCAGCTAGCAAATAGGGGAAGGCGGTGCAACTGTCCGTTACAGGGAATGCTCTAGAAGGGTAAACTCGGCAGTTAGCAAATAGGGGAAAGCGGGGCGACTGGCCGTTATAGGGAATACCCTAAAGGGGTAAACTCGGCAGTCCGCAAAGATGGTTTCTCTGCTTATGTAGTAGCAGGGTTTACACTGGTAATAGTTGTTGGGGTTATAGAAAAGGGATATTGGGATAAATGGTTTTATAGGGGGTGTTTCCTGTTAAGGAATATTACTTGTTGTATAATTGTGATATATATTATACTTGATAAATGTTTGTGTAAAAAAAAGGGATCTTGCAGGTCCAAGGGTTTTAAACCTCACGTCGAGGTAAAGCTTTTAAAATATAGAACTCACCAGCGTAAGCTGACCTTTTCCAAAAATGTATGTATGTCAGGTCAGGGTGAGGCTTCGACTAGTTATGAGAAGGCCCTGGTGATAAGGGATTAGACGGGCAAAGCTATCGGACGGAAGGAGGATGTTGGCAAGCTGGCATAGTTGTAGTAATAAAACGTAGTGACAGATAGTATTTCCTTATGTAAATTATCTCTTACTTTGTAGTACTTGGCAAATAAATAAAAGTTTAAAAATTTCCGCTGCTTAGTAATCTCTGTTATTACCTTGTGTTCATGAGTAAATCCGATGAGTGACCCCTTCTGGAGCCAAGTCTGGAAGTGGGCGTCACAAGTTGGTATCAGAGCCTTGGTTTAAGAGATTTAGGTACTAATGCAGTATCTAGACTTAAACTAGGACTCTGGGAATACAAAGTAAGATGAGATAAGGAATGTAGATGCCAGCCAGGATGGCTTATGCCCGTAGAAATGAGAATACATTAGGGACATAGTAAATAGCATCTAGAGTATGTGAAGTGTGGAAAAGACCGGATTGCAATTAGCTACTGCAATTTGGTATTAGCCACATAAACAAACCCTAGGTCCTAACTATTGTCTGTCCAAGTGCAGAGAAAATATGAGACGGTATAATTAAGGAGCGAGATGAAGAACCGGTTTTAAACTTAGAGTTACCGGTAAAAGGATAAAAGAGAAGAGTGGACACTTAGAAGGATTGTGATGGAAGTAACTGGGTTTTTGAACACATCATAACTATATAATTGCTTTGGTACCGGTACTTATCTGGTTATCATGTATTCAAAAGTTCAAGGACTTTACGTCACATAAATTCTGAAATGTCACTCACCTAGAATATAGGATGATGATAAGAGGCGGACGTGGTAGAGGTAGGGGTGCCGACAGAGCAACCGGTACAGGAAGACGTGCGCATGTGAATCCCGAACGAGAGAATAACGCGAGAGCCAACGTCTTTACTAACGAACAACGAGCAGCTATGGCGGCAGAAGTAAATCAAATGTTTCAGGCGGCGTTGCCTAATTTGATCGCTCAACTTCATGGAGCTGCTGGTGGAGGTGCAAATGGAGCTGGAGCTGAAGGAGCCGCTGGTGATGCTGCTGGAAATGCGGGAAATGCCAATCGCGGATGTTCCTTCAAATCGTTTAATGGATGCAGGCCTCCGTCATTTGAAGGGCAGAGAGATGCAGGTTCGACTGTTCGTTGGATTCGAGAGATGGAAGCTGTGATAGGTATTAGTGAGTGTCGTCCAGACCAAGCGGTGAAGTATGCAGCCCATTCCTTCAAAGGAGAAGCATTATTTTGGTGGGACTCTATTCTACAATCCCGAGGTGAGCAAGCCGTTGCTGTCATGAGATGGAATGATCTGAAAACGCTAGTGATGACCAAGTTTTGTCCGAGACACGAGTTGGAAAGGATCGAGATTAACTTTCTAAAGTTAGAAGCGAGTAATATGACTCATCAGGAGTTCACAAGCAAGTTTGACGAGATGGCGAGGCTAGTACCAAGGTTGGTAACACCCGAGGAGGAGAAGGTAAAGAGGTACGTTCAGGCTCTTCCTGCTGCTGTAAGGAAGATAGTCAGACCTCATGTCCCGAAAACGTACCAAGAAGCAATTGACATCAGTGCTATGGTCTATGAAAAAGAATATGGCGACAACGGAAGACCGGGAGAAGTTAAGAGGAAGATATCTGAGACTGGAGAAAGTTCAAAGAAGAATGACCGAGATTTTCACAAGAAGAAGAGAGATTCAAAAGGCGACAAGCCTAAGTGCCGTAAGTGTGACAAGTATCATCATGGAGAGTGTTGGGTAAAACCAACGAGTTGCTATAGGTGTGGAAAGGAAGGACATTACTCTAACAATTGTCCGGAAGCTAAGAAATGTTACGAGTGTGGGAGCCCGGGGCATGTTAAAGCAAATTGCCCTAAGATAGTGAGAAACCCGATGCCATTGAGATCAGTTCCAGCTGTAGGAGCCAAAGGCAAAGTTTATACTCTAACTACTATCGAAGGACCTGATGTGACCTCAGGTATATTTTGCTTGAATACGTGTTATGACTTTAACGTTATTATGAGTTCTATCGAATGGTTTTACGAATTGCTTGATAGGCCCGTTAGTTAGGATTGCGAATCCTTTAGATTATGACTGCCTTAGAAGAATGAACGTTAAACGTTAGAAATCATCCGAGAATTTTGAAGCTTGCAGCGGTAGTGTTTACACTCAGGAAATGAAAGCATTAATCAGGATGTCCAACTAGTTTATTGAAAGTAAGTGATAAATGGTCATAAATTATACTGACTTTGTTGTGGTTAGAATAGTAATGTCATCCTACACTAGGCTAGGACTAGTACACCTCTGGTTGTATCAAAGGTGTGGTAGATACGCCGCTGGTACATCTTATATATATACACCTGAGATACAACGAGAAGTGGAGTAGAGTTAGTCTTGTGTAAGTAGATAGTACGGGCCACTGTGGAAAACAAATCGGTAGAATTTATGGATATAAATCACTTATTAGTAAGCAAGTGAGGGATTGTTGGAATTCAAGAATGAAGACCAATGCATGCAAGTGTAGATAAACGTTCAACGTACGCAAAGGGTAAAATGGAGCAGTAAAAGTCTCACAGAGACGCGTTCTTCCAAGGGGTTAGCTAATATATCGTCTGAAAGATCGTTGCAGTGTTGAAGCGAACGGGCCAGAAATGATATCTTTCGATAGAATCGTATTAGATGACAGGTTATCGTACATAGAAATGCGTGTTGCGGTTCTAAATCGCAACTAGAGGAAAGGGTTAGGAACAGAAAGGTTCCTTTAGCTAGAATGTTATGAATGCCTAGGTAAGATTCTTAAATCAACCTAGAAAAGAAAGGGGTAAGTTATGGATATCTCGCTGATGAGATATTCGTAAACGGAGCAGGTTTCGGGAGGAAACCTTATTTAAGGGGGGTAGAGTTGTAACATCCCAAAATTTGAAATATGTGATTAATGTGGTAAATACACATGATATATGTGTTAGATAGCTAAACGTGTTAAAACGTTTGAAAAATGCATGTTTACCCATTATCGGGTAATAAACTGATAAATAACAGTATTGCATGAAGGATATATGTGTTAATTGATAACATGAGGAAAGAAAATGAAATTATATGAGTTTTATATCAAAGATAATTGATATATATGATGTTAGCAGGAAAAACGTAGCTAAACGTTTATATGATGGACATAAATGATAACCGGGAGTAAATGCCTCTACGTAATTACATTATATCAAATACATGTGTAAAATATGTTTGAATAGCATTGATGCATGTGAAATATTCATTTGATGAATATATATGTGGGAATACGTGTTTAGATAGTTATACGGGTGAAAAATGCATTAACAAGAAAGTAGAAGGGTAGAAAGTGTAAATTATGGAAATACACAAATATATATATGTATATACATGATTATATATGACCCGAACCTTCAAGAATGTTAGAAATATGTTTAGGAAGGTTGTAAGATGTAAAATGATAGTTACATCAAAAGATTAGGATTTAATATGCGTAAGATAAAAGTTAGAGGGCTAAAAGTGTAATTTATTTAAAGTTATGAATACTTATGGATATTATACGTATCTATAACTTTTATAAGTACCCCGAGGCTTATAATATATTATAATAATATCCTAAAATGATTCGGAACATAAAATAATAAGTATTGTAAAGTTTGAGGGGCCAAATGTGTAAATAATGAAAAATATATATAAATATATATAAAAATATATACGTATGTATACGTATATCATCAAGGGTGTCCCGAGCCTTAGAAACTTTATTTAACATGTTTTATAATAATTCGGTACATAAAATGACAGTTTGGTAGAAGTTTGGGGGCTGAATTATAAATAAAACATAGAGGGACTAAAACTGTCATTCTGGCAAAGATGCCAGGCGTATCGCCGGGATCCTCCTCCCTCCGGCGCGATACGCGAGCCGTGTGCAGACGCAGAAACGGCCACGTTCGACCTTGCAGCCGAAGTTACTCCCTCCCACGCGTCGTTTTCTTCGAATTAGTCACTGGTATGCGTGTAGGAACCCTGGGCGACCTCGAAGGTTATAAATAGGAGCCGAAATCGTTCCATAACACTTGCCAATTTACGAGATTTATCTCCTTTAAACCCTAAACCTCATCCGTGATCTTCATCTTCAAAATTCGAGCAAACCAGGAGGAATTAGGATACCATCTTCTGCAGTTCTACATACTTTGGTATGATCTACAATAGCCCTCAATCAATTTCAGTTAATATTGTTGTTATGATCAAGTTCTAAATCTAGGTTAAAATTAGGGTTCTTGAGCATAAATTATCAAATTCGGGTGATCGGGTGGGAGTTAGGCTCTGAATTTTTGTAGGTACTCTTAAAATGATGTTATATAAGAAAGCCCTAAGTTTTTTTCAGACTTGGTAAAGGTTTGGTATGGGTTTTGTAAACGTGTCAAAAATTAGGGTTTTCGTGTCGTTATTCTGCCCAAATCAAGCAAACGGTTTTGAATTAAGCTTTGCCATTTTAAAGGATATTATAAAATGGTATAATGGATAATACTCTAAGACGGTTTTGAATAAAAATGAGTTTTGACAATAAAATGGGAATTTTATGAAATTAGGGTTTCGAAATAAGGTTATTTAATATAAAATAATCCGGAGGGTATGGGGACTTGAATTTTGGTATGGTAACATGTTAATATATATAACTAGCCGTGTGCCCGCGCGTTGCGGCGGCAAAAGTGCATAGGGTGTTATTCGTCTTCTGTTCGCTTGTTATGGCGGCACGACAATTTGCATCGAGGTATATTCGTCTTCTGTTCGCTTGTTATGGCGGCACGACAATTTGCATCGAGGTATTTGTTTTTTTTACACTCAAACAAATAACAACAAACACTCGAATTGAAATATATAATGGTCACAAACATAGTAATTTAAAACCAAATGAGTTGTAAGATAGAAGTAATCAACATAGTACTTTTTAAATCAAAATCCGAGGGTCAATGAATTCCATATTAAGGAAGTCAATCTGTGTCGTACGCCATGCAATCAGTCATAAACAGTGTTTTAAGTTGAATTCATGAACATAATAGTTTTTTGAGGTCACGTTAAGAGGGCCTCATAAAACATAACCATTTCAATGACCTCCTGACCATAAAGATCCCACCACTCTTCATCGCTAAGAATACCAGGAAAATCTTCATTGTCCTCAACCGGAACAGCATCTGCCACTGAAATGTAACGTTAAAGTCTAGATTACATTGATTTTATCATAACCACAGTACATATTAAAAATGTTAAAGGATAACATAACATACCTGGTTCTAAAAAGGCTTCAGACATCTTTAGGAACTTCCAATTAATGTAAAAAAAAAAATATATGTTAGTATTTTAACATAAAAGAAATAATAATCTAACATATTAAAATATAACAAAATATTTTAACATATTTTACCAAGTAATGTTAGTATTATACCAAGTATTTTAACATAATAAAATATTTAGGGATACACACATATATAAACTCATCCAATGTCGACTAATACCTGGGGATAGAAGCGTCTCGGTGTATGCTGCTCCTTGAATTGCATTAAAGTACTTAGAAGGATATGAGTAAATGACTTTGTTCATACTAAAGTCCAACACATAAGTATCATCATAATTCGTCATAAGAAGCCATTTGTCTTCATCCGTGACATACTTGACGTAGAATTCTATAGGAAGACAAATGGGCATTACCTTCGATAATGAAACTTCCAAAGACCACTCATCACCCATCATCTTCCATACGTCAAAGGAATAGACATATTCATGCAGGCCATGAACAACAAAAAGTCTAATGTCATTATGGTTTTTGTAAATTCTTATTAATGATTCTGAGACGAAACCCACAACTCTTTGTCTCTAAAAAAATTAAATAAATATAGTGATTTAAGCAGAAAATAGAAAATGTTTTTAAAATATGAAAAAATAATCTTACGTTTTGGTCAAGAAAACTAATCCATAGTTTGTTTTCATGGTCGGAAGGCAAAACGAACTCAACCCAGACGAAACACAAAGTATACCAAGATCCATATTGTGTCAATGACGAAAATGAGTCAATGATAGAATGCGGGTCCATAATTGTAGCTGATCATAAGAACAGAGACATAATTTATGTTCAAGTAAAAGTAGAAACCCAATAGGCGTTATAAACCACAGAAAAAAAATCTAAAAATTAACTCTTACGTGAATGCAAAATATTGAAATTTCAATCAATCACATTAACACACACATTCACTATTGATGCTATGGCACAATTAAGAAGCAAGTAAAAAAAATTAAGACATGACTCACAGATAGTAAGCACCGAGAGAGATGTATCAGCAACAACGAAAAGCTAATTCTCTCCAAGGCCTGCAAAAATACACCCTATAAAGATTAAAGAGCTTGGAGCCACGAAGGCATCTAAGTAGCCTATAGATGCACTTCTGTGTATAAATCAGAATGCTTAAGGATGGTAAATGGGTCATGCTCTTGGGTTGATAAATCTCTAATACAACTTCGTAAACATCCTCATTTTTTAATTTTTTTTAAACAACACTTTTCTTATAACCGTTTACTTTATTGTAGTAAAATTGAATTAAAGAGGAAGCATACTTGAAAGTGTAATAAAATTATATCTTCATTATCATTAAGGACGCTAAACGGGTCATGGTGTTAGGTTCATATACAGTTTTAGTTTCTTGGCTGTTTTGCTGTATTCTGTGTAAGTTTTCACATCAGAATTTTAGATAACATGAGGCTATATAATATTTGTAATATTTGCTGCTCTTTGAGATTGTGTAGGCTCATGCCAATTGCACTCAATAAAGAATTCTAAACACAATTAGTTACGTGATTAAAGAAAATGTATGATTGTATCAACACTTACTAATAAAAGCTGTTTGACTTTTAATTGCATAGGGAGTTTTAAAAGTTGTTTATGACCAAACTGTTGTGTTTGAAGAATTGGGTCAAATTGAGTACCACATAACCCATTTGATTTTGTGGTCAACTGATATAAAAATGTTAACAGTGAAAGAAAGTACTAACCTTGGCAGAGATGAAAACAATTGATCTTTCAAAACCTTGAGACTGGAGAAACAACAACATGAGATGCATTAATGGGTCATCTTCTAAAAGGTATAGTTGAGTTTTAAAACAGACCCTTAAAATGCATTAATGGGTCATTTCATGACCTTTGACCTTTGAACATGTCCGAACAGTAACTTCTAAAGGAAATATGATTTATTGATGAAAAAAGAGCTTTTAAACCACTGTAAGAATACTTGATTATATGAAGTGAATGGTTAAGCTTATAAAAATACTTGATTGTATTTTCATTCTGTATATTTACAACATTAGTTTACACAAAGTATAAACACAAAGCTTATAAAAATACAATCACTGCTAAATTACATATAAGTAGCACCATCTCAAAATAAAATGTAAATTTAAATTCTGTGTTTTAAATGTGACTAAATTTTTCAACTATCTTCTTTGAATTCTAAAAAAAAAATTAATTTGAAATCAAAGCAACTTACTCTTTGCAGCCCTCTAATGGGTCGGGGTTCTTAAAACTGGTTTGGTTATAGCAAGACAAAAAAACAGTAGCAGTCCGACTCATATAAATGGGTAACAGAATATTAGATGACTTTTGACCCATTTACCCTTTTCATACCCATATCCCTTCAACTTGCCAAAGTATCTCTAACCAGCTAACCAATTTATTTCAACTCATATAAATGGGTTACATGGTTTTGTGTTGAGGTTCATACCCATATGACCAGTTCTACTTATCTTCATTATACTCAAATTGTATTTAACTACAAGTAGTAGTAACTGAATCTCAGCTATATAATTCTCATACAAACAAACAAACATCATTAACAGAGAGCAATCTGAACTGAAATCTAAAAATCCTTGTAAACACTCACCCATTTTTTGACCCATAAACCATAAGCTACTTGATCAGGTCAGGGCTGCATTTTTACTCATAAACCAGTAACCACCCTTTATGTATTATCCATCTTTTAGGGTGATTTGGTTACTAAACCAGTCTACCACATACACTTGACAGATTTATTTACTAAACCAGTGAAATCGTCAATGCAGTTAAACCCAGGGCAGATCTAAACAACTAAACTTGAACACATTAGTGTAATCATAAGGGACATTTTGAGTTGCTGATGGCTGCAAAAGCAGTGAGCCATATGTGGGTTGGGTAAGAAAACCTAACAGCCATATAATATTCATTGTATTTCTGTTATATTTGTACATCAATGTTCTGTCTTTCATCAACTTGAATTAAAGGTTAATCAAATAAAACTTTAATGGACTCTTACCAACTTTTAACACTCTGATCTGGAATAGTGCTTGTCAAAGGCTTCATTTTTAGAAATGTGTCCTATTTTTCACAATAATCTCAAATAAAACTACCATTTAGAAAGTAATGTAATGACCTTTTATACTCCTTTTTAAACATTATTGCCTCATGTTTAGTCTTATCTTCAAATGTGTCCTATACCATGAATCTTAGAGTCACTGAAACAGTGGACACCTTCTTACAGTCACTGAATTTTAAAACATTTCTTTCTTCTATACCATGAATCTTAGAACATGTAATGTAATGACCTTTCTTGTTTGATCTATTTAGAGAACTAAACTTTTTACAAACATTATTGGTGTTTACTTGCATAGCTAGCTTTAAATTCTGTTTATGCTTGATTTAAGGCTTAGTGTAAGAACCATATGAACCATAAGAACCATTTTTAATTAAACCAATAGTGCTGCTACCACTTAACCATAATCAACTGGTTTCTATACCACTTAACCATAAGAATGTTGATAATTAAACCTAACCAAGCTAATTAACTACTCCAACCACATATTAGGAACCAAAATATAAACTGAAATTACCAATGTGGACTGAAATTAACAAAGAAACTGACCTTAGCAGAGCTGAAATTAGCAAAGAAATAGTAGATCTTTAAGCTACAACATGATTACATAAACACAATCAGGTTCCAGAATTAGATTTTATAAAACCAAATGAATCAAATTTTGAAAACAATATAAAGAACCATAATTTTCACCTTAAATTCTCAGCCAATGCTTTGATTTGCGATTTCAGTAGAGAGGTTGATGGTGTGTATTTATAAGGCCGATTACCCATTTGAATTGAAAAAATTTGAATTGACCGCCTTTGTTTGCCCTGAATTGAAGTCTCAAATTGACGTGTTGCTGAAATTAGATTGCGTAAACTATGAAGAAGAAAAGCATGTAAAGAAATACCTCAAAAGGGAGATTGTTTGAGTTGTCTGCATCGAAGGGAGAAAAGAAAGATCGCCGTCTGACTTCACATCGTTTACTTGGTTCTTGTGTGAAAGGAGAACTGATTCAAAAGTCTCTAAACGTATGCGTGAAAGGGGTATCCTGCAGCTCCTGGTTACTTGAAAGCACAGTGAATAAACCCTCAATCGAGATGGTCGCTTGCACCATTTTTGTTTTCTTTTTGAAAAACTGCGCATCTTCATGAGAATGTAATGAGAAGAAAGGGGTTAGGGTTGAAAGAGAACTGCACAGGACACTGAAAATAGAAAGTCAAAGCCGGTTCTTGATAAAATGGTTATACCCGGTTAGGTTCGAAAGGAGAACTACATGCATCATGGTGTTGTACATCGTGCTTGGTTAGTTATACGCGTCTTAATTTTAAGACGCCTAAATTACGAAATTGCCATTTTGATCAATATGTATTATATAGTAGTATAGATAAACATATATGGGTTTAATATGGAGAAATAATAAAGTATTAAAGATACCGAGTTAATCGGATATTTAGAAGTTCATGCGGACCGGAAGGGTAAGCGCCTGTACTCTGGGGTTTCTGGCAAAAGCGGGGGTGTCGCCATCCCATCTGGGCAATGGCATCCCAACACTGGGCGATCCCGGAGTGAGCGTTTACTTATAGGAATGCGCGTCTTCATATTATCAATTAAAGAAAAGGATAACTGCCTAAAGGGCATTTTGGTCATTTTGACCTTTAAAAAGGGATAAACTTAATAATTGAACATTATTAAGATAATAAGATGTTAAAATAAACATAGGAAGTGTTTATTGTATAAAACCTTGCGTTAACGCCATACGATACGCAAATTAGGTTAAATCGGGAATCGTTGCGGAAGTTCCGTTCGTGTAACGAGTTAAAGACATAAGGTGAGTTCTATGAGCCCACTCTTAAATGTTTTAAATGTTTTAAATGTTTTCGGGCTGATATACATACAAATGTTATAAAATGCATCTAAAAGATTTATAACTGAAATGTTGCCTATCCGAATTATTGGAGTATTAAACTGTTGAATTACCTTTGAGTAAATATATATCAGATTGCTAAGGTGCTAATTGTTATTGAATTGATATATATACGTGGACTGTTATGGAAATGCATATACGTGAAATATCTTGAATTGATAAACTGTTGAAAGGCTTTTGGGATATATATATATATATAGAGAGATAAATATATATATGGTATATTATGAAATCATTTGTACGTGTTATAACGTAAATATAATGACTGTGATATGATATGTGTTATATTTGCTTCGAAATTAAATAGTCAAGTGATAAAGGGATTATTAGTAAACGTTATAGTGAATATGTATGATTATATGAGAACATGTGATACATTCGCTTTATTATTATGTGGTGGATACGCCGCTGGTACTTCCTATATATAAACATAATAATATTAGTTACCCGGTATATCAGAAGTGTGGAGGATACGCCCTGTATACATACACCAACGGTAAATTAGGGGGTGTCCACGTGTTGCAGTATATGAAGACCTTATCACTGTTTACTAATAATCTTAAGTCACTTGGGTATTTAACTAGGGGCGGGTAGTCGTACAGGGAGAGTTATGAGGTAGTGTTGCTCAAGGGGATTGGAGACCACTACAAATAGAAAAGGGAAAAAGCTACTGTCCGTTACAGGGAATGCTCTAAAGGGGTAAACTCGGCAGCTAGCAAATAGGGGAAGGCGGTGCAACTGTCCGTTACAGGGAATGCTCTAGAAGGGTAAACTCGGCAGTTAGCAAATAGGGGAAAGTGGGGCGACTGGCCGTTATAGGGAATACCCTAAAGGGGTAAACTCGGCAGTCCGCAAAGATGGTTTCTCTGCTTATGTAGTAGCAGGGTTTACACTGGTAATAGTTGTTGGGGTTATAGAAAAGGGATATTGGGATAAATGGTTTTATAGGGGGTGTTTCCTGTTAAGGAATATTACTTGTTGTATAATTGTGATATATATTATACTTGATAAATGTTTGTGTAAAAAAAAGGGATCTTGCAGGTCCAAGGGTTTTAAACCTCACGTCGAGGTAAAGCTTTTAAAATATAGAACTCACCAGCGTAAGCTGACCTTTTCCAAAAATGTATGTATGTCAGGTCAGGGTGAGGCTTCGACTAGTTATGAAAAGGCCCTGGTGATAAGGGATTAGACGGGCAAAGCTATCGGACGGAAGGAGGATGTTGGCAAGCTGGCATAGTTATAGTAATAAAACGTAGTGACAGATAGTATTTCCTTATGTAAATTATCTCTTACTTTGTAGTACTTGGCAAATAAATAAAAGTTTAAAAATTTCCGCTGCTTAGTAATCTCTGTTATTACCTTGTGTTCATGAGTAAATCCGATGAGTGACCCCTTCTGGAGCCAAGTCTGGAAGTGGGCGTCACATTATACAAAGGACGATTTGCGTGCGAAGGGATATCATCCGCTCATCTCCGCATTTTTTTATCTGACGGCGCTAAATTGTTTCCCATCTTCAGCGTTCTTTTAGACGCTTAATTAATAATAAAAAAGATACGGAGTCTTTAAAAGGGGTATTAACGACCTTTTACCTTTAAATAAAAGACGCATAGACAACTTTAAATACGAATCAACAAAATACACGCATACCTCAACCTTTACACACAAAATAGCGCATACGTTCATCGTTTTCACGCAACTTAATAAAAAACCACTAAACTGAACATAATCTAATTACACATCAACAAAAAAACACGCATAACTCAAACTTTTATATAAAACTCACGCATATGCTCAACTTTTTCACGCAATTTAATAAAACCACTATGCGAATCATAATTTAAACGCAAAACATTAAAAAAAAACGTCATATTCACGCATTAACTAGTTTCTCACCATAAAATCAATGACTAACATCGAAACAACAAATATAACGCATGTTCATTATGATAATAACACAAACATATAAAATAAAATCATTCTTCATTAAAAACCCCTTCATAAAATAAAAGACAACATCATCTAAATTACATCAAAAAGATCTAGACAAAAGATACAAGAAAATCCATCTTCAAATCAACAGAAACTTTAATCAGCTGCATGATCTTCCAAATAGCTTGAACCTGGTCCTCATCAGCTATAGCTAGGTCAGCCAAAAACAAAACAGAAATATCACGCAATGACGAAGAAGGCATAGCAAGCAATCGATCCATCATTTTGTCACGATCAGCAACACCAGCTCTTAAAACATTCAGGTGTTGCTTGAGAACATCACTAAAAAAGAACACCTTATTGAAATGCTTCATAACTTTATCACGGACTTTCTGCTTCAGTATATCAGAAGAAGGTGGTGTCGTTGATGACGAGGACGAAGAGGCCATCTTCAGAGAATGTATTATTCTGTATTTCACTCAACTCAAAACACAAAAACTATAAATAACGCAAAGACACTATATAAAGAGGTACAAAACCCTAATTCTAAAATCGGACGGTCTAGAATGAAAACATTAAAATTATTTTAAAATAATATATTTAAAAAATAAATAAATAAATAATAAAATAACGCACCAGGTATATAAATAAACAAATGAAAAGGTAAACCCTAAAACCACCATTTCTATACTGTAAACACAAAAACCACCAAAACACAAAATGAAGGCTTCTTCTTCCTCTCCATCACAAGCAGAGAAGATCGTGAAGACTCTTCTTAAAAACAAAATTGAAGATGAAAAGCTAATGGATTAGGTATCAAGTAACTCCTTAGGGATGCTAACAATCCTGACTTCAAATAACGACGGGGATGATATGAACCGCATTAGCGAGCTCATTCAAGAAGATACAACAGACTTCATTGACAATGTTGCTGCCTACATTTCTGAACAAATTAGGCTGGACACTGAGATAGCTGAGAAGGTCAAGGAACTGTTGCATTAAACACTAGAAAAAAAACAAACGCAAGCAAAAGTGATTGAAATGGATCGACAATTTCTAGTGTCAAAAAATGTAATGCTTACTTCTCTAATGAAATATATCGATCACGCTTGACTTTCAAAAGACAACTCCTGTTGAAAATTACGCAAAAAACCATACCAAAAACATGCACCAGCTTCTCTAAAAAAAGACAAAACGTAAAAAACTAAAAAATTAACGCAACTATTATCACAATTACGCATTTTGTTATTACGCATGCGGTATACAAAAAACGCAACTTGTAAAAAAAAAGCATAATTTAATATTCAATATCATTAAAAAAAATAACGCATGTTAATTACCAAATTATGCAACTGGAAAAAAAAACCATGTTATTTACAAAATAACGTCATTGTATCTACTGTTCATCATCCATCATCCCCATCATCTGAACCAACTTTTTTACCCTTACATGTCCTTATATCATGGCCAGGGAGCCCACAAATCAAGCACTTCCTTCTCCTTTTACCAGCGCGGCTACTTGCTTGTTCCTTCTTTGATTTAATTATTTTATGAGATCCACGTCCTTTGTTTTTAATACCACTAGGAAGTTTTGTGCTTCCATCAACAGGCTGATTGGCTCTTAAAATCTCAGCAAACCTATCTCTGCGATTTTTAGGAACAACTGGTTGATTCTCCTCATCAACCTTCTTCGCCATTTCTTTCATTTGATCCCTTACAGAGCACAATGCCTCAAGGTCTGGAGATAGGCGATTAATTATATATTCATAGGAAGACATAATATCACGCAAAACATTGTCTACTTCATGAGCATTAGCAAAATTAGAATCACTGCTCAGGGGCATAGCTTTTTTGCCTTTATTAGGTGCAGCTTCCTTGGTCCAACGCTTCATGATGTACTTTTGAGGGATTTCAAGTACCTCAAACATCATCAATACATAAAACACATGAGAGCACAACAACACATAACGCTCAAACCGTTTATAGCTACAGGTACATGTAATATCACCAGCAATCCTTGTAAAGTCAACCTAAAAAAAATGAAAAAAGGAAAACACATAAACATGCATAAAAACACGTAGTCTGCATTTTATAAAAATAACGCAAGCATATATTACAAATCACGCAAAGCTATAATAGTACTTACTTCCAGCAAACCAGTGCCAATTGCAGCATGATCTTTAATAGAAACCTTTGCAGTATTATCACCAGTTACGGTGTACATGCCAAAACAGTTCTTGGTACTGCAATATATCTCATCTTGGACATCATTAAACATAGCCCTCGTGTATATGCGTTCAGCTTGTTCCTCAATTGCAAATTTCAGTCCACAGGTCGGGAAAAGTGTATTTGGAGTCATGATCATTCTTCTGATGGGTGTGTCTTTGAATCTTAAGTGAAGCTTCATAATGGTTAAAAAGTTCCAAAAGTGTCATTTGGGAATTTGTAACCTGAGGGAAAAAAAATAATTCTCACTCTCTGATCTAGAGGTCGTGCGCATGAGACCAGACAACCACTCATCTTGAAAATACGCATGAATCCACATCTCTATCATCTCAAACATCTCCCTCAACCACTTGTTAGATGCCAAATCATTATCATCCATGAGTTTTAGCCACTCCGCATCAAAAAATTCAGGATCAATAGAATCCTTCCACACAATGCTACACATTGCCTCTTTAAACTCGTCATCATTACACAACGCAGGCCCAACCTTTAAAAAAGACAAAAAACGCAACACATACAAATGTAAACACGCATGAAAAAAATATTAAATCACGCAACCATTAAAATTTATTACACATGACATTATAAAATCACTTCAAAACTAAAAAATTACGCAAAAAAATCAAACCTTATCAGCAACTTTCTTCATTATGTGACACATGCCCAGTCTATGACGACAATGGTCAAAAACATTTTCAATTGCAATCTTCATCGCAGGGTCTTGGTCTGTAACTACAACCTTGGGTTGATATCCAAAAGACTTTAAAAACTTCTCAAGAAGCCACATGTATGACTCCATTGTTTCAGATGACAACAGACCAGCACCAAAAGATACATTACGAAAATGGTTATTAATTCCAGTGAAAGGAACAAAAACCATCTTGTACCTATGATAAAAAACATAAAAATCATATTCAACTTATCACGCATTTGATTAATTATAATCACGCATCATATAATAATAATAACGCATGCAATAAACATTATCACGCAAGCGATAATGAAATCCAAAACCATACTTGTTTGTGTTGAAGGTTGCATCAAAAGAAATAATCTCTCCAAATGCTTGATAGCACCATCAGCCTAGAACATTCCAGTAAAGTTTCCCCTCGTCGTCAACCGTGTACTCAAATGAATAATCAGGAAAAAAATCTTTCTTGTTCAGCATCCTTTTAACAACAATCTCAGCATCATACTCACCAATATAGCAGTCCAGGTCCCTTTTAAAGTTCTTGCATTCAACCACAATCGCTCCAACTTTCTCAAAACCTCCATATATTATCCTCATCACATTAAACGCTTTAACAGGACCAAGGTTAGCAAAAGATAATTCAAAAATCTGAGATTCCTGAACTCTTGTCAGATGCCTGTTTGAGCAAAGAAAATGCATGTCTTCTTGACCAACAAGGTAGTGGTTGTGCCCCTCGACGAATTTATACACTTTGTAAGATAAACCATCCCTCAAAGTGTACACAATATGTGCAACGCAACCAGTACAGGGAAGAATACTTCTTCCTAGGTTTTACTTTGTTTTTTCCCTTTCCAGACACGCTACTCGAATCATACTTCTTGAAGGGTTGTTACCTTCTTTGGAACAAACAAAATGCCTCCCCGTAATGACACCAGACACATCATATACAGATCCTTTCCTAACTGTAAATCCAGATTGTTTAGTATACTCATAGTAGAATGCCTCAGTTTCCTCCAAAGAAGTAAATATCATGCCCTCTTTAGGTTTAACTGACATCGGAATGGATGGAATGTGACATTCTTCAGTTCTCAATTCTGTAAAATAACGCAAACACAAAGCTTATAGAACTCACCAAAATGTTATATTTATAACAATTAAGCTCCAAGCACATGAAATACAAAACATTGGAAATATGATGAGAATCAATATATTATAACTACTAAAAATATAAATTAATTATATAAAAGCAATACATAATATCCTCTCATCAGGCAACCTCTACGTTAAGCGTTGTCTATTGAGTTACCTTAACTCTCAAATGATCGTCTCAACTTGATAACTAAGGCAGTCGTCTTCACCTCCCGGTGATCTTCATCACAGGTCTGGTTGTTACAACCCCACGATTTGACCACCTAGTACTCCCTCCCCACAATCATGGGTTGATAGTATAGCTTAATATTGCCAAATTATCTTTTCGAAACTCATTGTTCAATCTAGTTAAAACAAAATTTAACTCTGTTTTAGTCTACTAGTTAGTTAACCTAGAATAACACCTTTTACAGTGGACCCTCTCATCCAAAGTATCTTTGTTTAGATATTAACGATTAAACATTTTTACCCCCTGAGTTCCTCACCCATATATAAGATAAGCATTTCATAAACATAATGTTACTCGTATTGTCAAACCACAGTAGTCAATGATCTTTACCTACACGGAACTGACTCTAGTATTATTCCCTATAGTACCTCGGGTGTTTATATATAGGATGTACCGCAGTGTATCCATTGCACCTTTAATACAACCAAATGTGAACTATTACCAAACCAGTGCAAGAAAAAATCCCATAACCACAACAAGGCCAGTAAAATTACACTTATCCGATACTTATTACCACAAACAAGCTTAGACCAGACCTTTGCCTTTCCCTTTACCCAAAACTATTTAAATGTTTTAACTTTACATTACCCATTTACCATAACCCACGCGGAAACAGTCTCACAACAGGTAATCATAAATCAAAGCAGTTAGTCATAAAATATTTCACGTATAATCAATTGAAAGTATTTCCATAACACAGTTGCATATCAGCCCGAAAATAGTTTAAACAATTTAAAACGTGGGTTCATAGAACTCACCTTAGCTTAGCAAAGCAAATACTCTTGTTAATCCCTTAAAAATCAGTTATCTATCTGCCTTAACTTAATGTCCCTAACAAGACACCCTAATAGTTACAAATAGTAATTTAGTTAACACTTTTATCCAAAACCCGACCCAATGGTTTTTCTCTTCTTTAATGATAATATGAAGACGCGCTTTCCTATAAGCAAATGCTCACTCCTGGAATCTCTAGATAAGTGCAACAGGTCCCAGCGAGGATTTATACGACACCCTTACTTAGCTAGAAAACGCTCGCTCTTTCGGTCCGCACGTGTTCTAAATAACTGATTATCTCGATATATTCAATACTTTATTAATTATCAAAATTGAATTCATATATACTTATTATATATATAAACATGTTCTAATACCAAAAACTAAATCCCAAATCGTGACGGATTGTTCAATTTCGTATTATCATCTTTCAAAACCCTAATTTGACATAATTCCCAATTAATTATCAAAACTCTATGCAATATGAAATGAAATTAGGGCTTTTATTTATAATATCATATTATAACATACTTCAAAAGATGAGACTTTAATTCAAACCCGATTGCCCATATTTTGACAAAACAAGATTAAGAAACCCTAATTTTGACCCATTTCTCAAATCCATGTCAAATCTTTTCAAAGTATAAAATTAACTTAGGGCTTTCTTAATACATGATATTTTAAGACATATTATAAAAGCTCAGACCTAAATTCCTTCTGGATTACTCAATTTAAGCAAAACATATTCAAGTACCCTATTTTTTATAATGTATAGAAACCTAATCAAATTGTTATGGAATCAGAAATTGATAGTGGGCTATTACTAAACATACTTAATAACAACCAACTACAGAAGATCAGCCCTTAATTCCACCTAAATTGCTCCAATTGATCCAAAAGAAGATTTATGAACGGTTTAAGGTTTTCAAAGCTTTGAATCGTGAATTGGCGAGTTGGAATGGAGCAATTGAGCTCGAATTTATACTGGTAATGGTCACCCTGAGCTCTATATACGTATACAGGTGACTAATGAGCAGAAATTGACACATAATTGAGGAACTCGTAAGCTGCAAGTCGATGTGGTGTTCTTTTTCCGTCCACAGACACCTTGCGGTACGCGAAGGAGGGATCTGGTGAACTTCGCGGTACATGAGCCACCTATCAGCACCACATTTACATTTTTCGTCCTCCCAGCTTTAATTAAGCACACAACTACCCCCCCTAAACTTATATGCTTTTATCATTTTATGCCCAAACAAGTTAAGAAATGTTTCTACTTAATCTCTAACATTAGGGCACGTATAACAATAGTTAGAAACACGTACCTATCATTATATAATCGTATTAAACATGTATTTTGTGCGTACCATCAATATACTAACACATTGATTAGTTAAATCACGTATTTACAATGTATATATATATATATATATATATATATATATATATATATATGTATACACACGTATCTACCTTTATGCAAATCTCAAGATGTTACAAATGATGATGAATCGACGTGATAAAGCAGGCGGTGAGAGTTCTGTGTGTATAAAGAGAGGCGCACCAAAAACCTAATTCTTAACACACACAACCTATTTATATGCTCCATACATTATTCGGATAGTCCAAGTATGATCAGCGTAAGAAGAGAAATATATGTTGAACACTTGTACATATCAAACCCAATAACTTGCACCTTATTGTAACATCCCAAATTTTTAATAAAACAAAATTTCCCGATAACGTCTAGTCAAGTAAAATTCCCGTAGTTTAAATAATCCCTTATGTTGTAGAAATCTTTTTCATGTGTTAATATGGAATTAAATGGGTAACATGTGTGTTTTGGTTAAAAATAAAATAAGGAAACATACTATGGGGGCCAGAACTGTAATTAAGCAAAAGTTAGATTAGTAAAAGAAGGGAGAAGAGGAGGAAGGTCGTATACACGACCTGGAGATCGAACTCCATCCCTCTCCTCCTTCCTTGTTCAAAAATATGTCAATTAAGGGTGTGGGGCTGCGATTTTTGGCTAGAGATTTGGAAATTTGAAGAGCTTTCATCTTCCTAAATTCAATATCCCATCAAGTAAGTGAAACCCCATTAAGTTGCATGCTAGGTCTCAAAATTAGGGGGCTAGTAATCTGAGATTTGTTGTGGATTTATGAGCACTATGGTGTTAGAGAATCTATCTGTGGCATAAATTTCTAAATTGATTAACAATTGGTGAAGTATTCACCATTTTCACCCACTTGAACCTCCATGGTAGGTGACTACTTAAGCTAGTCATGAATTAAGTTCAATTGATGAAATTCTTGCATAAATATGTGGTTAATTGATGAATTTGGTTAAATAATGATGGGTTGGAAGTTAATTCCACAAACCCCATGTTAAATGGTTACTTGGAGGTTCATGAGGTTGGGTTATTGGGTGTGCATAAATGTATGCACACAAGGTGTTTGATAAAATGCCTAAAAGAGTCAAAATATGGTAAATGCAAAAAATTTGCTTGTATTGATGTTGGATGTTCATAGGGAACTATAAGTTCACAAAAATTTAACTAACTTGATGATATTATGTGCATTAGCTAGCATGGTTAATGTATGCCTCTAGTCGTCATGTTTATGTTAATAAATTCATGTGGCTAGATGTGAACTTTATGAACATGCTTGATTTGCCATCCTTGTGAATTTGTAAATATGTATGTGTAGCATAGAAATCATATGATTGAAATGTGGTAAAAGTGCTGCTATGATCAAGGTCCTAACATAGTTGGTGACCCATTAGGCAATCAAGGTGATCAAGGAAGCAATTCCGGTGCAAGTGGAGTTGGAGGCTCTAATTCGTGAGGTAGCATTATTTATGTTACGTGTAGTAGATACGTAAATGTGTAATTACATACAAATGGTCAAACCATAAATAATATAAATGGGTGACGAATGGTTCTAGGAAACGTGAAGCCCAATGTCACAAGGTCCCCAAATGACCAAACTTGACCACAGGAAAGATTCGGATGAATCACATAATAAACGAAAGTTACAATGGGCGGAAATGGGCTTATAGAGCCTATGCCAAGTAACAAGAGTAAAGGAATCACCAATGGTTATAAAACCATAGATTCCAAGGCTTACATGTGCTCAATATAGGCATTGGGGTAAACCAAATGCAATGACCCGTCTTAATGGGTCAAATAAGGAACAAGAGTCATTTGGATGTCAACTAAAAAGATTAGGTGAACCAATGACGAGTAGAATGAATCATATGAATGATGTCAAAAACTTAGTGTATTGGAAATGTGTAAAGCTAGACTCATAACGAAAGTCTAAAACAAACTGTGGGTATACATACAAATATTTTGAAGTCGTGTTGCTTGCATTATGTTTCTAGTTGTAAACCACATGCGATGGGGCAATTCTGGATGGTAACCTTGATAGTTGCCACAAGGAACCTCTTAATGGGACAAACGGGTCGGGAGAACCCGGGGTTGGTTATCATAATGTAAACCATGTCTAAGGTATGTAAATGCGTATGCTTTATGCTTAAAAATGTGTTTTTGGGACATTCTAAGGGTACATATATAGTCCCAACCAGTCTGGTGCAAAACTGTTAAAATAGGGGAAATAGCCAAAATATTGGTTAAGGATAGAATAGGCCAATTTTCGGCCAAATCCCTGGAAAGTTGGCTCCAAGCGTATCGCTTGGAGCAACTGATGTGGTAGGCGATACGGCAGAAAGTCTAGGCGTATCGCTTGGAACACCCTACCTTCTAGGCGATACGCCTAGGATGTAGTAACCTGATTTCTGTGTTTTTCTTCGTTGCTAAATAATAATTATACTTGTATTGCAATAGAAACTCACTATTGAAAGTGAGTATGTTGCAGGTAAGGCAAAAGTTTGAAGGATGCTCATCAAGGCCGCGAAGAACCGATCATGTGAAGATCTAATCATTCGTTCCATATTTTGAGTCTATAAGAGTTGTAAATAATGTTTAACCATATGAATGTCAAACTAGCTGCAGTGTTTTGTAAAAGTTAGTCACAATAGTGGCATCTTATGATTGACAAATCTCATGTTTTGTAAAGAAACTTTTTGGACCTAATTTTAATGAAGTAATTGGGTAATGTTTGACATCAAGTTGTATATGGGTGTTACAATTTGGTATCAGAGCCATGGTTTGAGAGAATTAAGTACTCAGGGGTTACTTGAACTCAAACCTTGAGCTCAGGGGAACGGGAAAAGTGATCGGTTCAAGCTTGATGAAGTGTCCGGGTAAGGTACATAATCATAAATTGAATTGTTCATATTATGTTTAATAGGAATCATAGTTTCTATATGCCAGTAAGGCAAGTTATTAGCTATCACTCTGGAAAACGCACGGGGAGGTGTTTCACACCTGAACCGGGAAGTGCGTGAGTGAAGTGTCCCAGGTAGAAGCGGGGCACTGCTACGGCTAGAAACCTCGTATAAACTTGTGGGGAGATATTGGCCACGACCAATATAAAGTATGCGCGAGTAAAGTGTCCCAGGTAGAAGCGGGGTAATGCTAAGGCTATAAACCTCGTATATATCTGTGGGAAGATATTGGCCATGACCAATATAATGTATAAGAACCTTGATGTGGGTAAGGGTAAATAAAAGTTGTTAAGCAAATGAAAAACATTGTTCTGTGGATCAATGGACCATGATGGCGGTGATCTTGCAGAGGAGCAGAGACAGCGGGCTTTGAAGGCCCAAATCTCTAAAGAAGTGGGAAATGCCATTCAGGCAGCTATTCCCAAGTATGTGCATAAGATCCAGGAGGATCTACTGAGTACCTTGAACCAAAAGTTAGAGGAATTAAAGAATGCTCTCCTGAACAAAGGGGAGGCAAGTACGCCAAAGAAGAAGGGGAGCTCCTTCAAGGATTTTATGGCGTGTAAACCCCCGCAATATACGAGTGATCCCGACCCAATAGCCAGTCACTGATGGGTGACCAATGTGGAGGGGGTAATCAAAAGAAGCCATTGTGAGGCTGCAGATCAAGTTATCATTGCTACGGGTCTACTAGTAGATCGGGCAAAGGATTGGTGGGACGCAAAAGTCCTAGAAAAGGGCCAAGAGGTGGCAGACGCCCTGACTTGGGCGGAATGTAAAGAATTATTTCTTGAACACCACTGCCCACCCTCTGCGGTCAATGAATTGAAGCAAGATTTCCTCAAGTTAGAGCAAGGGGAGACTCAAACCGTTGATGAGATCACCGGTATTTACCTCGATAGGGTAAAGTTCTGCTCAGATGTGCTACCCACTGAAAGGGCACAGATGTTCTTCTACCGGAACATGTTGAAGGCAAAGATAAAGAATTTCATGCCTCTAGACCGGTTCACCACGGTGGAACAAATGATTAACGCCGCTCGAGCGCGGGAAAATGATATCAACCGGGAAGAAGCCCGGGAGGCAAGAAAACCTACCGAGGGAAATCCGAATCCCCTTAAAAACCCAAAAATGGGTGACTCGTCCAAGAAGAAGGACACAAGAGGAACCGGATCAAAATGCAAAGTGTGTGGCAAGGGGCACTCGGGGGAGTGTATATTCAAAGACCGCCCTTGCTTAAGATGTGGCAAGAAAGGCCACATTATCTCCAATTGCCCGTCTGATGAACCACGATGTTTCAAATGCTACCAGACAGGGCATAGGAAATCTGAATGCCCAAAACTCAAGAAGGAGGGGGCAAAAAGTGGGGCAAAAGCGGAAGTGCCAAAAGCTACGGGCCGGGCATTCCAACTCACGGTCAAAGAAGCCAAATCAGACCCCAACGTGGTGGCAGGTACATCTCTTGTTAATTCAATACCTGCTCACGTATTATTTGATACGGGAGCTAATAGATCATTTGTTTCATATGATTTTATTAAGCATCCTTCGTTTATAATTGAAAAATTGCATGTACCCCTAGAGGTGGAAATAGCTAATGACAAAAGTATTTTTGTTTTTGATGTATGTCGGGGATGCAAAATCTCCATCGATAATGAAGAGTACTTGATAGATCTCATTCCAATGGCAATGAGAGAATTCAAGGTGGTGGTGGGGATGGATTGGCTATCCCGCAACCACGCAAAGGTCATATGTGACCGGAAGGCGATAGAGATATCTTCGCCAAAGGGGAGCAAAGTCACCATTCATGGTGAAAAACAAAATGTTCCGATTATATGCTCAATGATGGAAGCTAAGAAGCTCATGATGCACGGGTGCCAGGCCTACTTGGCTATGGTGGCGGATACTAGAATTCAAAGTCCCGCAATAGATGACTTACCCGTGGTGCAAGAATTCAAGGACGTATTTCCGAATGATTTACCGGGGTTACCACCCGATCGAGAGGTGGAGTTCAAATTTAACTTAGTGCCAAATGCTAAGCCGGTGGCTAAAGCTCCATATAGGTTGGCACCGACGGAACTACAAGAATTGAAGACCCAAATCCAGGAGTTGTTGGATAAAGGGTTCATACGTCTGAGTGTCTCTCCGTGGGGAGCACCAGTGTTATTCGTGAAAAAGAAGGCCGGTAGCATGCGGATGTGCATAGACTACCAGGAGTTAAACAAACTCACAATGAAGAATAGGTACCCATTGCCTAGAATTGATGACTTATTCGATCAGCTTCAAGGGGAAAAATGGTTCTCGAAGATAGACCTACGTTCGGGGTACCATCAACTGAAGGTGAAAGAGGACGACGTTCTCAAAACGGCCTTCAGAACAAGATACGGCCATTATGAATTTTTAGTGATGTCCTTTGGACTCACTAATGCACCCGCGGCTTTCATGGATCTCATGAATTGGGTGTGTAATCCTATGTTAGACAAGTCGGTGATTGTGTTCATCGACAACATTCTGGTGTACTCCCGAGACGAAGCGGAGCACGCTAAACATTTACGGGAGGTACTAGAAAGATTAAGGGGGGAAAATCTATACGCAAAATTCTCCAAATGTGCTTTCTGGTTAAAGGGGGTGCAATTTGTAGGCCATGTAATTGGCGCCGAAGGAGTTATGGTGGATCCGGCAAAGATTGAAGCCGTCACCAAATGGGAACCCCCAAAGAATCCGACGGAGGTGCGGAGTTTTCTAGGGTTAGCGGGCTACTATCGGAGATTTATACAAGTCTTCTCGAAGATAGCCCTACCTATGACTAAACTAACCCGAAAGGACACCAAGTTTGTGTGGGGTGATGAACAGGAGAAGGCTTTTCAAAGCCTTAAACAAAAGTTAACGCAAGCACCGGTTTTAACCCTCCCAGAGGGAACAAAAGATATGGTGGTTTACTCTGATGCGTCAAAATTGGGCCTTGGTTGTGTTTTAATGCAATGGGGCAAGGTGATTGCCTATGGTTCAAGGCAATAAAAGGTGACTGAGCAGAAGTACCCAACTCATGATTTGGATTTGGCGGCGGTGGTGTTCGCCTTGAAAATATGGCAACACAATCTTTATGGGGTGAAGTGTGTAGAGCCTAGAATTATGAGACTTGCAATATTAAATGTTAGTTATAGTGTTGGGCTTGTAATAGCTAGTAAAGTGTCATGCGGGCTAGATTGTAATTGGGTTTGATATTGGGCCCGGTCCGGTTTAGAAGGATTAGGGTTAAGTTTGTTATAAAAGCAAACTTAGTCCCTCATATCAAGGTTCACGAATTTGACAGAGAGGGAAGGAGATTGCGTGGAGCTAGGAAAGCCAGAGAGAATTCTTGTACCAGACGAATCAGTGATTCGTGTGCAACGGTTAAGGTGTAATCAATTAATAATCTTAATTTTGATTGTTCTTATTCTCTATTATTTAATTTCTCATCTTTGTTCTTGAATCAATCAATCGTCGGGATTCCGCACATTCGATTGATCGTTGATATCGTGTAAGGATCGTTTTGGGACTTAAATTGGTATCAGAGCCAAGAAACGCAAGTTTCGTGGCTCTCACGATATCAGATTCAAGATTCCTTGTGATTTTCGTTTGGTTCCTTGGGTGATTTTTACTTTACGGTTACGTTTGTGTACCTTGAACGTTTTAGGGTTCATAAAGTTTTATTAAAAAGTGTTTTTGAAGATTCGTCAACTTCAAAAATTATTTTGCTGATTTGGATGCAAGAATTTAAAAATAGATTGACAGATTTTTAGGATTTGTTTTACTTTGTTTTTGACAAGTTCCTCGTGAAGTTAATCAAAAAATAATATAAAAAAATTATTATATTTCTCCTTGATTTGCTTATCTCACATTTTTGAAAGTTGGTGACCGAGATATAGTCTATTTTAAAAATAATCGGAAGGAAACATCTGGAGTTTTTGGTGTGTGGTTGTCAAATTTAATTTAATTGAATTCTTGCTAACAAAATAAAGATTTGGAGAACTCTTTATTTGGAAGATTCCTCTGGTCAACAAGAGCAGACAGAGTCAAAATAGGTGTTTGGCAGGTTTGTAGTTTTCGACTCAGTTTTAGGTTTTCGGTCCTTTAAAAAAAAGGAAAATAATCATAATTGGAATTTCGAAAAGTTGAAGTGTACGTAAATTGAAGTTCAAACAATTTACCATATTGCCATTAATAATTAATTAAAACTTGTGGTCCTCGTTAACCGATTGTGGAAACAGTAAACGGCCACTCAATTCAAGTTGGTGTTAATTAATTTTAATGGGGTTTTGATCGTTGAATTTTTCTGCACCTTGTGGAGTAATTCGTCTTTTTTATTTTTGCTCCAAGTGTTTCAAGGTGTTACTAACGGTTTTGTTTGTGAGTTTCTTATGATTGTTGTGTAGGTTACAAGTGTTGCAGAAGCAAGAAGCCTGTGGTTCATAAGCCCCTCGATCGAAATCTGTGGCTTTGACCCTTATTTCGATCGAAATCTTTGGCTTTTCGACACTTTTGGATACTTTTTGATCGAATCCAGGGGCTTTTCGATTAGGCTGAGAAGCTTTTCGATCGGCCCTGGTGCTTCTCGATCGAAGAGTACTTCCCGGTTCACCACTTTTCGATCGGAAAGTCCCTTCGCTCCGTTTCGATCGAAAAGTCCCTTCGTGACTTTTCGATCCGCTCCGTTTCGATCGGAAAGTCCCTTCGTGACTTTTCGATCAGCTCCGTTTCGATCGGAAAGTCCCTTCATGACTTTTCGATCAGCTTCGTTTCGATCGGAAAGTCGCTTCATGACTTTCGATCAGCTTCGCCTTCTGATCGGAAAGTCCCTTCGTGACTTTTCCATCAGCTTGCACTTTTCGAGCGAGCCGAAACTCTGCCCGATCAAAAGGCTGACTTTCCGATCCTGTTGAGACTTTTCGATCCATCCCTTTTCAATCCGTTCAAGTCTTTCAGTTCGTATTTGATCCAGAAGTTCATCCAAAGAAGACAATGACAAGTACTCAAGTTGCTTCTCCTCTTGTGAGTGATCAAACTCAGATATGTTCAAACTCGGCATGTTCCGAATCAATCGAACAATATAAGCAACTGTTTCGAACTGAAGAAAGAGACCGTATGAATGTAGAGTACAAACTAAAGAATCATCTAAAACAAGTCGAACCCTACAAAAAGAGGATAGAGTCTTTAGGTGAAGAACTCAGTCTGCATAAGTATCTTTTCTGTACATTCCATGAAAAAGAGGAGGAAAAGCGGAAGATCAATCATGCTGATGGAGCTTGGATCTGTAACTGCGAGGAATGTTCAAACCCCACGTGTTGTGCTTTAATTAAAGAATGGGAGAGCAAGTTTACAAACGAGTGTCAAAATCATGCAATCACTGCTAGAGACCTTAGGGAGTCCAAAGGTAAGACCAGAATATTTAGAGAGAAACTTGAGACCATTCAGGTAGATGTTAAGAGTCTTCAAATTCAGGTGAGTGATAAAAGCGTATATCTTATGATTGCTAACTCTAAAGTTGAAGAGTTAACCAAAGAGGTAGAGGAACTAAGAACCAAACTTGACACTTCCCAATCTGCCCTTGAGAAACATCAAGTTATTCAAAAGAAAATGATGGACTCTCATCATGCTTTATTCAAATCAGAGGAGCGACTTAAGCATGTAAAAGAAACATTTGGCCTCGGGGATGGAAATTTTCCTCCCCCATTACAACATGAATACATCAAAGTGCCCCAAACTGCCGATGAATTGTTGAAAGAGTCCCTGAATGAAGCAACCATGGTATATGGGCCTCAACCAGTACATGAAGATGAAAAGACAGCCACTGAAGCAACTCAGTCTAATAACACTACTGAGTGTGCAAGCTCAAGCTCTAGTGAAGTGAAGAGAGCTGATGAAGAAAAGTTTGTTCCCTATCCAAAGATCGAGACTCCTTATTGTAAAGTTGTGGATGAGGTAAAGCGGGAACGAGTGGTGATGACTACAAGGCCCAATGGTAAGATCTTCATGACAACAGGGTCTATGTTCATTCCGATTGAAGGAGAAGAGCGACCCTCATTCACCACTAAGTTCAAAGGCTTGGGTCATGATTGTGGTTTATCATCTGACATTAAGACTATAAGGCCCAAGATCACCATCAAGCCTCCAACTTCTGTTCCAGTCAAGATTGAAAGGCCCAAGACGACAAACAAGTTTCCAGTGTCATCAGTAGGCTCATGTTGTTGCAGTTGTAGAAATGTTGCCTCGACATCAAAGAATACATGGAGCACAAGAACTGAAAAGATAGATTCAACTCAAGCTTCGAGGAACCAGTCCACGGTTAATCCAAGATCTACAAACAGGTCAAAGATGCAGACACAAGCAAATGGTGCTCCACCTCAGCAGCTAAAGACAAACGGTTACACGTCTGACTTCTATCTCAAGAAGCAGACATGCTTTACTGTGGAAATCCTGGTCACATTGCCCGAAATTGTCTCTATCGCCCCTATGAGCCATATTATCCGCAAAGTCGGAGTGTTTCGTCTCAGGAATCAGTTAAGTCTAAGCCAATGAAGGTGCAACCGCCTAAGGCAATGAAGACTGTTTCTCCTAAGATAAAACCCTTTGTTCAACATTGGGGCGCTGCCAAAGAGCAAAGAAAATTTTCAAATAAAAAATATATTTTTCCAAATTATGAAAATTTTCATAAAAAAGTGAAGAAACCGATTTCAAAACAACACAATGTTGAAAAACCTAAAGTTACCCCTCCAAAGGTAACTAAAACTGTTTTGAAAAGGAAACCTGAAATGAAGAAGGTTGAAATACCTAAAGTCACTACTTCAAAGGTGACTAAAACAACTTTCAAATCACCTGGAATTTGGAAACCAAAATCAAAGGCAGCTGCAGCTCAAATTCCTGATTTCTCAAAGGGAGTGTTTTTAAAAGAAGTTTCATTTATTGATGCTTCAGGAATACCCACAACCACAATGGCCTGGGTACCTATGGCTAACTGATCTCTCATATTGTGCAGGAACAGTTAAGGAGGACTTTCATTAACCTTGTTTGTTTGTGATAGTGATTGTTCCAGGCACATGATAGGAGGCATCTCTTCACTTCATGTCATGCAGATCTTAATGGGGAGTATGTTCTCCTTGTGAGAGGTAAATCTGGAAAAAAAAATCAACAGAAAAAGGTAACACTGTCTTAATTGTTTGTTTCTTGGCTAATTTGATGTGAAGTATGGTTATGCATGAAACAAAAACCCATTTCTGAAAATTTTCAAAAGATAAACTTTGAAGGTTAACTTGGCCAGTTTTAGTACATATTTATTATTGTGTCAGTGTGTGCTTATTAATAAAAAATGAAAAAAATATACAAAAAAAAGGTGAGCTGTTATTAAAAATCAAAAAGCAAGGGGAAGAATAGAAAAGATGAAATAGTTTACCCCTAAAAAATTGTGCTTTTTAATTTTTAATCTTTTGTTTATGTATTTGAGAAGGTGGGAAGTGAAATAAACTTCCGTTTTGGAGATGGCTGACACACGTAAGGCAGATGTGAAAGACATGATCCACGGTGATATGCTGATAGGCTCGGCTCTTCAATATGAAAAGGTATGTGTTACACACTTAAAGATAACATATGATAGTATGTTGGGTGACAGCACTTAGGTTAATTGCATTTCTATTTGACTGCATGTTCAAGTTCCGGATACAATCGTTTGTCTCCAAGAGTGTGAAATTGAGCTCAAAAAGTCGGTGTCCCCTCTGCTTTGCGTGAGCAATGACCTGGGGATGCTTTGCATGTATGTAAGGCTCTCCTCTGCTTTGCGTGAGCAATAACCTGGAGTTGTTCATACATACATGCTTCTAGATCACCTAAAATAATATATATCAAAAATAAAAAATAAAAAATATACACCCAAAAGATGCCAAAGAGCACATCAAAAGAGACCCTCAAGAGTCCAAAACCCTCTGCCTTTGTCACTGATGAGAGCATTATTAAAAATATTTCAAAAATTCAGTTGACTTTGTATATTATACCCAAAAAAATCTATGTGATCTATTCTTTCTCTTCTCAACCAAGTCTCGAGCTCAGTTTCAAACTTCTGGTTCAGATTGTGAAAATATGTGGTAGGGAATTTATATGCTTGATAGTGTGTAATAATGTGTACCTAGGATTTGTTGAAACCCACTTGCTGTTCATAATTAATGCACCAATAAGACATAATAAAGTGACAAACAGCCTGAATAAGAAAAGGGTTAGAGTTTAAAGTGGATCTGTATATTGGCAATCACCTGGACGTGATCGAGTAACAGAAGCTGAAAAGGGTTCCTCGGTCAGATTCCTACGGTTTGATCCCATAGAAACCTTCTCGTTTAGTAATTTGGTATGTTGGTTTTTATTCTATTTTTCTTTTGTGTTATCTTAAGTTTTTTATTGTTTATTTTTCAACCATGGCCAGGTTAATTTAAAGGTTTTAATAAGTTTTTATGGGTTCTATGCATGAAAGTATGTCTCCCCTCCATAATCTCAGGGGGAGATAATGTGAAGAGTTCTCGGGTTTAGGGGAAGTATTTATGGGAAACCCGTAACCTATCATAGGGTTTTTGGTTAAATAATGCTAACCCGATAACCAGTCATCATGTCTGGATAGTGTTTGTTCCATGTTGTGCTTGACATGTTAAGTGAAAAAGACAACTCATGGACAAGAAAGTCAAGGACTCAGTTGATCAAAGCAAGAACTCTACTTCTGATCAAGTTGAAGAACCAGCCGGAAAAGGACTTACCCTATGCTCAGGGGAAGTTTGTTGGTTTTTTAAGTGAAGCTTCTGAAGACTCAAAAGATACCATTCGCAAGTTTAATGGAAGCTGAATGATGAAAAGATGTAGAGCAGTCACAATAACAAAATCAAAAATGCCAAGACAGGGGTTTTCAAAATTTATCCTCTGAAGTTAATGACAAGTCAAGACAGTTACTGATGATTCAGCAAGGACTCAACAGTTTTCAAGAAGGAGCAAGTATTTGAGAATCCTCCTCTCATTACTTGTTCATCCTTAGAAGTCCAAGCTGATGCTGATTGAGAGAATGCTCTCAAAAGTCTCTCGTTGCTGCCAACTGAAGATTGCTGAAGGAAGGGTCTTCACAAACACAAGTTCAAGCCAAAAGAAGATTGCAAAGTTGAAGACTGAAAGTCAAAGACATTTAATATCACAAGCCTAGGGGAAGATTGTAGAGCCTAGAATTATGAGGCTTGCAATATTAAATGTTAGTTATAGTGTTGGGCTTGTAATAGCTAGTAAAGTGTCATGTGGGCTAGATTGTAATTGGGTTTAGATATTGGGCCCGGTCCGGTTTAGAGGGATTAGGGTTAAGTTTATTATAAAAACAAACTTAATCCCTCATATCAAGGTTCACGAATTTGACAGAGAGGGAAGGAGATTGCGTGGAGCTAGGAAAGCCAGGGAGAATTCTTGTACCAGACGAATCAGTGATTCGTGTGCAACGATTAAGGTGTAATCAATTAATAATCTTTATTTTATTGTTCTTATTCTCTTTTATTTAATTTCTCATCTTTGTTCTTGAATCAATCAATCATCGGGATTCCGCACATTCGATTGATCGTTGATATCGTGTAAGGATCGTTTTGGGACTTACAAAGTGCACCATTTTCACCGACCATAAAAGCCTCAAATATTTCTTTTAGCAAAAAGAGTTGAATATGAGGCAAATAAGGTGGCTCGAGACCATCAAGGATTATGATTGTGAAATCCACTATCACCCGGGCAAGGCCAATGTGGTAGCGGATGCCCTTAGTCGAAAGGGGGATTACGCTCCTATAAAGGTGTGATCAATGAAATTGGTGGTGACATCCGATTTGATCACCAAAATCAAAGAAGCCCAAGTGGAGGCTATAAAGATTGAAAACCAAAAGAAAGAGCATATTGTGGGCCAAGTGAAAAACTTGGTAGAAGAAGAAAGTGGGATTAGAACCCGATTCAGGAGAACTTGGGTTCCTAACACTTGTGAAGTGAAGAAATTGTTGCTAGATGAAGCCCACAAGTCGCGGTACTCGATCCATCCGGGGGCAACAAAAATGTACCACAACTTAAAACGTGACTATTGGTGGCCCGGTATGAAGCGGGACATAGTCAAGTACGTGGGAAAATGTTTGACTTATTCACAAGTCAAGGCGGAGCACCAAAAGCCTTATGGTAAGCTCCAACCATTAGAAATCCCAATGTGGAAATGGGAGCACGTAACTATGGATCTATTGACCAAACTACCCAAAACCCCCCAAGGGCTATGATGCTATATGGGTGGTGGTTGATAGATTGACCAAAAGTGCTAATTTCATACCGATCCGGATGACCTACTCCTCCGAAAGAATGGTGGATGTGTACATCAATGAGATTACATCGCGCCATGGAGTACCCGTCTCGATTGTATCCGACCGGGATACCTGGTTCACCTCTCAGTTTTGGAGAGAATTTCAGGAGTGGTTAGGTACAAAGCTTTTACTTAGTACCGTGCCTACCACCCACAAACGGATGGGCAAAGTGAAAGAACCATCCAAACACTTGAAGACATGTTGCGAGCATGTGCCATTGACTTTGGTGGGAGTTGGGATCACTACCTTCCACTTGTTGAATTTTCCTACAATAATAGCTACCATTCGAGCATTGGGATGCCGCCCTATGAAATGCTATATGGTAGAAAATGCCGAACACCCGTGTGTTGGGGAGAAGTGGGCCAACGTGAGCTAGCCAGTAAGAAGGTTGTTAAACTAGCATCCGAGAAGCTTGACGTGATAAGGGCTCGCTTGAAGGCGGCCTAAGATAGGCAAAAGTCCTATGCAGACAAAAGGCGAAGGCCTATAGAGTTTAAAGAGGGGGATATGGTGTTGTTAAAAGTATCCCCTTGGAAGGGTGTTATCCGTTTCCGAAAGCGGGGCAAGTTAAGTCCTAGGTTTATTGGACCCTTCAATTTTTTGGCACGTGTGGGCGATAATGCTTACCAATTGGAATTACCGGAAGAATTGAGTGGAATCCACAACACATTCCATGTGTCCCGTCTACGGAAGTGCTTGGCGGATGAAAGCGCCTATGTGCCTTTAGATGATTTGATTGTGGATAAAAAGCTCAATTATGTAGAAAGGCCTATTGCGATCCTTGATCGCAAGGTGAAAAAGCTACGAAACAAAGAAGTGAACCAAGTGTTGGTTCAATGGGAGCATAGAAAAGGCTCCGACTTGACGTGGGAAGTCGAGTAAGAAATGCAACGCTACTACCCTCATTTATTCGGTACGTAAATAGTTTCGAGGACGAAACCCCTTTAAGGGGGGGTGGAGTTGTAACATCCTAAATTTTTAATAAAAAAAAATTTCCCGATAACGTCTAGTCAAGTAAAATTCCCGTAGTTAAAATAATCCCTTATGTTGTAGAAATCTTTTCCATGTGTTAATATGGGATTAAATGGGCAACATGTGTGTTTTGGTTAAAAATAAAACAAGGAAACAAACAATGGGGGCCAGAACTATAATTAAGCAAAAGTTGGATTAGTAAAAGAAGGTAGAAGAGGAGGAAGGTCGTATACACGACCTGGAGATCGAACTACATCCCTCTCCCCTTTCCTTGTTCAAAAATATGTCAATTAAGGGTGTGGGGCTGCGATTTTTGGCTAGAGATTTGGAAATTTGAAGAGCTTTTATCTTCCTAAACTCAAAATCCCATCAAGTAAGTGAAACCCCATTAAGTTGCATGCTAGGTCTCGAAATTAGGGGGCTAGTAATCTGATATTTGTTGTAGATTTACGAGTATTATGGTGTTAGAGAATCTATATGTGGCATAAATTTCTAAATTGATTAACAATTGGTGAAGTATTCACCAATTTCACCCACTTGAACCTCCATGGTAGGTGACTACTTAAGCTAGTCATGAATTAAGTTCAATTGATGAAATTCTTGCATAAATATGTGGTTAATTGATGAATTTGGTTCAATAATGATGGGTTGGAAGTGAATTCCACAAACCCCATGTTAAATAGTTACTTGGAGGTTCATGGGGTTGGGTTATTAGGTGTGCATAAATGTATGCACACAAGGTGTTTGATAAAATGCCTAAAAGAGTCAAAATATGGTAAATGCAACAAATTTGCTTGTATTGATGTTGGGTGTTCATAGGGAACTATAAGTTCACAAAAACTGAACTAACTTGATGATATTATGTGCATTAGCTAGCATGGTTAATGTATGCCTCTAGTCGTCATGTTTATGTTAATAAATTCATGTGCCTAGAAGTAAACTTGATGAACATGCTTAATTTGCCATCCTTTTGAATTTGTAAATATCTATGTGTAGCATAGAAATCATATGAATGAAATATGGTAAAATGTGTTGCTATGATCAAAGTCCTAACATAGTTGGTGACCCATTAGGAAATCAAGGTGATCAAGGAAGAAATTCCGGTGCAAGTGGAGTTGGAGGCTCTAATTCGCGACGATAACATTATTTATGTTACGTGTAGTAGATATGTAAATGTGTAATTACATACAAATGGTCAAACTATGATTTATGTAAATGGGTGACGAATGGTTCTAGGAACGGTGAAGCCCAATGCCACAAGGTTCTCAAATGACCAAACTTGACAACAGGAAAGATTCGGATGAATCACATAATGAACGAAAGTTACAATGGGCGGAAATGGGCTTATAGAGCCTATGCGAAGTAACAAGAGTAAAGGAATCACAAATGGTTATAGAACCATAGATTCCAAGGCTTATATGTGGTCAATATAGGCATTTGGGTAAACCAAAGGCAATGACCCGTCTTAATGGTCAAATAAGAAACAAGAGTCATTCGGATGTCAACTAAAAAGATTAGGTGAACCAATGACGAGTAGAATGAATCATATGAATGATGTCAAAAACTTAGTGTATTGGAAATGTGTAAAGCTAGAATCATAACGAAAGCCTAAAACTAACTGTGGGTATACATACAAATATTTTGAAGTCGTGTTGCTTGCATTATGTTTCTAGTTGTAAACCACATGCGATTGGTCAATTCTGGATGGTAACCTTGATAGTTGCCACAAGGAACCTCTTAATGGGTCAAACGGGTCGGGAGAACCCGGGCTTGGTTATCATAATGTAAACCATGTCTCAGGTATGTAAATGTGTATACTTAATGCTTAAAAATGTGTTTTTTGGGACATTCTAAGGGTAGATATATAGTCCCAACTAGTCTGGTGCAAAACTGGTAAAACAGGGGAAATAGCCCAAATATTTGTAAGGCCCCAATCCCATCTTACCAAATTATATGTCATTTAAAATCAGAGTTGGAAAATTTCATATTATACTTTAGACTTTCATCCAACGTACAGGCCACATTTACAAAATCATGCGTTTAACACCATCAACTGCATGGTTGTTTACTTACAAACATTTACTACTGCAAAAATATATAAGTTAAAGTCCCCAAATACATGATGTTTGGTTCCATAATTCCTTGATTCGATCCTAGCCCGTCTGCTATCGATTCCCTGCCAGCAACACTAGTAACACGTTAGTATTAGTGGCACACAACAGCAATCAGCGCAATACACCATTTAAAAGCAAGAAAACAAAACAAAAACCCGGACAGCATCTCCAAGCGTATCGCTTGGAGTTCCTGTACTTCCAGGCGATACGCCTGGAGCCTGATTTCCAGGGCTCCAGGCCAGTTTTGCCATACTTAGTCATTTTTCTGCATTTTTCAGCTTGGTTAACCTCCAAACTTTTAAACCTGGATTTTTAGCACCATGAACTTGTAGTTACCTGCATTATGAAGATTTCCACCCAAATTCACAAATTTCATATTTGATTTCATTATTCCGAGAACGATAATGGTAACTTCTTACCAGACCCGTTTGACCCGCTAACACACCAATCACAAAACCAACTTATGTTTAGGCTTTCAATCAGAATTTCCTTCATCTTAATTCCCCTTAGCACACACACAATGTGCTAATCCACTTGAATTCAAAGTTAGGACAATCCGAGGTCCAAAACTCTCATGGTTCCTCGTCTTGCCACAACATCCAGCTCAACCCACAGTAGGTCATATACCGCAATCCTAGTTAGTCATATTACATAACCAACTTCTCAATTTGATTACCCAATGCCCTCAACACGTATAAATCATCAAACTTCCGCTTTAATGTCAAATTGTAACCAACTATTCAACACCAACCACTAGCTACTACGTGTTACCTTTAAGCTTTATTCTTGCCTTCACGTTGATGGCTCGTGCTCCCTCCCGCTTCACCTATAGTCATCACATTGATAAGATTACCATAACACATTCATGGTTCACACAATTATCATATCAACACCTAACAACTCAGAATTTTCACATATACACAATTTCATTCTCATTCAAGCATTTCCTCGAACACCTAGTGTGCATACTAAGTATTTCTATTACCAAGTACTCCATAGACCATCAACTAATCCCACATTTGATGTCAAACACTACCAATTCAGTTACTATGCATAAGTTAACACTTTCATGATATCAACCATTAATCTAGATCAATTTAACCACCCGATGACCCAACCATTCATCAAAATTTCGATTCCTATGAGGTGGGGTTTGATCATCATCCTCACCTCTACAACAACACACCAAATTTGTCATGCAAGATGAATTTAAGCATAATCCAGGTTCACTAACACATGTACTACTGATTTCATGCATCAATTTGGCATCTAGCTAAAGCTCATAAGATCAACCTACTTTAATTTCACTTACTTGACAAGAAACCCAGAAATCTAAGGTAGAAATCGAGATGTAGAAGGTCTCCTAAGCCTAAAATCGACTTCCCCTTCCAAAGTATCCAAACCACAAGCTCCAATTTGAGGATTTCTCAAGAGTTAGGGTTTCTCTCCCTCTCCTCCCCTCCTGGTCGCGATTCTGATGTCTGGGAAATTCCCAGACCAAATTTTCTTCTTTTCTTTCTATTACACATTTACCCATAACCCCCCTCTAGTTATAAGATTATTAATTCCAGCCATAACTTTAATTTACTCAATTAACCCACACATTTTTCTTTTATTTACTATTAGTCACCAACCTCCTATATTAGCAACTAATATAATTTCCGCTAATTAGTCCCTGAAAATCTCTAGTCCCGCTATTTCCACCAAGGACCCTAATAATCAAGGCTAAAATAATAAAATCAATTATTACGAAACTCGGGATGTTACAACTCCACCCCCCCCCCCCTTAAAGGGGTTTCATCCCCAAAACTAAAAATACATACTGAAATAAGTAGGGGTAGTATCTCCGCATTTCCTCCTCGGACTCCGACGTAGTGTCCGATCCTTTTCTGTGTTCCCACCTTACCATGACCTGCGCTATCACTTTATTCCTGAGCCGCTTAGTCTTGACGGTCAAGAATTGCTATCGGCCGTTCCACATAGTTCAATTTGTCATCGATCACAATGTCATTCAACGGTATGTAAGCGGTCTCATCAGCTAAACATTTCCGCAGATTAGACACGTGGAACGTGTCATTGATTCCGCTTAATTCTTTAGGTAACTCCAATTGGTAAGCATTTTGACCCACTTTAGCAAGGACTTTAAATGGCGCGATGAATCGTGGGCTTAATTTTCCCCTCTTTCAAATCTAATTACTCCCTTCCACGGGGATACTTTTAACAACACATGGTCCCCCTCTTTGAATTCAATATCTCTACGCCTCTTATCTGCGTACGATTTCTGTCGATCCTGGGCGGCCTTTAAACGCGCTCTTACGATGTGAATCTTCTCAGTAGTAGCTTTGACCACATCCTTCTGGGCCAACTCCCTTTGACCCATTTCACCCCAACACAAGGGTGTTCTACACTTCCACCCATAAAGTGACTCATATGGGGACATTCTAATACTAGCATGATAGCTATTATTGTAAGAGAATTCCACCAAAGGTAAATGAGTGTTCCAACTTCCTCCAAAATCCAACACACATGCTCGCAGCATATCCTCGAGTGTTTGGATTGTTCTCTCGCTCTGCCCATCGGTTTGAGGATGGTATGCGGTACTAAACAGTAACCGAGTACCCATACATTCCTGAAATTCCCGCCAAAATTTGGATGTAAAACGGGTGTTTCTATCTGACACTATTGATACTGGAATCCTGTGTCGCGATATGATCTCTTTTACATACACATCTGCCATTCTCTCCAAAGAATATGATTCACTAATAGGCAAGAAATGAGCACTTTTAGTTAGTCGATCCACTACCACCCATATAGCATCAAAGTCTCTCCTCGTTTTTGGTAACTTTGTGAGCAAATCCATCATGATGTGCTCCCATTTCCACTCAGGTATTTCAAGTGGTTGCAGGTTACCATACGGCTTTTGATGTTCAGCTTTGACTTGAAGACAAGTCAAACATTTCTCCACATATTTTTCTATATCCCGCTTCATGCCCGGCCACCAATATTCACGTTTTAGGTCATGATACATTTTCATGCCTCCCGGATGGATCGAATACCGAGATTTATGAGCTTCGTCTAAGAGCAGCTTTTTTACCCCGCAAGTGTTAGGAATCCATATCCGCCCAAATCGATATTTAAGACCATTGTCCTCGTGGACTAGGTCTTTCACCGCTCCCTTTATCCGCTCCTTCTTTCAATTTTCTTCTTTCACCGCTTCCTCTTGTGCTCTCTTGATTGAATCAAGGATACTTGAGGTTATAACCAGCTTCATCGATTTCACCTTGATAGGAGTGTAATCTCCTTTTCTGCTTAAGGCATCCGCAACCACATTGGCCTTTCCCGGATGATAATGAATCTCACAATCGTAATCTTTAATCAGCTCCAACCACCTTCGTTGCCTCATATTTAACTCCTTCTTATCAAACAAATATTTCAAGCTTTTGTGATTAGTATAAATGGTGCACGGAATACCATACAAATAATGCCGCCAAATTTTTAAGGCGAATACCACCGCTGCCAGCTCAAGATCATGAGTTGGATAATTAACCTCATTACTCTTCAATTGCTTCGAAGCGTAGGCTATCACCCTACCCCGCTGCATAAGTACACACCCCAAACCGAGGTATGACGCGTCCGAGTATATCACCAAATCTTCTGTCCCATCGGGTAAAGCTAACACGGGAGCATGAGTTAACTTTTCCTTTAGGGCCCAGAAAGACTCCTCCTGTTTTTCACTCCATTCGAATTTCACATCCTTCCTTGTAAGTCGAGTTAATGGCAATGCTATCTTGGAGAAATCTTGAATAAATGTCCAATAGTAGCCTGCCAATCCTAAGAAACTCCGGATTTCAGTCGGGTTCTTAGGTGTTCTCCATCCCGCTACTGCTTCGACCTTGGCAGGGTCTACTAATACTCCCTCGGCATTCATCACATGTCCCAAAAATTGTACCTCCCGCAACCAAAAGGCACACTTTGAGAACTTCGCATAGAGTTTTTTGTAACACCCGTGTCCGACCCATTTATAAAACCTGGCCCGAATTTGAACTTGTAACTAAAATTGAAGTTTTGATTTAACGATTACCAGAAGAATTCATCTAATTTAAACATTTAAATTATGTTCGGGATATTCCATAATCATTTTTGAAAGCAAAATAATACATTTACAAAGTTTTAAGTTAAACGATTTGTTTAAAACAAAAATATAGCAATTTTCAGTTTTTACGTGATTTTGGGATTCGATTTATCGTTTACCGGATTTCTTGATATTAAAATATACACTTTGGAATATCATACAATCATTTTATAACATTAAAAACCCATTTGATAAATTATAAAGCAATTTTATTAATTAAAACGCAAATAAACAAAATTACGATTTTCATGCAAAACCGGTATTAACCGGGAGTCACGTAAAATTCAAAAATCATATTTTTATGTTCCATCATGTTTTATAAGGTTAATTGCTACGTAAAATTTTAGAAGTTAACGAGTTGAACCGGGTGGTGAACGATAAAAAATAATAATAATAATAATAATAAATAAAGAAACAAAGAAAAGGAGGAAGGAAAAAAAATAATGTTGGCAACAAGTTTCAAACCAGGGACCTCCTAGTTATAGCTTCAGCACTCTTACCATTAGGTCAGCGCCACATTTGGTTTTAATGATGGTTTCCGTTGTTATATTCTATACCAGTCGAGTTCAGAACAGCTTCATTCCCAGCCACGAAATTTCGCCTTGAGCTCTACGTTTTGACTTAATTCACTGCCATAATGTGTCCTTCTGATCCAAAACTCACCCCCATACGTGTTGTAAGCCTGGGGCGACCTCCATGGCTATAAAAACCGGATCAAACCTTCGTTTATACTCACCAATTTCGAATCAAAGCATCACAAAAAACCCTCATTTTTGCCGAGATCTTCTTCTGCCAAATTCTCCCAACTCGTTTGGAGTTAGAGGCCGAAATTCTGCAGTCAAGCATCTTAAGGTATGATCTAAAATAACCTCTTTCAGTTTTGGCTAAATCGATCTCTAAGTATGCTTTCTAAAAAATGTGTTAAAATTAGGGTTCTTGAGCTTGTTTTGTGAAAATTGAGTAATTGGGTTGGAATTAGGGTCTGAATTTTTGTAGGTAATCCTAAACTAATGTGCTTTAAGAAAGACCTAAGTTAATTTCAAGTTTTGGAAAGGTTTGGTATTTTATCTAAAAATCGGTCAAAATTAGGGTTTTCACGTCGTTATTCTGCCCGAATTGAGTAAACGGTGTCGAATTAAGGTTTGGTATTTTGAGAAATATTATAATATATTATAATGAATAAAACCCTAAGTTTTTAAATTTTATAATTTGTTTTGATATTTATTTAAGAAATACGATTAAAATTAGGGTTTTCTAAACGTTGCTTAGCCAAAATTAAACAAACGGATTAAATCTAGGGCTAATCTTTTACAATATATTATAAAATAATATTTTAAGTAAAAGCCCTAATTTTATTTAATTTTATAAAATATTTTACTATTTATTTGATAATTATTTTAAAATTAGGGTTTTGAATATGATTATTAAATATTAAACAAACCGGAAAGTATTGAAACTTGATTTTTGGTCTTAGAACATATTTATACATATAATAACTATATATGAGTTCAAAAGTGATAAATGAATTAATTATCAAATAAATTACCAAAACCCTAATTTACCAATAAAGGGTAAAATGGTCTTTTGATCAAATAAGACATAACACTCCTTAAGTTCCTCGTGTCCTTAGAACCATAATCATTATCATTTCCTATAATCATTTAGCATGTTCGTTTCATTATGATAATCTCCAGATTGTTATCTCTCGCGATTGGTTCTATCTCTCGTTTCCGATCTACTTATCAGGTGAGTATCCACTAAAACCCCCTCTTTAAATATTAGGGATTGTGCCTAAATGATCAACTCGTATTATCATTCAAATGGTGATTCATTAGAATGATAATCCGCGTTGTGAGTATTCACTAAACCCCCTCCTTAAATATTGTTGGTTATGACTATTCAATTCGTATTATCATTTCTAATGGTTATTCATTCGAATGATAATCCGACTTGTGAGAAATCATACTTGCATTATCTTTTAACCTTTTTGGGGTGTAACATGTATCTCTATTCAAAATTATTTCTCTAAAACACAAACGCGATTATATGATGATTGGATACGTTCTATGTATGTTGAATATGTGTGGATTATTGTGATTGGTTTTTTCACTAGCATTGGACACTATCTCTATTTCGAAGCGTATTCAATAACACACCGAGCCGGGGTTACAGTAATAGATCTATTGGTTTGACAGCCCACTTGGCATGCTTCGCGTGTAGCGCCTTGTGATTGGAAGCCTAGTTGCCTAGGGTTTAATGCGCTCATTCATTGGCTTTAACTCACTGCTTGTTTGACTATATATATGAAAATATCTGGTTATACATATATCGCTGTTATTGAAATTATACTTATATTATTTAAACTTGTGTTTACTCACCAACTACTTTTATAGTTGACACTTTATCTTATACATGTTGCAGGAACCTATACATGAGCTATGTTGTGATCACGCTAGGATTGTTGGACCTAGATTAAAGACTTTAAATCATTTAATATGTATTTTGTATGTTTAACTTTATTGTACAATATATTTAGTTGATTAATAAAAAAGGGCATGTTTAAGTATTACAACTTATTTTAGTTGTCATGTGCATCTGGACAATCATTGCGCCCCGACATATTCCGCTGTCGGTTGGGGTGTGACATTTTTCCCTCCTTAAGGTTTCCAACACCTCACGCAAGTGTTGGGTGTGCTCCTCTTCACTCCACGAATACACCAAGATGTCATCAATAAACACAATAACGGATCGATCCAACATCAGCTTACACACGCGGTTCATAAGGTCCATGAAAGCCGCCGGTGCATTAGTCAATCCGAAGGACATTACTAAGAACTCGTAATGCCCATACCGCGTTCGAAAAGCTGTCTTTGGGACATCCTCCTCTCTCACTTTCAGCTGATGGTACCCCAATCTTAAATCAATCTTGGAGAACCAACTTGCCCCTTGTAACTGGTCAAACAGATCGTCAATTCGGGGCAACGGATATTTATTCTTCACGGTCAGCTTATTCAGCTCATGGTAGTCTATACACATCCTTAGACTACCGTCTTTCTTCTTCACAAATAACACCGGTGCACCCCAAGGGGATACACTTAGTCGAATAAATCCCTTATCAAGCAATTCCTGCAGCTTCTTCATTAATTCTTGCATCTCGTTAGGAGCTAACCAATACGGAGCTCGAGCCACCGGCTTAGCCCCGGGTACCAAATCTATCCGGATTTCCACATCCCTATCCGGTGGTATGCCCGGAAGGTCTTTGGGAAAAACGTCTAAATATTCTTGCACAACGGGTACCGCTTCAGCTTTATTACTCTCACGTTCAGTATCCACCACATGTGCCAGATAGGATTTACACCCGTGCTGGATGTATTTCCTTGCCTCCATTACTGAACATAGAGTGATCTCGTTCTTTCTTTCCCCTTGAACAACAACCTGCTTCCCGCTCGACGATATTAATTTAATCACCTTGCGGTTACACACCACATTGGCTTGGTATTTAGATAACCAATCCATTCCCACTATAACCTTGAATTCTCCCATCATCATTGGTATTAAATCAATAGAGTAATCTTCATTTTCTATGGAGATCTTACAATCACGATACACATCAAAGACTAAGACACTCTTGTTATCTGCTATTTCTACTTCTAAGGGCACAGACAGCTTGTTAATAACAAAAGAAGGGTGATGGGTAAAATCATAAGAAACAAATGATCTACTCGCCCCTGTATCAATCAATACATATGCAGGGATAGAATTGACAAGAAAGATACTTGTCACTACCCCTGGATCCACCTTTCCTTCCTCCACAGTCAGCTGATAAGATCTTCCTCTCGCTCGACGAATATCCGGCTTCACTCCGCTTTGACCCGCCCCCGCACTCGGGTTTGGGCATTCACTCTTTTTATGGCCCGTCTTTCCGCATCCAAAACATAACCGTGCAGGGATTAGGAAATTGTGATATACTATGCCCTGTTTTTCCACAACCACAGCACTGCTTTGTTAAAAAGAAACATTCTCCCTAATGCGCTCTCCCACAATGTGGGCAATCAGACGACCCACTCTTCTTGTTTTCAGCTTTCTTGGGTGATTCATTCACCCTTGGTTTCTTATTTGGGGTAGAACTGCTCTCTAATCCCTCTTCTCGCCTCTTTCCACCTGCTTTTTCAGCTCCAATTCTCTCTCTCGACAAGCACTGATCAGCTCCTCGAGAGTCACACATCGGGAAGCATTAATGAACTCCCTAAAATCAGCGTTCAGCATATTGTTAAACTGGTAGATCTTTTGCTTCTCTGTTCTCAGCAGCTCTTTACAGAATTTCACTCGATCCAGGAAGTAACTTATTACCTCCCCGATCGGTTGTCCCTTCTGAAAATGCGTGAGCATCGGATCGTCTACTCGATCTAGCTAATCGGACATTGAAACGTAATTAACCGATTGTTTTATTGATCATAATGAACAATTACAATCAGTGAAACACTCAGAAACACAACACAGAGAAATACCTTGAAAACACACACTTAAGAAATCTCACACGCTCAGAAGTCTCCAAAATACAAAGACCAATACACCTATATATACCCGCTGGTCCGAGCTTCGGCCGAACCTCAGGTTCGGCCAGTCCGAACTTCAGGTTCGGACCTAGTTCGGCCAGACCTAGATTGACTTTGATCGTTGAACTTTGCTTGATACTTCACACGACGCACATATCAGGTATCAACAAACTCCCCCTCGTCGTGTGCAGTATCTCTTTAACATCATCAACTTTGTATCTTCAACCAAACTCCCCCTCAAGTGTAGAATCCGTTCGTTCAATGAAATGAATCTTCAAACAAACTCCTCCTCAACTCGATCGTAGCTTGATCTTGAATACTTGATGACATTTTAGTGTATCTCTGGTCTTTCATCAACATCTTCAGAAGACTTGAAGTTGTGATAACATGCACATAGCAACCTGTTCAAACTTTTAAAATAACCTTGGCGCAAAACATCTCTTCGAGACTCCAAGATATGATTTTGAAAATTGATTTGTATCACGCGTTGATCAGATCGAAAATAAAGCAGAAACAAAATCTTTTTGATTTTTCAAAGTTTATGCTAAAACACACCGAAAATCTTTTTGTTCTATTCTGAAATGACATGAAATTGCAAAACAGAATCAAACACTATTTTTGGTATGAGAAAGATCACTATATGGGATCATATTGAACATAATGCACTGAACTGCATTTCAATTTCAATTAATCGAAGCACATAAGTCAATGCTGATTGCTGGTATAATTTGTCCAACTTAAACTCAGGCAGAATCATACTCATAACATCTGGATATGTTAAGGTATTGATTAGATTTGCATTGACCAGTGTATCCTACACTATCAGACATAATCAGACATTTTCAGCTTTTCTTTTCTTTTCATTTTGTGTGACAGCATTTGTGATTTTTCAAAATGCACAGTATTTTCATAATATCATCAACTGTGTTCCACGCAAAAAGAAATAAGAACGTTAAATCATCTACCTTAAGGTCGATCTTTCGATACGCAGATAAGGCCTCGGATTTAACAAAATAAGAAAATAAAACAAGTTGAAATTGTATAACCTAACAACAATCAGGTCGGTACTTCCGTACACGCAGAGAAAGTCCGGTGAGTTATACGAAACACCAATGAAAATAAAGCAGAACGTCAAACGAACAACAATCAGGTCGATCTTTCGATACGCGGAGAAAGTCCGATCGTTTGACAAAATAAAGAAAATCAAACAAGTTTAAATCTTTGCAAAATGAACACATGTATACACAGTGACTTCTCATTTTGAAATTTCACACTTATTTTTCTTTTTGTGTCATGAAATATGCATCAAGATGTTATCCACATGGTCAAGCATTAGTACTTAGTGTATATCACATTCTGAATACTTTCTGATTTGCCGAGCCTACCAAGCATATCAAACAATGATCTTATGGCCCTTTCATCTACTCTATCCATGAGTCAGATACGTAAGCCAATGTACCATCATTTCCCAATGATCAATTTCTCACAATTTTATATATTTGGCATGTATTACCTTCTCCCCATAACATGCATTTTCTCAATTACTTCCCCTTACTTACAATTCTCCCCCTTAAAATGAAAACTCTATTTTTGGATTTTCATTTTACACAAAAAACGAGACTCTATTTTTGGGTTTTTGAGAAAAAACATGTAAGCAAAGAAAATTGATCAATCAACACGGATATTTTTCTGTTTTAGAAATCAGAAATTGCAGATTAGAAAGATGTATCATGAAATTTAAATTAAGCAGAATACTCCTCCATCAACAACTTTGCAATCGTCGATAGGTCTTCTAGAAGTACCTGCACACTGGTTAAACTAATTAGTCCAAAAATTACCCGAAGCAAATTGCTTCTGGTCGACCAGTGTCCTTGTTTTGTTTAGAAACCACTTTAGGTTTCCATTGTTGTTGTTTTGGTAATTCAGTTTTTGATGAAACAATCACAGGTCACTGTGATGGAGAACCTACATTTTGAACCTTTGAAAACATTGGAACAAAACGTTTTTGTTTATGAAAGAATGTAGGTTTAATTTCATAAAAAACTCTGCCTTGTTCATCAAAGAACTTTGGTGTGGCAGGTTTACCAAAAACTGATTTCTTGTGAAATCTTTGGGGTGAATCAGCAGGTGATGGACAATCTTTTGCCATATGCCCTGGACGACGGCAAATATAACAGATTCTTGTCGTTTTGTCCCATCTTTGATGTACCTGCGAAGAACACACATGAATATCTCGAACATGATCAGAATGAGAATCATATACCTGATGTCTGTGATCATGTACCCATTTGGATGTAGGGCTTCGAGATTGAGAACTGTCAGAAGAAATGGTAGCTTTCACAAAGACCTCAGCAATCTTTCGAGCATCAACACAATGAAGAGGAAATTCTTTGTCAGAAAATAATTGATCTGAACCCTTAAGTTTGTAAAACCGCTCGGGTTGAATTTTATCAGCTTGAAAAACTTCCTTTTTCACTTGCTTCATCTTTAACTTCTTCAAATCTTGAGATGATGATGCTGGAACCTTCTCAGTTTTGTTTTGCATCCTGTGAAAACCCAATCCTTCATGCTTTCCAGAAATTTTCTCCTCAGGTGAACCATGACCATGCTTCGCTAATCGAGAAAATTCAGCTTTTACTTCAGTGACATTCTTTTGATCATAAAAAATCTTTTCATCAAACTCTGGTTGAGATAGAAGCTTGTCACTAGAAGTAGCCGACTTCTCATTATCAGCAGACGATGATCCAGATACAAACTTTGGTGCAGCAGAAACCTTAGATGTCTTTTCCTTCTTCTTCTTATTCTTCCTGTTCTTCTTCTTCGGCACAACTTTCTCATCCTCAGCAGTAGATGACGAAACCTTTGAATAATCAAATTCATCAACTTGTTCCTTCACTTCTTTGACAGCTTCTTTGATATGAGTAGGGGGTGATGCAGTCTTATCAAACATTTTCTCAAAATTCGCATCATTAGCTAAGAAGCTTGTGAAAACTTGAGAATTTGACACATTATTGAGTAATCGGGTAGCATCAAGAACTTGAACTTTCAAATCAGAAATTTTTTGTTGAGCCTCAGCAAATTCCTTTTCTTTAGCAATCAATCGCTTTGCGACTTTGTGAGTTTCAAATTTTTGCAGGCGGAGATTATCAAGTCCTTCATGTAACTCCTTTTTCAATTTATCCTCGTTTCTCTTTTGAATCTCTAAATTTGCAGCTTGAACTTTATTAACACGAACTAACTTCCGCTTCTCATCTAACAATTTTTCCATGTCAACTTGATATGCTTCAATCTTAGCATTTGATTCTTCAACATTCTTTGTAAGCAGATCAAGTTTGACCTTTGATTTATCAAACAAATTCTGAAAATCATTAGCAGTGTCTTCAGCCTCATCCTTCCATTTCTTTATTTGATTGAACAAATCCTCCTTTTGTTCTTCTAAAATGTCAATTCTATCAGCAAGCATCTGTTCATTTTCTCGAACAAATCCTCCTTCATTTTTCAACATCAACTCCTTCTCATTGGTATTAGACACTTCTAATTCTTCCTTTACTGCTTTTAAATTCTCTGAAAGCTTTTGAATTTCATGTAATAATGAAGTATTTTCTGTCATCAGACTCTCCATATTCTCAGCAGATTCATAAGAACTTGGATTTGAACTAGTATCAGAACTAGTTTCTTAACAAAAATCTTCTTGTTGATCATGAGTAACTATCAAAGCAGATGAATCATATCCAAACTGTTGACCCCAATCATATACACCATCATTTTGAGCCATCAAAGCTGTGGTCTTGCTTGTGTTACTAGTAGATGGTTGAGTAAAACCAGGCTTTGGTGATAGAGGAACACCAGACTTATTTGCATGTGCCTGATGACAATCTTTAGCAAAATGTCCAAGTTGTGAACATTTGTAACACTTTAATTTGGACTTGTCAAAACCCAATTTATCACCAGAAATATTCCTTCCATGTTTCTTAAAGAATCTTTTAGATCTTTGACACAACATAGCATATTGCCAAGATACATCCAATTCAGTTAGTTGATCATCATCAAGAGCATCAAGATCCTCACTAGTTAACTTTGCATCAGCAACATTTTTGAGAATCAAACCAAAATATGATGAAATCAATGCAGAAATCATTTTGGCACAATCATTTGTTGATTCACCTGAAAAAGCATTTTGACTTGAAAATTTTGGAATTGTGAAATTGCAACCCCTTGAAGAATTATTATCAGAATTTCCTGAAACTCCAGCTATAAAAGCAACACTTGGTGCGGTATTCTGATTTGGTTTAGACTTTGCACTCATGCTTGCACTATTCTCACCATGATACAGTTCAGGATTCTGCAAAGTAGCAGTTGATTTCTTTGAGTTTAACATTTCCATTTCACGAACATGAAGTTTTCCAGTAAGCTCGTGAAATGTCATGGTAGAATAATCCTTGTCATGAGTGAGCAATAAAACATAATTCTCCCACTTTTCAGGTAATGCTTCCATGATCTTTTCCTTTAAATCCGCATCAGATTTTTCAATTCCAACAACCTTCAATTCACTAATCAAATGTGAAAATCTTTAAACTAGAGCAGTAATGTTTTCATTGTCATAATTCTGAAAATTATCAAATTCTTTGTTCAAGACTTTCTTTCGACTCTTCTTATAATCAGCATTTCCTACACATCTTGCGGATAAAGCATCCCACAATTGCTTAGATTTCTTGCAAGTGCTAAATTGATGAAGCAATTCAGTAGGTAAAGCCATAGTAAGATAACCATAAACTTTCTTTTCAAGCTCATAACTTTTTCCTTCTTCAGCATCAAAGTCTTGAATTTCTTTAAGATCTCCATCTTCCATTGGTCGTTCATACAACTTTCGAATTGGAATCCATAAATCAATGTCATTTGTGCTAATGTAAGCAGAAAATCGTTTCTTCCAATTTTGATAATCTTCCAGCTTCAATAATTTGGGAACTTTCTGGCTTGTTCCAATTTCATTATCAAAATTCAGCATGGTTTGCATGGCACTTTGCATTGCAGCAAACGCGTGAAATTCCGACATCGTTCGAAAAAGTAAGATTCTGTCGTCCGAACTCTCTTCGAACTTATAACTAAGCTCCGAACTCTGTCCGAACCTAAAACCAAACTCCGAACGTTGTCCGAACTTTAAAAGTGTTAAATCAGTAATTTAGTTTTTGTAAACAACCAAAGGAATGAAGAGATTAGGAATGATTTACTTGATGCAAAAACTCGTATGTAAAATGATGGAGATGTAACTTTTGGTTAAAAAACTATTTTTTATGTGAATCTTAAACATAATTATGTATTAAATTTTAGTAATTAAACCTGTGTAATACACGGGTTTAAAAGAGTTAAATCAATAGTGTTTTTATGTTTTCGAGTGTATGCTGAAACCATAAACGATCAATTTAAAATGATAACTTAAAGATATTTTTGTAATAATAATTATAGAGTACATTACTTACAATTACTTACAATAAGGGATAATAAAACAAGAACATCTATTTACAAATTTGTAAATATTTATTTGTAGACAACATTTGATGTTTTATTTGTCACATTGCCATCTTTATCAACGATCAATAGCTTAAGTCCGGATCTACTCTTGACTCTTGAGAATTCCACGTACAACTGACCATGGGTGAAAACGGGATTCTTCATAAACAAACCAACTTTGGATAACGACTGACCTTGACTCTTATTTATAGTCATTGCAAAACAAATTCTGATCGGAAATTGTCTTCTCTGAAATTTAAATGGATTTTTTTTTTGTCAGAAGGTGTTAAAGAAATTCTAGGGATCAAAGTTCTATGTCCAATGTTGCTGCCAGATATGATCTCAGCTTCTATAACACGCTTGCCAAGTGATATAATCTGTAGTCTAGTTCCATTGCATAAGCCGCTTTTCTGATCAATATTCCTTAACAGCATAACTGGAACCCCAACCTTTAACACTAATCTGTGGTCTGGCAAACCTGAGATTTTAAGTCCATTTAGAACATCAGGTGAGTATAGATTTGCATCAAAGTTATCATGGACATAATCTGACGGACATAGCGATAGCAATCGATCATTAAGTTCTGAAACAACTTCATTTTTTGGTGCAAGGATTGCTCGTTCTTGAAAGAAGGTTGGATTTTTGAAATTATCAAGAATAAACGGATATACAAACTCAATTAAATCTGAAATAGGATCGGATGAGTCAGCAATAAGAAGGCCTTCTGGTATATCGATAATGGCTTAACCGTCATTGTCGCCACCAACATTTCCTTCTCCTAAATTAAGTAGCCATTGTGTGAATTCCCTTGTTGCTCCAATATCAGAATTTTGATTTCCTACAGTTAACCGCATATTTTTGGTTAATCTAAGGACTTTGCATTTCCTCCAAAGGTGGGACAAACTTAAAGAAGCTTTAACAGTGTCGTGTCGCGTTCCACCTTGAACAACAAGGAGTATTTGTCTAAAGTCACCTCCAAAAATAACAACCTTTCCTCCAAATGGCAGTTGACAATTTCTTTCACTTGTAGAGCTGAATATGTCTTTCATTGTTCTATCTAAAGCCTCAAACGCATGCTTATGAACCATTGGAGCTTCGTCCCAAATAATCAAATTTGTTTTTCTTAATAGATGGGCAACGTCACTCCCCGGCTGTATATGACAAATAGAATCTTCGGTGACATTCAAAGGAATCAGAAATCTAGAATGAGTTGTTCTGCCTCCGGTTAATAATGAAGAATCAATTCCACTTGAAGCTACATTCAAGACTATTTCACCTTTTGATCTTATGGCAGCAGATAATGTCTTCCATAGATATGTTTTACCAGTTCCACCATAACCATACACAAAAAAGACACCTCCTTTATTATCTTCCACGGATGTCATGATAACGTCAAATAAGGTTCGTTGTTCATGCGTTAATGAATTAAATAGATTTTTAAACTCATTTTCTAGATCATTTTGGTCGTATGACAGCTCTTCAATAATCAACCGATTGTTTGAAGAAGATACACACTCAACGTCAGGGTAAGGCATACTTGGATAATTTCGAAGGCTGGAATTCATGCGAACTAAGATTTGTTCAATTTCAAACAAAGTCAAGTTCTTAAGTTGGTCAGGTGTAAGCTCTAAACCTGTAACATTATATATTAAAGAAACAAAATATTTTAAACAAAATATATTAATAAAAGTATTTAATCACGATTAGTATGTTTTAATAATATTAAGAAAACTACTATACCTGGAGACTTCAAAAGTAGTTGTTGCTTGAAAAGAATACCATCAGACAACTTTTCCCAAGTATTTTCCCAAACGAAACCGGTCTAGATAGAGTATTTGAAGTTAACATCGTTGAGAATAGATTTCGTAGATAAAACCCAGAACCCGCATGACTTGCCTCTACAATTGCTTCAATATATTCCATGTCATCGTCTAATAGCCCAAGTGAGTAGTACATGTCTCTAAAAGTAGGTAAAATATTTTCATTGAATGTTCGAATCTCTTCAAATGATCTAGGACCACGAATTTGGTTTAGAAGAATTCTTAGAAAATAAGCTTCACCAAGAGAAGGGGACACTGAATGAATTCTACCGATTAGAAAATCCCCTTTTCCGAGGTTCCCAAGAACGCTCACTACTTTTCCAAACAAACTGAGTAGGGAACTCAACGTATGTAAGGTTACGTTTTTCTTCATACTTCTCATGACATTTCATCCACGATAAGAACATGGAAGAGGCCACAGAAGGTTTGTCCAAGACATCGTCAATATCCTCATCTGCACCGTATACGACCTGTTGTTGACCAGGGAGATGGAAGGGCAACCTTGTAACAGAAGGGGTGTGGTGATGAACATCATATCCGAAGATTCGCCATGATGCTTCGCATGCAGATAAATATCTACAATTAAAAAAATTGTTTATTTCATCTATTGTTGGTTCTTCAACATCCTGTTTATCGCCTTCAACAACTATGACAACAGCTCTATCAGGGCCTTTGTTTATATATTTAAACAAATACTTTATGGATGAAGCTTGGTTGCACCACTCTATATTTATATGCGTATGGTATCTTTTCAGCAGAACCTTGTTATAGGGAACTACATTTCTATTATCTAGCCTAGCACCTAATTTTTCAACAAAGAAATCATTTTTCCGTCTTCTATATAAAGGATAGCCTTCTTTATCAATAGAAGTTTGATCGCGGAACTTCTTTGGGAAATTTTTGGAACAATTTCCATCAATCATGCATGGGCATTTAATATTATCAGCATCACAAGGACCATGCATCATCAACTCACTAACAAATTCATACAATTCAGGGTCTTCTTTTTTATCTGGAAGCTCAGCAGAAATAATTGGATCGACTTGCTCAACAGATGGGACCTTATAATCTCTATGTATAAATAGGCATATATGAGCGTGAGGTAAACCACGCTTCTGAAACTCCACTGTATAAACAACTACAAACATAGTGGAAAAAGTTGTTATGAAAAATTATTTAAATTAGACAACAATACGAAATGGTATAATCATAATCACAATGAAATTTTGTCATAATCATACCTGCTTGAACTTTACCTAACATTAACTTATCCTTTAAATCTTTAATCAATGAATCAAGCTTTATTTTAAATAATCTGCATAAGATATCAGGCTTGTCTTCCGGTTTAAGGGTGGTGTCTTCTAGTACTCTTTGAACTTCTAGCCATTTAGGATTGCATGTAATTGTTATAAAAAAATCAGGGTATCCAAACCACTTACAAATAGACATGGCGTCTAAATAATTCTGCATCATGTACCGAGCACCACCAGTAAAAGAAGAAGGCAGTATAACACGTTGTCCAGTGTTTGAGATATCAGTATTGCCTTGATTTTTGATATTACGTAGATTCTCATACGACTCACGTCTAAGAGTTGGTTGTTTGCCACGTATAAAAAAGAGTCGTTCGCTTTCAATCATTGTATATGCATCAACTAAAAATTGTTGGAAAAGCCTCCTTGAATTTAGAATCACTGAGAACTGATTAAGCCTGTCTTGAATCCTGAATGCAAAGAATTCCCTCATTGTACAGTTTGGTCGTTTGCTTTTACATAAAGGCGTAACATCTCTATGAGGGATGTCAACTCTGTAACCATCATCATCATAAGGGAACAGAAGAGGATACTGAAGAGGAAGGTATGAAGGATGTAATTCACTTATACGCTTTATAGTACTTGATCTAGTTTGTACTATAGTATCTCGACTTTCGGTCGAATCACCAATGTCTCCTACAATTAATGCCGCAAGTTCAGAAGCGGTCGGTAGGTTATATGTCCTTCCGTCTTGTGTCCTTTTACCAATAAGGCGAAGTTTCAGGTCAGCATGAGGTTTTTCCATAAAACAATATCTGACCATCCGAAAAGATTTCACCAATACATTTTCTGAATCTAACATGAGCTTTAAGTATTTTATAATCTGAAGATCAAGCAATTTAGTACTTGATTTTTTCCCATTTGTTGATTCACTGAAAGAAAAAGGAAAAATGGAATTTAGATTCTTTATTTATTATATATATATATAATAGATAGATATATGGATTATATAGTAATAATATAATTGTAAATTTTACATTAATGTTAAAAGATACCTAAAAATTTCTTGTCTATTTGAAACCTCATTCTCCGTATCATATATATATAATTGAGAGAATTTTGGCTTGTCTCCAATTGCAGATAAAAGACTTCCAAGACTATGATAATTTTCACCACTTAATCTGAATATAAATAGAGCTTTACCTTTGTTAATAGATGAGTCAATTTTGCCACCCATAGATGTAAAAGAGAACATTGAATTGTATCGGCGAATGTTCTTCAAGAAAAATTTGCTTTTTGAATCTTCGTTCAGAAAAAGGTTCAGATAGTCTTGCTTGGGTTCCTTTAATTTCGGTAGTTGAACCTTGCCATAACCACAACAAATTGAATAACGTTTTTTAGCACGATTTTTAACTACTCTTGATGCTTTATCTTTCCATATTTTGGCAAAACATACTTCACATACAACACTTTGATCACCGTGATCCAAGTAATCTGTTGAATATTTTTTTTCAATTAGAATATATTGTTAATTGTTAGAAGTTATAAAAAGCTTCAAGTTTAGAAACTATATGTTATAGAAAATTTAAAATAAATATTACCTTTTGAGATGGCTGCAAACCACTACCTCTTCTGTGAGGTCTATCATAGGTATATCATAAATATCAACCATCTTCGATTTTAATTTATGTTTTCCTGACGATAACCTTTTTAGAGAAAAATGAGTACTAAACGATGATGAATTAGTAGTTGATGTCCAATTACACGATATATAATACCGTCTATTATTGGATGAAGATGTTGTATCGTTGTTATTAGCTATATCTGAAAATATATAAACATATAAAAGGAGTTTAACTCAAAGTAATTGTAACAAAAAAACGGACTGACTTTTGAATATAGATTATGGATATATCAAACTTTATCAGGCACTTTTTCTCTTGTGATACTTTTGGGGTAAATAGATGGTAAGTTACTATGTATAATTATAAGATGTAGATTTATCTACACTTCGATTTTCTTTGTTGTCCCCATGAGTAATATTGGTTGAGAAAATTAGCCTTATTATTAATATTATTATTATAATTATTATTTATCATTATAATTATTATTATACACTTCGATTTTCTTAGTTGTCCCCATGAGTAATATTGGTTGAGAAAATTAGCATCTAATTATTATTATTATTATTATTATTATTATTATTATTATTATTATTATTATTATTATTATTATTATTATTATTATTATTATTATTATTATTATTATTAGCAAATTGATCATTATCGTTGATGTTGTTATTATCATTATTATTATTATTACTATTTTGTAAATAGTTTGAGAGACTTACCAATGGATCTTAAAGTCATCCGTGAAGATTGAGAAATGAATGAAGAATGGATTTTTTATGAGGCAGACATACATTTGCCTTTTTTTGAATCCAAATAGAATTTCCGGATTCTTCGCATATGTTTAGGGTCACTTTTGTCCAAGTACGTATCTAAAAATTTGAAAAAGAAAAACATATAGAAGATTATTGGTTGTTCAATACTATAAATACTATAAATGATAGTATACAAAATATATATA
>JBCNJP010000025.1:47388767-47406002 GCA_039602395.1 Deinandra increscens subsp. villosa
AGCCTGATTTCCAGGGCTCCAGGCCGGTTTTGCCATACTTAGTCATTTTTCTGCATTTTTCAGCTTGGTTAACCTCCTAACTTTTAAACCTGGATTTTTAGCACCATGAACTTATAGTTACCTGCATTATGAAGATTTCCACCCAAATTCACAAATTTCATATTTGATTTCATTATTCCGAGAATGATAATGGTAACTTCTTACCAGACCCGTTTGACCCGCTAACACACCAATCATAAAACCAACTTATGTTTAGGCTTTCAATCAGAATTTCCTTCATCTTAATTCCCCTTAGCACACACATAATGTGCTAATCCACTTGAATTCAAAGTTGGGACAATCCGAGGTCCAAAACTCTCATGGTTCCTCGTCTTGCCACAACATCCAGCTCAACCCAAAGTAGGTCCTATACCGCAATCCTAGTTAGTCATATTACATAACCAACTTCTCAATTTGATTACCCAATGCCCTCAACACGTATAAATCATCAAACTTCCGCTTTAATGTCAAATTGTAACCAACTATTCAACACCAACCACTAGCTACTACGTGTTACCTTTAAGCTTTATTCTTGCCTTCACGTTGATGGCTCGTGCTCCCTCCTGCTTCACCTATAGTCATCACATTGATAAGATTACCATAACACATTCATGGTTCACACAATTATCATATCAACACCTAACAACTCAGAGTTTCACATATACACAATTTCATTCTCGTTCAAGCATTTCCTCGAACACCTAGTGTGCATACTAAGTATTTCTATTACCAAGTACTCCATAGACCATTAACTAATCCCACATTTCATGTCAAACACTACCAATTCAGTTACTATGCATAAGTTAACACTTTCATGATATCAACCATTAATCTATATCAATTTAACCACCTAATGACCCAACCATTCATCAAAAATTCGATTCCTATGAGGTGGGGTTTGATCATCATCCCCACCTCTACAACAACACACCAAATCTGTCATGCAAGATGAATTTAAGCATATTCCAGGTTCACTAACACATATACTACTGATTTCATGCATCAATTTGGCATCTAGCTAAAGCTCATAAGATTAACCTACTTTAATTTCACTTACTTGACAAGAAACCCAGAAATCTAAGGTAGAAATCGAGATGTAGAAGGTCTCCCAAGCCTAAAATCGACTTCCCCTTCCAAAGTATCCAAACCACAAGCTCCAATTTGAGGATTTCTCAAGAGTTAGGGTTTCTCTCCCTCTCCTCCCCTCCTGGTCGCGATTCTGATGTCTGGGAAATTCCCAGACCAAATTTTCTTCTTTTCTTTCTATTACACATTTACCCATAACCCCCCTCTAGTTATAAGATTATTAATTCCAGCCATAACTTTAATTTACTCAATTAACCCACACATTTTTCTTTTATTTACTATTAGTCACCAACCTCCTATATTAGCAACTAATATAATTTCCGCTAATTAGTCCCTGAAAATATCTAGTCCCGCTATTTCCACCAAGGACCCTAATAATCAAGACTAAAATAATAAAAATCAATTATTACGAAACTCGGGATGTTACAACTCCACCCCCCCCCCCCCCCCTTAAAGGATTTTCGTCCCCAAATCTAAAACTACATACTTAAATAAGTAGGGGTAGTATCTCCGCATTTCCTCCTCGGACTCCCACGTAGTGTCCGATCCTTTTCTGTGTTCCCACCTTACCATGGCCTGCTCTATCATTTATTCCTGAGCCGCTTAGTCTTGAGGTCAAGAATTGCAATCGGCCGTTCCACATAATTCAATTTGTCATTGATCACAATGTCATTCAGCGGTATGTAAGCGGTCTCGTCAGCTAAACATTTCCGCAGATTAGACACATGGAACGTGTCATGGATTCCGCTCAATTCTTCAGGTAACTCCAATTGGTAAGCATTTTGACCCACTTTAGCAAGGACTTTAAATGGCCCGATGAATCGTGGGCTTAATTTTCCCCTCTTTCAAATCTAATTACTCCCTTCCACGGGGATACTTTTAACAACACATAGTCCCCCTCTTTAAATTCAATATCTCTACGCCTCTTATCTGTGTACGATTTCTGTCGATCCTGGGCGGCCTTTAAACGCACTCTTACGATGTGAATCTTCTCAGTAGTAGCTTTGACCACATCCTTCTGGGCCAACTCCCTTTGACCCACTTCACCCCCAACACAAGGGTGTTCTACACTTCCGCCCATAAAGTGACTCATATGGGGACATTCCAATACTAGCATGATAGCTATTATTGTAAGAGAATTGCACCAAAGGTAAATGAGTGTCCCAACTTCCTCCAAAATCCAACACACACGCTCGCAGCATATCCTCGAGTTTTTGGATTGTTCTCTTGCTCTGCCCATCGGTTTGAGGATGGTATGCGGTACTAAACAGTAACCGAGTACCCATACATTCCTGAAATTCCCGCCAAAATTTAGATGTAAAACGGGTGTTTCTATCTGACACTATTGATACTGGAATCCTGTGTCGCGATATGATCTCTTTTACATACACATCTGCCATTCTCTCCGAAGAATATGATTCACTAATAGGCAAGAAATGAGCACTTTTAGTTAGTCGATCCACTACCACCCATATAGCATCAAAGTCTCTCCTCGTTTTTGGTAACTTTGTGAGCAAATCCATCGTGATGTGCTCCCATTTCCACTCAGGTATTTCAAGTGGTTGCAGGTTACCATACGGCTTTTTATGTTCAGCTTTGACTTGAAGACAAGTCAAACATTTCTCCACATATTTTACTATATCCCGCTTCATGCCCGGCCACCAATATTCACGTTTTAGGTCATGATACATTTTCGTGGCTCCCGGATGGAACGAATACCGAGATTTATGAGCTTCGTCTAAGAGCAGCTCTTTTACCCCGCAAGTGTTAGGAATCCATATCCGCCCAAATCGATATTTAAGACCATTGTCCTAGTGGACTAGGTCTTTCACCGCTCCCTTTATCCGCTCCTTCTTCCAATTTTCTTCTTTCACCGCTTCCTCTTGTGCTCTCTTGATTGAATCAAGGATACTTGAGGTTATAACCAGCTTCATCGATTTCACCTTGATAGGAGTGTAATCTCCTTTTCTGCTTAAGGCATCCGCAACCACATTGGCCTTGCCCGGATGATAATGAATCTCACAATCGTAATCTTTAATCAGCTCCAACCACCTTCGCTGCCTCATATTTAACTCCTTCTGATCAAACAAATATTTCAAGCTTTTGTGATCAGTATAAATGGTGCACGGAATGCCATAAAAATAATGCCGCCAAATTTTTAAGGCGAATACCACCGCTGCCAGCTCAAGATCGTGAGTTGAATAATTAACCTCATTACTCTTCAATTGCTTCGAAGCGTAGGCTATCACCCTACCCTGCTTCATAAGTACACACCCCAAACCGAGGTATGACGCGTCCGAGTATATCACCAAATCTTCCGTCCCATCGGGTAAAGCTAACACGGGAGCATGAGTTAACTTTTCCTTTAGGGCCCAAAAAGACTCCTCCTGTTTTTCACCCCATTCGAATTTCACATCCTTCCTTGTAAGTCGAGTTAATGGCAAGGCTATCTTGGAGAAATCTTGAATAAATGTCCTATAGTAGCCTGCCAATCCTAAGAAACTCCAGATTTCAGTCGGGTTCTTAGGTGTTCTCCATCCCGCTACTACTTCGACCTTGGCAGGGTCTACTAATACTCCCTCGCCATTCACCACATGTCCCAAAAATTGTACCTATCGCAACCAAAAGGCACACTTTGAGAACTTCGCATAGAGTTTTTTGTAACACCCGTGTCCGACCCATTTACAAAACCCGACCCGAATTTGAACTTGTAACACAAATCGAAGTTTTGATTTAACGATTACCAGAAGAATTCGTCTAATTTAAACATTGAAATTATGTTCGGGATATATTATAATCATGTTTGAAAGAAAAATAATACATTTACAAAGTTTTAAGTTAAACGATTTGTTTAAAACAAAAATAAAGCAATTTTCAGTTTTTACGCGATTTCGGGATTCGATTTATCGTTTACCGGATATCTCGAGGTTTTTATATTAACATATACACTTTGGAATATCATACAATCATTTTAAAAACCCATTTGATAAATTATAAAGCAATTTTATTAATTAAAACGCAAATAAACAAAATTACGATTTTCATGCAAAACCGGTATTAACCGGGAGTCACGTAAAATTCAAAAATCATATTTTTATGTTCCATCATGTTTTATAAGGTTATTATGAATTGCTTCGTAAAATTTTAGAAGTTAACGAGTTGAACCGGGTAGTGAACGATAAAATAATAATAATAATAATAATAATAATAATAATAATAATAATAATAATAATAATAATAATAATAATAATAATAATAATAATAATAATAATAATAATAATAATAAATAAAGAAACAAAGAAAAGGAGGAAGGAAAAAAAATAATGCTGGCCACAAATTTCGAACCAGGGACCTCCTGGTTATAGCTTCAGCACTCTTACCATTAGGCCAGCGCCACATTTGGTTTTAATGATGGTTTCCGTTGTTATATTCTATACCAGTCGAGTTCAGAACAACTTCATTCCCAGCCACGAATTTTCGACTTGAGCTCTACGTTTTGACTTAATTGACTGCCATAACGTGTCCTTCTGATCCAAAACTCACCCCCATACGTGTTGTAAGCCTGGGGCGACCTCCATGGCTATAAAAACCGGATCAAAACTTCGTATATACTCACCAATTTCGAATCAAAGCATCACAAAAACCCTCATTTTTGGAGAGATCTTCTTCTGCCAAATTCTCCCAACTCGTTTGGAGTTAGAGGCCGAAATTCTGCAGTCAAGCATCTTAAGGTATGATCTAAAATAACCTCTTTCATTTTTGGCTAAATCGATCTCTAAGTATGCTTTCTAAAAATGTGTTAAAATTAGGGTTCTTGAGCTTGTTTTGTGAAAATTGAGTAATTGGGTTGGAATTAGGGTCTGAATTTTTGTAGGTAATCCTAAAATAATGTGTTTTAAGAAAGACCTAAGTTAATTTCAAGTTTTCGAAAGGTTTGGTATATTATCTAAAAATCGGTCAAAATTAGGGTTTTCACGTCGTTATTCTGACCAAATTGAGTAAAGGGTGTCGAATTAAGGTTTGGTATTTTGAGGAATATTATAATATATTATAATGAATAAAAACCTAAGTTTTTACAATTTTATAAATTTTTTTTGATATTTATTTAATAAATACGATTAAAATTAGGGTTTTCTAAACGTTGCTTAGCCAAAATTAAACAAACGGATTAAATCTAGGGCTAATCTTTTACAATATATTATAAAATAATATTTTAAGTAAAAGCTCTAATTTTATTTAATTTTATAAAATATTTTACTATTTATTTGATAATTATTTTAAACTTAGGGTTTTGAATATGATTATTAAATATTAAACAAACCGGAAATTATTGAAACTTAATTTTTGGTCTTAAAACAAATTTATACATATAATAAGTATATATGAGTTCAAAAGTGATAAATGAATTAATTATTAAATAAATTACCAAAACCCTAATTTACCAATAAAGGGTAAAATGGTCTTTTGATCAAATAAGACATAACACTCCTTAAGTTCCTCGTGTCCTTAGAACCATAATCATTATCATTTCCTATATTCATTTAGCATGTTTGTTTCATTAGGATATTCTCCAGATTATTATCTCTCGCGATTGGTTCTATCTCTCGTTTCCGATCTACTTATCAGGTGAGTATCCACTAAAACCCCCTCTTTAAATATTAGGGATTGTGCCTAAATGATCAACTCGTATTATCATTCAAATGGTGATTCATTAGAATGATAATCCGCGTTATGAGTATTCACTAAACCCCCTCCTTAAATATTGTTGGTTATGACTATTCAATCCGTATTATCATTTCTAATGGTGATTCATTCGAATGATAATCCGACTTGTGAGAAATCATACTTGCATTATCTTTTAACCTTTTTGGGGTGTAACACGTATCTCTATTCAAAATTATTTCTCTAAAACAGAAACGCGATTATATGATGATTGGATACGTTCTATGTATGTTGAATATGTGTGGATTATTGTGATTGGTTTTTTCACTAGCATTGGACACTATCTCTATTTTGAAGCGTATTCATTAACACACCGAGCTGGGGTTACAGTAATAGATCTATTGGTTTGACAGCCCACTTGGCATGCTTCGCGTGTAGCGCCTTGTGATTGGAAGCCTAGTTGCCTAGGGTTTAATGCGCTCATTCATTGGCTTTAACTCACTGCTTGTTTGACTATATATATGAAAATATCTGGTTATACATATATCGTTGTTATTGAAATTATACTTATATTATTTAAACTTGTGTTTACTCACCAACTACTTTTATAGTTGACACTTTATCTTATACATGTTGCAGGAACCTATACATGAGCTATGTTGTGATCACGCTAGGATTGATGGACCTAGATTAAAGACCTTAAATCAGTTAATATGTATTTTGTATGTTTAACTTTATTGTACAATATCTTTAGTTGATTAATAAAAAAGGACATGTTTAAGTATTACAACTTATTGTAGTTGTCATGTGCATCTGGAGAATCATTGCGCCCCGACATATTCCGCCGTCGGTTGGGGTGTGACATTTTTCCCTCCTTAAGGTTTCCAACACCTCACGCAAGTGTTGGGCGTGCTCCTTTTCACTCCACGAATACACCAAGATGTCATCAATAAACACAATAACGGATCGATCCAACATCGGCTTACACACGCGGTTCATAAGGTCCATGAAAGCCGCCGGTGCATTAGTCAATCCGAAGGACATTACTAAGAACTCGTAATGCCCATACCGCGTTCGAAAAGTTGTCTTTGGGACATCCTTGTGACGCCCACTCCCAGACTTGGCACCAGGAGGGGTCACTTATCGGATTTACTCATGAACACGTGGCACAACAGAGATAAGCAGCGGAAAATTTAAAACTTTTATTTATAATATAAGCCAAGTACGTAAAGTAACTGAGATAATTTACAATCTATCTATATAGCGACTAACTATATCCGTCTTTATTTTTCTACAACTAGCCAGCACTTCCAACCGCTTCTCTAATAGCTTGCCCGATCATTCCCTTATCACGAGGGCTCCGCCCTTGCTCCCAGACGTCTCACCTAAACCTGACATACATATGGTTTTGGGAAAAGGTCAGCTTACGCTGGTGAGTTCTACATTTTAAAACATTACCTCGTTCGTGAGGTTAAAACCTTTGAACCTGCAAAAATCCCTTTTTACAACATTTATCAAGTATAACACATAACAAGTCATACATAACATAACATCATAACCATACACGTTTCTCTAGAAAACATCTACCTCCATAACCTTTAACTCCTATGACCTGAATTCCATACACCTCTATACCTTCTGGTCTCGAATACTGCTCAGGTGACTTTATCGGAAGCCCCCAACCTCAGTACCGACAACCGTTTCGTTTCTTCTATACCTTCCCGGTCTCGAAGACTGCTCAGGTGACTTCATCTGGAAGCACCCAACCATTCAGCAACGACAACCGTTCTACATTCCGTTCTTCCAGTTTCGAATACCGCTCAGGTGACTTCGTCTGGAAGCCCCCAACCTCAGTATCGACCTCTGTTCACGTAACCTTAACTCTTTAGACGTTCCATTCTATCGAACATCTCTTTAACCACCACAGTACTACTACCCGCCCCTAGTTAGATATTCAAATGACTCAGGTGTGCTAATAAACATGATAATGTACTCATATACTGCAACAAGTGAACATTCCCCAATTTACCTAGGTGTATGTATACAGGATGTACCAGCGGCGTATCCTCCAGACTTTCAATATACCGGGTAACTATACTACCATGCTTGTATACAGGATGTACCAGCGGCGTATCCACCACATAATAATATAGCAAATGCACCACCTGTTCTCATATAATCATACATTCTCACTTGTGCGTTTATTAACAAACCCTTATCATTTGGATACCTAGTTTCAAAGCAGATATAGCACATAACCCTAATAAACATTTCATATGCATTATTCTAACATAACCATTTCATATGTATTACTAACACGTATATACATTCATAAGTACCTTCACATATCATTTCAACAGTTCATCATTTCATCAATTTATCAGTTTAAGATAACCAAACTCTCATATAAAAGCATTTTAAATACTTTCCAATTAAACAGTTGAACATTATATGTATATCAGCCCGAAAACATTAAAGCGTTTAAAACATTTAAAAGTGGGCTCGCAGAACTCACCTTATCTCTTTACTCGTTATACTCGGACAGAACCTCCGACAGAATCCTTCGGTTAACCTAATTCGCGTATCGTATGGCATTAACGCAAGGTTTAACATTATAAACATATCCTATGTTTATTTATCTCTTATATTATCTTAATAATATCTAATTATTAAGGTTTACTTCTTTTAAGGTCAAAATGACCAAAATACCCCTACAGGTATATTATCTTCTTTTTATTGATAATTATGAAGACGCGCATTCCTATAAGTAGACACTCACTCCGGGATCGCCCAGTGTTGGGATGCCATTGCCCAGATGGGATGGCGACACCCCCGCTATTGCCAGAAACCCCAGTGTACAGGTGTCTACCCTTCCGGTCCGCGCGAACTTCTAAATATCCGATTAACTCGGTATCTTAACTACTTTATCATTTATCCATTTTAACCCCATATATACTTATTATATATATATATATATAGTTCCATACCAAAATTCAAGTACCCATACCCTCCAGATTATTTTATATTAAATAATCATAATTCGAAACCCTAATTTCATGTATTTCTCGTTTTATTATCAAAACTCATTTTCTTTTCAAACCAACTTAGGGTATCATCCATTATAACATTTTAAAATATACTTTAAAATATCTAAGCTTAATTCAAAACCGTTTGCTCAATTTGGGCAGAGTAACGTTATGAAAACCCTAATTTTGACCCGTTAACAAAACCTTCACCAAAACTTTTCCAATTGTGAAATAAACTTAGGGCTTTCTTAAAACACATTAAATTAGGATTACCTACAAAAATTCAGGCCCTAATTCCCACCCGATCACCCGATTTTGACAAAACAAGCTCAAGAACCCTAATTTTACATCATTTTTAGAAAGCATACTTAGAAATTGAATTTGCAAAAACTGAGATAGGTTATTGTTAATCATACCTAATAAGGGTTGACTGCTGAATTTCGCCTTCTAACTCCTCACCATTTGCGCGAATTTCATTGACGAAGTTTCTGGGTTTATTTAGGGTTTTTGGAGGATGAATCAGTGAATTGGTGAGGAAACCGGACGAATTAAGGGTTGTATTTATACTCAACAAGGTCGCCTAAGGTTCCTCCAAGTGTCCCTGTGACTAATTGCTCGAAATCGACACGTTAGAGCCGCCAATTTGGATCAAACGTGAGGAGAAAGTCGAAAACGTGGCATAGAAAACGACCTGATATGGAATCTGCCCGCTGGGCTGGGTCGCGTATCGCGCCAAAGTGGAGCAAGGAGCTCGCGTACCGCGAGCCAGGAATGGCAGAATGACACAAATGGCCCCTCTACTTTATATTTACAGTTTAAGCCCCTGAACTTCTACCTTTCTATTATTTTATGTACTAAAACATTATGGGGCATATTTATAAAGGTTTCTAAGGCTCGGGACATGCTTGATGATATACGTATACATACGTATATATTTTTATATATATTTATATATATTTTTCATTATTTACACCTTTGACCCCTCAAACTTTACAATATACATCAATCTATGTTCCGAATCATTTTAAGACATTATTATACTACTTTTTAAGTCTCGGAATACTTATGATAGTATATATATACATATATTTTTGTATATAAATTACACTTTTAGTCCTTCTACTTTCCCGTTAACTACTAAGACACGTATTTACATATATATTTCCATCAATTCACACATGTGCCATTATGTTATTCATATATACATATATTCATCTCATATTTTACTTTCTTTACCGTTTAACACATCCGTTTATGCATATTTCATCATATAGGCCATTAAACACGTATTTCTAACACATGCAACCTATCTAATGCATAGTTTACCATATCCATCAATTAAGTTCACATATTTATAATATAAACACGTATTTACTATATATATCATGTATCTGTGAAATTGGGGTGTTACAATCCTCCTCTCTCACTTTCATCTGATGGTACCCCGATCTTAAATCGATCTTGGAGAACCAACTTGCCCCTTGTAACTGGTCAAATAGATCGTCAATTCGGGGCAACGGATATGTATTCTTCACGGTCAGCTTATTTAGCTCACGGTAGTCTATACACATCCTTAGACTACCGTCTTTCTTCTTCACAAATAACACCGGTGCACCCCAAGGGGATACACTTGGTCGAATAAATCCCTTATCAAGCAATTCCTGCAGCTGCTTCATTAATTCTTGCATCTCATTAGGAGCTAACCGATACGGAGCTCGAGCCACCCGCTTAGCCCCGGGTACCAAATATATCCGGAATTCCACATCCCTATCCGGTGGTATGCCCGGAAGGTCTTTGGGAAAAACGTCTAAATATTCTTGCACAACGTGTACCGCTTCAGCTTTATTACTCTCACGTTCGGTATCCACCACATATGCTAGATAGGATTTACACCCGTGCTGGATGTATTTCCTTGCCTCCATTACTGAACATAGAGTGATCTCGTTCTTTCTTTCCCCTTGAACAACAACCTGCTTCCCGCTCGGAGATATTAATTTAATCACCTTGCGGTTACACACCACATTGGCTTGGTATTTAGATAACCAATCCATTCCCACTATCACCTTGAATTCTCCCATCATCATTGGTATTAAATCAATAGAGTAATCTTCATTTTCTATGGAGATCTTACAATCACGATACACATCAAAGACTAAGACACTCTTGTTATCTGATATTTCTACTTCTAAGGGCACAGACAGCTTGTTAATAACAAAAGAAGGGTGACGGGTAAAATCATAAGAAACAAATGATCTACTCGCCCCTGTATCAAACAATACATATGCAGGGACAGAATTGACAAGAAAGATACTTGTCACTACCCCTGGATCCACCTTTCCTTCCTCCACAGTCAGCTGATAAGATATTCCTCTCGCTCGACGAATATCCGGATTCACTCCGCTTTGACCCGCCCCGCTCTCGGGTTTGGGCATTCACTCTTTTTATGGCCCGTCTTTCCGCATCCAAAACATAACCGTGCAGGGATTAGGACATTGTGATATACTATGCCCTGTTTTTCCACAACCATAGCACTGCTTTGTTACAAAGAAACATTCTCCCTTATGCTCTCTCCCACAATGTGGGCAATCAGACGACCCACTCTTCTTGTTTTCAGCTTTCTTGGGTGATTCATTCACCCTTGGTTTCTTATTTGGGGTAGAACTGCTCTCTAATCCCTCTTCTCGCCTCTTTCCACCTGCTTTTTGTAAGGCCCCAATCCCGTTTAACCGAATTAGACGTCATTTAAAATCAGAGTTGAAAATTTCTTTATTTACTTAGGAAGTTTTTACCCACTATCACCCAACATTTACATAACATAGTGTTAACACAATCAGCTTCATCAAAATATCATCCCAAAACCTTCACTTTATCAAAACACAATATGTGATGCCCAAAATAAGTGATGTTCGGTTCCATAACTCTTCGGTTCTATCTTGACCCGTCTGCTAATGTTTACCTGCCAAGAACACTAGTAACACGTTAGTATTAGTGGCACACAACAGCAATCAACCTATCTTGACCCGCCAACCCAATCGTTTGGAACATAAGAAAAATTCCATCTTTCACCATATGATCCACCGTATTACAGAATCATTCCACCGTATCCCCAATCTGGTCACTGTATCATACTCCCAGTTCCACTGTATGATACAGTGGTCCTGATTAATTTTCATACTTAACTTCAAGTTTTACTAAAATTTTTCCATTCATTCCTATTTCTTCAAGACCACATCTTTATTTAGGAAAGACCCTCACAACACTTGTTTTCACATTCTAATCTATGTATTAAACGATTGAGAATCTAATTACCAAAAACTCAACCCGTTTGACCCGCTAACACACCCATCACAAAACCAACTTATGATTAGACTTTCAATCAGAATTTCCTTCATTTTAGTTTCCCCTTAGCACACGCACAAGGTGTTAATCCGCTTGAATTCCATGTTGGGGCAACCCGAGGTCCAAAGCTCTCATGGTTCCTCGTCTTGCCCTAACATCCAGCTTAACCCAAATTGGGTCATATACCGCAATCCTAGTTAGTCATATTACATAACCAACTTCCCAATTTGATTACCCAATGCCCTCAACACATATAAGTCATCCAACTTCCGCTTGAATATCAAATTATAACCAACTATCTAATACTAACCACTAGCTACTGCGTGTTACATAACTTCATTAATTACCATATTTGCAACATACCAAACAGTCACATTTTATAACTTTTAGTATATCACACAAGATGATATACATTCATCTTTACCCAAAGGGGTCACATTATAATGCTCCACATAAACACACACCCTAATTCATCATATTTACCCTCACATCGATCATTAAATATATTCCCCTTATACACATACCTTCATTTAACATACTTCATATATATATAACACAATCATAACAAGTTAGAAGGCGTGAATAATTCATTCCAACCCGGTTGACCCATTAGCCCCAGCTATAAAATTTCTCATTTATACTGCTCGTAACCATGACATTTCCAACTTACACATTGCCCTTGGCACAAATACGATTGTACCAAGATCGCTTAATCATTCAAAGAAGCATTCTAGGATCATGATCACTCATGAATCTCTAAACATGCCCAAGTTTTACACTATGGACCTTCACTTACTTCCAGCTTAACCCAATCGGGTCAGAATCCACCCATCTCATAACAATCACGTAACACAGCCAATCTCATACTTTCATCTTTAACATTTCATTTTCTATAATAGCAGCTAATAAAAGATAAATTAGGATTACTCACATCCCTTATAGAATTCAAATTTACCGCTACATGTTACCTTTAGGATTTTTCCTTGCCTTCACGTCGTTGACCCGAGCTTCCTCTAGCTTCACCTATCATCATTCATGGCTTAGTATACCATTACACATTCATAATTTACATAATCCACAAACCAACACCCAATCAAGCTTGTGAATTCAGCATATACAACTTATCATTCTCATTTAAGCATTTCATCGAGCACCTAGTGTGCACACATTGTTTTCTTCTTGATAAATAGCCTACACATTTCCATTCCATCCATTTTTTTCATCATAATTCATCAAGTTTCAGCTTTTGCACTAGATTAAACACTTTTATCAAGTCTATTAGCATACATGAACCGCAATTAACCAACTCAGACCATCCATTCTCCATGTATGTCGATTTCTATAAGGTGGGGTTTAACCCCACCATAATTTCTACTTGTCACACACAAAATCAATCATGCAAGGTAGGATTTAGCTTCATCTAGCCTCAATAACACATAACAATTCAGATTTCAACACCAATTTAACCTCTAGATGAAACCCATAAAATCACCCTATCATAAAAACACTTACTTGACAAGATTTACCAAGATCTAAGATGGAAATCGTGATGTAGGAAGCCTCCCAAGCCTGAATTCGACTTCCCTTGCTAAAACCTCCAACACACAAGCTTCAATTTAGGATTTCTCCTCAAGAACTAGGTCTTCACCCTCCACTCTCTCTCTGTGTCGCGATCTACAGGTCTGGGGAATACCCAGACTTGTTTATATCCTCTATTTACTGCTTTGGTCCCTCAAGGTTCTATCTTTTATAAAAAATCCATCCAAATTTCTAATTTACATCTTAAGTCCTCCCACATTTCTCTAGTTAACCATCTATAGATAAAGTTAACTTAATAACTAGGAATCCCCATTACACAACCCGGTTAAATATCTTAATCCGCTTATTCAACCCACAACTCAAATTTACACATAAATAAACAATACACTCAAATCATTATGAAATTCGGGATGTTACACTTTTTCAGCTCCAATTCTCTCTCTTGACAAGCATTGATCAGCTCCTCGAGAGTCACACATCCGGAAGCATTAATGAATTCCCTAAAATCAGCGTTCAGCATATTATTAAACTGGTAGATCTTTTGCTTCTCTGTTCTCAGCAACTCTTTACAGAATTTCACTCGATCCAGGAAGTAACTGATTACCTCCCCGATCAGTTGTCCCTTCTTTTGGCGAAACTGCATCAACTCATCTTGTATTTTGTTTACTTCAGACTCAGGGCTATGATATACCGCAAACACCGCTTTAAACTCCCCCCAATTCATGGCCTTTATGGCCTCCCTTCCCTTTTCCTCACATGTCATATCCCACCAATCTTTTGCATGCGACCGGAGTTGCCCGGTTGCAAACATCACTTGATCCTCCGGCTCACAGTGACTCCTCTCAAATATCGCTTCGATTTCCGCTAGCCATCGATAACAGGCTATCGGATCCGCCTCACTAGTGTATAGGGGAGGCTTACACGCCATGAAATCTTTGTAGGTACACCTCCTCTTATCTTTCTTCCCGCTTCCTTCCACCATAATATCATTTCTCATCGATTCCAGCTTCTTCTCTAATACCTCCATCAAGGCATTTTCCATTTGACCCACAGTACTGCTGCTTCCACCGAGGTCTCAATTTCATCAGAAATCAGCTTCTTTACCTCTGCAATCATGGGCTCTGTAAGTTCCCCAGCTAGGTTACTTTCATACGCCATAGTAAACTGAAAGTTTACAATAGGCTAGCATCATAATCACATACTCCCGTTTTTCAATCACTCAAGAATTTCAGCTTGACCATTTAAAATGGTCCATACCACACATTTCATCATTCAACATCACAATATACAAATTAAATCACTTTCTGAAATCACTTACCGGGTCAAAAGATCGAACCTTGAAACGAACATCTTTCCCCATCATGAGCACTTGGTTTGAGTTCAAGTTCCCCCACGACACTTGAATCCCTCAAACCGTGGCTCTGATACCAACTTGTAAGGCCCCAATCCCATCTTACCAAATTATACGTCACTTAAAATCAGAGTTAGAAAATTTCATATTATACTTTAGACTTTCATCCAACGTACAGGCCACATTTACAAAATCATGCGTTTAACCCCATTAACTACATGGTTGTTTACTTACAAACATTTACTACTGCAAAATATATAAGTTAAAGTCCCAAAATACATGATGTTCGGTTCCATAATTCCTTGATTCGATCCTGGCCCGTCTGCTATCGATTCCCTGCCAACAACACTAGTAACACGTTAGTATTAGTGGCACACAGCAGCAATCAGCGCAATACACCATTTAAAAGCAAGAAAACAAAACAAAAACCCGGACAGTTTTGTCATACTTAGTCATTTTTCTGCATTTTTCAGCTTGGTTAACCTCCAAACTTTTAAACCTGGATTTTTAGCACCATGAACTTATAGTTACCTGCATTATGAAGATTTCCACCCAAATTCACAAATTTCATATTTGATTTCATTATTCCGAGAACGATAATGGTAACTTCTTACCAGACCCGTTTGACCCGCTAACACACCAATCACAAAACCAACTTATGTTTAGGCTTTCAATCAGAATTTCCTTCATCTTAATTCCCCTTAGCACACACATAATGTGCTAATCCACTTGAATTCAATGTTGGGTGTTGATACCTGATATGTGCGTCGTGTGAAGTATCAAGCAATGTACAAGATCAAGTTCAATTAGGTCTGGCCGAACCTGGTCCGAACCTGAAGTTCGGACTGGCCGAACCTGAGGTTCGGCCGAAGCTCGGCCAGCTGGGTATAAATATGTGTTTGGTCTTTGTAATTAGTAGTTCTGAGCGTGAGAGATTTCTGCTAAGTGTGTGTTTCTGAGAGTGTTTCTCTGTGTCTGTATTCTAAGTGTTACAGATTGTAATTGTTCGTTTTGATCAATAAATCAATCGGTTAATTACGTTTTGATGTTCAAATAGCTAGATCGAGTAGACAATCCGATGCTCACGCATTTTTAAGTGGTATCAGAGCTTTCTGGTTCACTCTACTGATCTGTGTTTGCTATTTTCGGATTTTTTAAGCGTTTTTCGTGATTGTCGAGTTTGTTTTCGTGTTTTTCATCAATTCTATCGAGTGTTTGGTGTCAAATCTGCTCCTAAACCATTTTCTATTGGTTTTTTCTGACTCACAGTATCGAGTTTCATCAAAATCAGTCCATTTTCGAGCGGTTTTTTGAAAAATGAAGTTGAGGTTCGGAGGTACCTGGTCAGGTTCGGAGTAACTGCTTCGAACTTCAAGTTCGGTGAACGTTCGGTGAGAGTTCGGAGTTGTCTCGGTCAAGGTTCGGAGTGTTTCAAGGTTCGGAGCTAGATCGGAGTAACTTAGAAGTTTGGACTATTGTTTTTTATTCGGAGTAGGTTCGGACAAAGTTCGGACTTTGATTTTAGGTTCGGACAGAGTTCGGAGGTCAGTGCTAGGATCGGAGCAAGTTCGGACGGCAGATTTTAAAAATTTTTCAAACGATGTCGGAATTTCATGTGTTTGCTGTAATGCAAAGCGCGATGCAGACTATGTTGAATTTTGATAATGAAATCGGAACAAGTCAGAAAGTTCCCAAATTGTTGAAGCTTGAAGATTATCAAAATTGGAAGAAACGGTTTTCTGCATATATAAGCACAAATGATATTGATCTATGGATTCCGATTCGAAAGTTGTATGAACGACCAATTAAAGAAGGAGATTATAAGGAACTTCAAGATTTTGATGCTGCTGAAAGAAAAAGTTATGAGCTTGAAAAGAAAGTTTATGGTTATCTTACAATGGCTTTACCTACCGAATTGTTACATCAATTCAGCACTTGTAAGAAATCAAATGTGACATCCATGAATTCCAAGGTTAACTTCCGTTAGACAATCTCCGTTAGTTACGTTATAAGTGTTAACTTAGTAACTAATGCTTAACTAGGCCGAATACGTCCACGACCTTTGGTTGATCACCGAACCCGCCCATATGTGTTATGTGTTCATTTATTTATAGCTATTATGTGCAATGTGATTTAAATACATGATTTAGTATTATGAATAGCATGACAATTCATGAACCGTGCTTATCTTGC
>JBCNJP010000025.1:47406502-47459432 GCA_039602395.1 Deinandra increscens subsp. villosa
AATACTTATTATATGTTGTTACATACGCTTATGAGACCGGGCCAATGCATGACATGCCCACCGTGAACTCACCAACCGTTAGGTTGACACTTGTGTGGTTTTCACTTTTGCAGATCGTTGAAGAGTATCCACTGGAGGTTGGCATGGCACAAGAAGATACTTACTTTTATTTTAAACTAAATTCGGGAATTTAACGACAATTTATGTTTTGTAATTAAAGCACGTGGTTAGTGCTAAGATACTTATGTTTTTATTCCGCTACGTACTTTTAAAACTATTTTTATTATGAACATTTGGACTTTACTCTGATTCGTTTAGTATTTGTAACTAATGGTTGTGGTCCTGGTTTGCTCGCACCCCTTAACGGTATAAACTCCGTTAGTGGTTATTTGGGGGTGTGACATCAAATCAATTGTGGGATGCTCTCTCAGCAAGATGTGAGGGTAATGATGATTACAAGAAGATTCGGAAGAAAGTATTGAACAAAGAATTTGATAATTTTCAAAACTATGAAAATGAGAACATTACTGCTCTCGTTTCACGGTTTTCACATCTAATGAGTGAATTAAAGGTAGTTGGTATTGAGAAATCTGATGTTGATTTGAAGGAAAAGATTATGGAAGCTTTACCTGAAAAGTGGGAGAATTATGTGTTGTTGCTCACTCATGACAAGGATTATTCTACAATGACGTTTCATGAGCTTACTGGAAAACTTCATGCTCGAGAGATGGAAATGTTAAATTCAAAGAAGTCAACTGCTACTTTGCAAAATCCTGAATTGTATCATGGTGAGAGTACGGCAAGCATGAACGCTAAAGCTATACCAAGTGTAAATTATGCACCAAGTACAGCTTTCTTGACTGGAATTTCTGATAATTCTGATAAAAAATCGTCACGGGGTTGTAGCTTTACAATTCCAAATTTTTCAAATCAGAATGTTTTTTCTGCTGAATCAACAGAGGATTGTGCTAAAATGATTTATACCTTGATTTCATCATCTTTTGGTTCGATTATTAAGAATGTTGCTGATGCAAAGTTAACCAGTGATGATCTTGATGCTCTTGATGATGATCAACTAACTGAGTTGGATATATCTTAGCAGTATGCTATGTTATGTCAAAGATCAAAGAGATTCTTCAAGAAGCATGGAAGAAATATTTCTGGTGATAAATTGGGTTTTGACAAGTCTAAGCTAAAATGTTATAAATGTTCGCAGCTTGGACATTTTGCCAAGATTGTCAACAGGTTCATGCAAGCAAGTCTGGTTTTACTCAATCACCCACACCTGGTTTTACTCAACCATCTACTAGTAATGCAAGCAAGATAACAGCTTTAATGGTTCAAAATGATGGTGTTTATGATTGGAGTCAACATTTTGGATATGATACATCAGCATTAATTGTCTCTCATGAACAAGATGATGATTATTCTGATTCGAGTTCATATGACGCGGCTGAGAATGAAAAATTTGAGTCTAAGATCGAGGCTTTGATGAAAGAAAAAGAATTTCTGATTGAAGAAGTTAAAAGAGTTACTGCTGATTTCAAAATGATTAGTTCAGAGTTGGGAATTTCTAAAGAAAATGAGAAGGAATTGGGTTTGAAGAATGAATGTTTGTTTAAAGAGATCAAATTGCAGAATGAAGTGTTAGAAATCTCTAAACAGGATAAAAGGGATGTGGAAGCTGCAAAGGCTAAGATTTGTGAAGAAAGGGATGAGTTGGTGAAAGAAGTCAAGAAATGGAAGGATGAAGCGGAGGATACTGCTTCTGATTTCACAACTTTGTTTGATAAATCAAAAGTCAAGCTTGATCTACTTACAAAGAATATCGAAGAATCAACTGCTAAGATTGAAGCATATCAAGTTGACATGGAAAAGTTGTTGGATGAGAAGCGGGAGTTGGTTCGTGTAAATAAAGTTCAAGCAGCGAATTTGGAGATTCAAAAGCGTAATGAAGATAAATTGAAGAAGGAATTATTTGAAGGTGTAACATCTTAAAATCCACGTCTAGGTAACTACGTATCTGATTATGTTTACCTATGTGTCTTTATTATAAATATGTGTTAGGAAATGATATTATATAAATAAATATGTGTTTATATGATAAAAATGACGAATGGATTAAAAAAATAATGATACATTAATGATTATGTGTTTTAATTGAAGATATACGTGCAAATACGTGTTTAATTCCATGTTGAAATATTGATGCATATGTATGAAATATAGTTGATAGTTAATAGGAAAGAAAATAAGTTAATACGTGACCCGAATCTTAGAGATTATTAGAAATATGTTTGGGAAAGTTTTAGGACATAAAATAATAATTTATTCAAAGTTCGAGGGGTTAATATGCATTAGATAGAACTTCAAGGACTGGAAATGTAAAATTTTTAAAATATCTAAACCTGACATGAGATGCGGGCCGCATCGAGGTACGTAGTGTGCAATGCGGGCCGCATCGACCGTGACCTGCACATAGTTACGATTTTGACAAGTTTCAGCCCCTTCTTTCACACCTAAACGTGTCATTTTCGATTCATGAGTCACTATAACACGTGTCTAAGGTATGGGGCGGTCCTAACATGTATAAATAGCCCCCATAAGACCACAAACAAGCTGCCAATTTCGAAATTCTTACACCTAAAAACCCTAAAAACGCATCAGAAGTTCCAAGCTCGAATTCGGTTGATTCAGGAGGTATTAGGATCTAATTTTCTGCAGTCACTCATTATTTGGTATGATATAAAATAACCTCTTTCAGTTTTTGTTAAATCGATCTCTAAGTATGGTTTCTAAAAATGCATAAAAATTAGGGTTCTTGAGCTTGTTTGGGTAAAATTGGATGATCGGGTGGGAATTAGGACCTGAATTTTGGTAGGTAATCCTAAAATGATGTGTTTTAAGAAAGCCCTAAACTTTTTTCACAAAAAGAAAAGGTTTGGTATGATTTTTAGAAGCGGGTCAAAATTAGGATTTTCTAGACATGGTTTTGATAAAATTGAATGATCGGGCTTGATTTAAGGTTCCATCTTTTGAAGGATATCATAAAATGGTATTATAACAGAAGCCCTAAGTTTATTTCATAATAAAAGGAGTTTTGATGTTAATTTGGGAATTACGTCAAAATTAGGGCTTTGGAAGATAATTGTCAAATATTGGGATGACCATAAAGTATTAAATGTTGATTTTTGGTATTAGAGCATGTTTACATATATATTAAATATATATGAGTTCAAATTTTGATAATTAATAATTAAGCTACTCGGTGCAACGATTGTAGCAATTCCGCCTCATGGTCGTCAATGACGCCTACACGGCCGGTAACGATCGTCACCAAATTCAAAACCCCGTGACTATTCCTCATAGTAATTCCGCCAAATGATCGGTCATGAGGAAACACGAGCGGTAAACGTTAAGGAGCAAAGACTTGAAAAAGATATAACAAAATATGTAAAGGGGGCAAAATGGTCATTTTGACTATTAAGGGTATTAACCAATAAAGAGTTGGGTTTTGGATAATGGGATAAGTCTTAAATGTGGTTTGTAACCTTTAGGATGTCTTGATAGGGACATTACGTTAAAGGCATTAAGAAACTGATTCACGAGAACTTAACCCAAGAATAATAGCTTCGCAAAGCTAAGGTGAGTTCTATAAGCCCACTTTTAAATGTTTTAAATGTTTTAAACATATTTGGGCTGGCATACATACTGTTTTATGAAAAGTGTTTCCAAATGCTTATAAGTGTTGTTAAGTGTTATTATTCATTGGGATTGACTATGTGATATTATGCATGTGAATTAAGTATGTTATGTGCTATACTCTGCTTTGATATTAAATGTCCAAGTGATGAGGGAATTGTTAATAGACGTATAGTGAGTATGTAGGTATATACGAGAAATAATGATACATTTGATTTATATATTATGTGGTGGATACGCCGTTGGTACTTCCTATATATAAGCATAATAATATTGGTTACCCGGTATATCAGTAGTGTATAAACTCCAGTGGTAAATTGGGAAATGATCATTAGTTGCAATATATGAATACATTATCACTGTCTACTAATAAACCTAAGGCTATTGGATATTTGATTAAAGGTAGGTAATGGTATTGTGGGGGTTGGGGATTGCTAGTAAGATACTCGTTATTGAATGAGTTGAACAGGTTAAGTAAAGCAATCCGTAAGGTCATGGAGTGGATAGTACAGATGGGGCTCATGAAATAGGGAGACAAAAAGGGTAGTATTTCTGTAGCCGGTGTACGGAAGGGCCTACGTAAGGTAATGAGACTGGCCATATCGGGATGCCTGGATGGGAAGGATCTGTTTGACAGTCGACAATACTATCCTACCCTAAGGTGTACTTGATAACCACAAGTGACCAGAGATTCTTTAGGCTGCTCCGGGGTAGCAGATAAAGAATAAGGCATAGCAAGACGTTGCTAGTGCAAGGAATATTGAATTTAATTAACTAGGAAGGTTTATGGAATTGATGTTCCTGTTTGAATAGATTCCTGGTTATGTGTAAATTCCGATGTGTTGTATAATTCTATTATGTTTTATACTTGTTAAAAGTTTACTAATGGGGTCAAGAAGACCCGGGAGAACTTGATTTGTCTTGCAGATCAAGAAAGAGTTTTTAGAAACTTAGAAGTCACCAGCGTAAGCTGACTTGTTAAGTATGTATGTCAGGTGATGGTGAGACTTCTGGAAGTAAGGATAGGACTTTGGTGATAAAGAAATGAATGGGAAAATTATCAAGAGGAAGCTTGTCGGACCGCTGGCATAGACCTAGATAGTTAAAGTTTATGTAATATTTAGTTTACTGTTGTAACTTGGCAATACAAATAAAGTTTTTAATATTTCCGTTGCGTTAGTATCTCTGTTATACCATGTGTTCTTGTGTAAATCCGACACGTGACCCCTCCTGGAGCCAAGTCTGGGTGTGGGCGTCACAGAAGGGCTTGATAATCTTCGCTTGCAAAAATTTGAAACTCACAAGGTTGCGAAGCGATTGATTGCTAAAGAAAAGGAATTTGCTGAGGCTCAACAGCAAATTACTGATCTGAAAATTCAAGTTCTTGATGCTAATCGATTTCTTAATAATGTTTTAAATTCTCAAGTCTTCACAAGCTTTTTAGCTAACGATGAAAATTTTGAGAGAATGTTTGATAAGACTGCATCACCCCTGCTCATATCAAAGAAGCTGTCAAAGTAGTGAAGGAACAAGTTGACAAATTTGATTATTCAAAGGTTTCATCATCTACTGTTGAGGATGAGAAAGTTGTGCCGAAGAAGAAGAACAGAAAGAATAAGAATAAGAAGGAAAAGAAGTCTGCAGTTTCTTGTGCTCCAAAGTTAGTATCTGGTTCATCTTCTGCAGATAATGAGAAGTCGGCTACTTCGAGTGACAAGATTCAGTCTCAACCTGAGTTTGATGAAAAGATCTTTTATGATCAAAAGAATGTATCTGAGGTAAAAGCTGAATTTTCTCGTTTAGCGAAGAATGGACATTTTACACCTGAAGAGAAGATTTCTGGAAAGCATGTGGGATTGGGTTTTCACGGGATGAAAGACAAAGCTGAGAAGGTTTCAGCATAATCATCTCAAGATTTGAAGAAATTAAAGATGAAACAAGTGAAGAAGGAAGTTTTTCAGGCTGATAAAGTTCAACCCGAGCGGTTTTACAAACTCAAGGGTTCGGATCAATTATTTTCTGACAAAGAATTTCCACTTCATTGTGTTGATGATAGGAAGATTGCTGAGGTCTTTGTGAAAGCTAACTTTTCTTCTGATAGTTCTCAATCTCGAAGCCCCTACATCCAAATGGGTACATGATAACAAGTATCAGGTATATGATTCTCATTCTGATCATGTTCGAGATATTCATGTGTGTTCTTCGCAAGTACATCAACGATGGGATAAAACGAAAAGAATCTGTTATATTTGTCGTCGCCCTGGGCATTTGGCAAAGGATTGTTCATCACCTGCTGATTCACCTCAAGGGTTTCATAAGAAACCAGTTGTTGGTAAACCTGCCAATACAAAGTTCTTTGATGAACAAGGCAGAGTTTGGGTTGAACCTACATTCTTTCATAAACAAAAACGTTTTGTTCCAATGTTTTCAAAGGTTCAAAGTGTAGGTTCATTATCACAGTCACCTGTGATTGTTTCATCAAAAACTGAATTACCAAAACAACAACAATGGAAACCTAAGGTGGTTTCTAAGCAAAACAAGGATACTGGTCGACCAGAAGCGATTCGCTTCGGGTCAATTTTGGACTAATCAGTTTGACCAGTGTGCAGGTACTTCTAGAAGACATATCGACGATTGCAAAGTGGTTGATGGAGGAGTATTCTGTTTAATTTAAATTTTATGATGAATTTTCTAAAATCTGCGAATTTTCTGAATTCTAAAACTGCTACATATCCGTGTTGATTGATCACTTTTCTTTGTTTCTAAATTTTCTCAAAAACCCCCAAAAAATAGAGTTTTGTTTTGTGTAAAATGAAAATCCAAAAATAGAGTTTTCATTTTAAGGGGGAGAATTGTAAGTAAGTGGGAGTAATTGAGAAAATGCATGTTATGGGGAGAAAGTGAATACATGCGAAATATATAATGAAGGAAGGTGAATACATGCAAAATATAAAATTGTGAGAAATTGATCATTGGGAAATGATGATACATTGGCTTACGTATCTGACTCATGAATAGAGTAGATGAAAGAGCCATAAGATCATTGTTTGATATGCTTGGTAGGCTCGGCAAATCAGAAAGTATTCAGACGTGATATACACTAAATTCTAATGCTTGACCATGTGGATAACATCTTGATGCATACGTCATGACACAAAAAGAAAAATAAGTATGAAATTCAAAATGAGAAGTCACTGTGTATACATGTGTTCATTTTGCAAATATTTAAACTTGTTTGATTTTCTTTATTTTGTCAAATGATTGGACTTTCTCTGCGTATCGAAAGATCGACCTGATCGTTGTTCGTTTGACGTTCTGCTTTATTTACTTTGGTGTTTCGTATAACTCATCGGACTTTCTCTGCGTGTACGGGAGTACCGACCTGATTGTTGTTGGGTTATACAACTTCAACTTGTTTTATTTTCTTATTTTGTTAAATCTGAGGCCTTATCTGCGTATCGAAAGATCGACCTTTAGGTAGACGATTTAACGTTTTTTTTTCTTTTTGCATGGAACACAGTTGACGATATCATGAAAATAGTATGCATTGTGAAAAATCACAAGTGCTATCACACAACGGAAAAAGAAAGAAAAACTGAAAATGTCTGGTTATGTCTGATAGTGTGGGATACACTGGTCAAAGCAAATCTAATCAATACTTTAACATATCCAAATGTTATGAGTATGATTCTGCCTGAGTTTAAGTTGGACAAATTATACCAGCAATCAGCATGACTTATGTGCTTCGATTAATTGAAATTGAAGTGCAGTTCAGTGCGTTATGTTCAATATGATCCCATATAGTGATCTTTCTCATACCAAAAATAGTGTTTGATTCTGTATTGCAATTTCATTTCATTTCAGAAAAGAACAAAAAGATTTTTGGTATGTTTTGCATAAACTTTGAAAAGCCAAAAAGATTTTGTTTCTGCGTTATTTTCGATCTGATCAACACGTGATACAAATCATTTTTCAAAATCATATCTTGGAGTCTCGAAGAGACGTTTTGCGCCAAGATTATTTAAATGTTTGAGCAGGTTGCTATGTTCAAGATATCACAACTTCAAGTCTTCTGAAGATGTTGATAAACGACCAGAGATACACTAAAATGTCATCAAGTATTTAAGATCAAGCTATGATTGAGTTGAGGAGGAGTTTGTTTAAAGATTCATTTCATTCAACGAATGGATTCTACACTTGAGGAGGAGCTTGATTGAAGATACAAAGTTGGTGATGTTGAAGAGATACCGCACACGACGAGGGGGAGTTTGTTGATACCTGATATGTGCGTCATGTGAAGTATCAAGCAATGTACAAGATCAAGTTCAATTAGGTCTGGCCGAACCTGGTCCGAACCTGAAGTTCGGACTGGCCGAACCTGAAGTTCGGACTGGCCGAAGCTCGGGCAGCTGGGTATAAATATGTGTTTGGCCTTTGTAATTAGTAGTTCTGAGCGTGAGAGATTTCTGTTAAGTGTGTGTTTCTGAGAGTGTTTCACTGTGTTTGTATTCTGAGTGTTACTGATTGTAATTGTTCGTTTTGATCAATAAATCAATCGGTTAATTACGTTTTGATGTTCGAAAGCTAGATCGAGTAGACGATCCGATGCTCACGCATTTTCATTGGGACAATCCGAGGTCCAAAACTCTCATGGTTCCTCGTCTTGCCACAACTTCCAGCTCAACCCAAAGTAGGTCATATACCGCAATCCTAGTTAGTCATATTACATAACCAACTTCTCAATTTGATTACCCAATGCCCTCCACACGTATAAATCATCAAACTTCCGTTTTAATGTCAAATTGTAACCAACTATTCAACACCAACCACTAGCTACTACGTGTTACCTTTAAGCTTTATTCTTGCCTTCACGTTGATGGCTCGTGCTCCCTCCCGCTTCACCTATAGTCATCACATTGATAAGATTACCATAACACATTCATGGTTCACATAATTATCATATCAACACCTAACAACTCAGAATTTCACATATACACAATTTCATTCTCATTCAAGCATTTCCTTGAACACCTAGTGTGCATACTAAGTATTTCTATTACCAAGTACTCCATAGACAATCAACTAATCCCACATTTGATGTCAAACACTACCAATTCAGTTACTATGCATAAGTTAACACTTTCATGATATCAACCATTAATCTAGATCAATTTAACCACCCAATGACCCAACCATTCATCAAAATTTCGATTCCTATGAGGTGGGGTTTGATCATCATCCCCACCTCTATAACAACACACCAAATTTGTCATGCAAGATGAATTTAAGCATAATCCAGGTTCACTAACACATGTACTACTGATTTCATGCATCAATTTGGCATCTAGCTAAAGCTCATAAGATCAACCTACTTTAATTTCACTTACTTGAAAAGAAACCCAGAAATCTAAGGTAGAAATCGAGATGTAGAAGGTCTCCCAAGCCTAAAATCGACTTCCCCTTCCAAAGTATCCAAACCACAAGCTCCAATTTGAGGATTTCTCAAGAGTTAGGGTTTCTCTCCCTCTCCTCACCTCCTGGTCGCGATTCTGATGTCTGGGAAATTCCTAGACCAAATTTTCTTCTTTTCTTTCTATTAAACATTTACCCATAACCCCCCTCTAGTTATAAGATTATTAATTCCAGCCATAACTTTAATTTACTCAATTAACCCACACATTTTTCTTTTATTTACTATTAGTCACCAACCTCCTATATTAGCAACTAATATAATTTCCGCTAATTAGTCCCTGAAAATCTCTAGTCCCGCTATTTCCACCAAGGACCCTAATAATCAAGGCTAAAATAATAAAAATCAATTATTACGAAACTCGGGATGTTACAATATTGGCTAAGTATAGAACAGGCCAATTTTCGGCCAAATCTCTGGAAAGTTGGCTCCAAGCGTATCGCTTGGAGCAACTGATGTGGTAGGCGATACGCCAGGAAGTATAGGCGTATCGCTTGGAACACCCTACCTTCTAGGCGATACGCCTAGGATGTAGTAACCTGATTTCTGTGTTTTTCTTCATTGCTAAATAATAATTATACTTGTATTGCAATAGAAACTCACTATTGAAAGTGAGTATGTTGCAGGTAAGGCAAAAGTTTGAAGGATGCTCATCAAGGCCGCGAAGAACCGATCATGTGAAGATTTAATCATCCGTTCCATATTTTGAGTCTATAAGACTTGTAAATAATGTTTAACCATATGAATGTCAAACTAGCTGCATTGTTTTGTTTTTTTTAGTCACAATAGTGGCATCTTATGATTGACAAATCTCATGTTTTGTAAAGAAACTTTTGGGACCTAATTTTAATGAAGTAATTGGGTAATGTTTGACATCAAGTTGTATATGGGTGTTACACTTATGCAATACAATTTGTAACTAATGCATTCATGGTTGTACTATAAGTTGTAAAATTTCATCTAGGTTAATCGAATGAGTAATTACAAGAATCGTCCATGTAATTTGTACGAATTTCACCTTTCGTCTCTCGGTTTGAAAAATTACAGCTAAGGTCTTGACAACCACCACCTATCACCACTCACCATCTCCAACCACCACCACCACCATCACACCATCTTCGGCCATCTGTAATGTCCCAGACTCACAATACTCAAAACGTCAAAACTAAACCTAAAATTCAACAAAATCAAAATCTATAATAGTACAATAAAAGTCGCCGCCACCACCAAATCTATAACTTTTGTGCAAACTCACAATGATTTATCTTCAAAACCCAAATATGCAAAATCCACACCTCCGCCCAACATCAATTTTATAACCTGAATTGCTAAGTTTCTGAATTTACGATTTCATAACTTGAGTTGCTAATTTTGACTCATGTTGACCAAACCACCTCCAGACAATTCTTGAATTTAATAAGAAATTAATATAGAATCCATTTTCATCCTTCAGATAAATGCTTCCGTAACTGTTTAATTTCTGAATACTCCATCAATTCCTACGAACCCAAAAGAAAAGGTAGTGTTTTTTTATTTTTTTGATTCATGGACTAATTTCCCATCATCGGAATTTATGATTTTCAAACTCTTAATCTAATCCTTCCATTAGCTCCCACGTGTTACTTACATAATCCAGAGACGAATTAGGGTATTCTTCTAGGGTTTTGCTTTTTGTCGGTGATGGTGGTGGCGGTAAGAGAGCCATAGATGGTGGAAGTAAAAGAGACAAAGTGATTTGAATCGGCTTTGTTATGAAGTTTAATGATCAATTCACATATACTTAACATAAATTTTTAATAGACAACCTTCAAAAGGACAAAACCGTTATGATTTGACAAACCTTTAGACCTGAGTTGTAATTTTCCGAACCTAGAAACGAAAGATAAATCTCATGCAAACCAAACAGACAATTCCCGTAATTTACTCTTATTTAATACGAGATGGTAACCCACCCGCGCGTTGGGGCGGGCCATCAGTTTTTTATGAACTTATTTAGTTTTTTATGAACTTATTTAGGAAGTTTAATACTTGTTCATGAAAGCTTTATAAGAAGAATTTACAATACGTAATTTAATGTTGCGGACAACCTATTTATAATTCAAAATAGGGGTTGATTTTAAAGTAATTCCAAATAACCATTCAACAAACAATTTAAGTATAGCAATAGCAATTATCCATCAAATATGGATTAGAATATATTCTTATAACACCAAATACAACGAACTTTGAATGAGTAAATATACAAATCTGAAGACACAAATCACATTGATTCTTTGAAAGCCTATTGATGGCCACCAAATATAACCGACACCAAGACTTCTATTCCGCTTTGAAACCTACCACGTCTTTTATTTCTCTTACAACCTTCAGTAGTGTTCTTGTGCATATGAATGCTAAAGAAACAATAACCATTATATGTTGTATGAAGGCTAAAGAAACAATAACCATTAACATGAATATGACAAAATAAGCAACATGACATGGCTACTTGGCTCAGATCTCTATAAATTGGTTCACAAGGAAAAAAATTGTTCATGGAAACCTGCGCGGTTCCGTTTATTTTTTTATATATACGGAATCATACGTATATTTAATATACCGCTAGTCATTCTTAAACATCCAACGATTTTTGTTTATATAATTACATCAATAATCTTCACTCTATCTATTCTTCTTTAAAAAGAGCAAATAATTAAGATTATCATACAAAAAACTGCATTGAACAATAAAAGAAGGCGTTGTTGCACCATTTTCGTAAACTCGTAAAGTGTAGAATCTGGATATCTTCAACGATCAGATAGGACACCTAGGACGGATAGAAGAGGATATTAGACTACAAGGATGGATGAATGTCGATGATGGCTATCTTCTTCGTCGGAACCTGCACAAGTAACAAACCGTTGTTCTTGGAACGCAGGACAGGGTGTCCTGCGACCAAGCTCCGGCGTGAGAATCAGTATGGATTCTGATGAGAGTAAATGAGGAAAAGGATAGAAATTTAGGGTTTTTAGAACTTATGTTTTTACCTGGTGATCGATGAGTATTTATACTCATCAATCCTTTGTCTTACTCTGTGTAATGCGCCTACCACTGAGAGGTACGATCCTTGCTGACGTGGCCGTCCTTGTGTCCCCTCAGTGGAGGCCGTTAGTGGCCGTAACAACGTTGTAGGAATGTTTCTGACATTGTCGTGTGAGCGTTGGTCTGTTGTGTGAGCTTCGGTGGTTCGAGTATCGATTGGCCGAAGTGAAGCAACATCTGTCAAGTACTTCGGTGGGTCGAGCATCGACTGGCCGAAGATGTGTACTTGTGTATAAGTCAGTGTGTTGGAAGTTGCTTGCTGTATGGTCGACCCTCCTGTGGAGTTTGGAGGTTCGACCCCAGTGTTGCCGAAGCTGGCTTCGACTGTAATGCGTGGTCGACCTTGCTTAGGTCGACCCTTGTGTGTTGTATTGTTCGTTGAACATACACACGTCATCAGCCCCCCCCAGTCCGATGTGTGATGGTCTGGACTTCGCCATCGGACTAGATTCTCGTGTCGATTGGCCGAAGCCTGGCGCCGAGGGTTGCGTGGGCCGCCTAATGGGCTTTGATGGGCCTGTTTGGACGAAAAAGCGAGTGGGCGACAGCTGTAGGGCTCACGTGTCGGGCCGTCGACGGTTGATGGGACGGGGCAACTGAAAGGTCGCCATGGGCCTATAAATACCCGCTGATGGTTTCATTTGATCCTTTACACCTTTCAATTCTATCTCGATCTCACTTTCTCTCTGCGTTTCTACTTCGGCATAGCTTTATCAAATCAAGCCTTTTGTCTCGCTGCTGTTTTCATCGGGATCATCTGCAGGGCTATTTGCTTAGCGCCGTTTGTACTGGTACGTATATCTTCTGCTTACGATTTATCTTGTTTTAGTACCATGGCCACGAAGGGGGGTAAGGGGGGATCGGCAGAGTCGTCCCGACGAGGTATTAGGGATTTTCGTTCGACGTTAACGACGAACACATTAAAGGCGCACTGCGAAACGTATGGTATATCTCGGAAACTCGGCCCGGTGTTGCCGACGGCGACGCAATCGATAAAGGATGCCCCTAACGGCAAGATAGGGTTATATACCAAGCATTTTAGCGCCGGGATGCTTCGGCTGCCTCTGACGAAGTTCTTTCGGGACGTAGTTAAGTATAACCGTGTGCATATAGGGCAACTGCATCCGAATGCGGTTCTTCGGGTTACGCACTTCGAGATGTGTTGCAGGATTGTGGGTGCCGAACCTTCTATTGGAGAGTTTCACGCTTTCTATCGATTGACACATCAGGGCGATTGGTTCTGTTTCGAGCAGCGGGCTGTGACATACGAGGATGGGACTTTTAGCCCTCGATACCTGACGAAGCTGCCAACTAACTTGAAAGATTTCAAGGATAAGTTTTTCTTTGTTGCCGAAGAGGTATTGGGTTTGGAAGATATCCCATGGAAGCCAACGAAGTATAAGAAGAGGACTCTTGAAGAGCTGCCCTTCGACGAAGACATAGTGACGAAGCTCGTTGCGTTACAGGTGCCGTTGGTACAATACCCAGAGAGAGTGCTGATCCTTACTGGGTTAAGCCGAAACTGGTTGTCTCTGACTCAAAAGCCTGCCCTCTTTCTTAATGGCCAGGGTACGCCCTATTTGTAGTTTGTCATATGTATGTTATTTCGACTTATGTTGTCTTCTAATGTATTTGTTTGCCTTTGCAGTGATGGATTTGTTGGAGTTTATTAACTTGGAGGATGATGAGGAGGTGACACAGGGTCAGGTACCCTTGGAAAAAGATGAGCCGACCCCTGTGGATGCTGGTTCGGAGCACCGATATGAAGATTTTACCGTGAAGGTGGGTGAGACTGTGGTGTCTGGGAAAGATATTGGCGGGGCTACAAATAAGCTTGTGAATATGGAGGAGGATAGGTCGAAGGAGAGGGCTGCCAAGAAGGGTAGGGGCGACGAACGTAAACGCAAGGCCGAGGGTGGCGAAGATAAGGGGGTTAAAAGATCCCGGTTGAAGCATGCTGCGTCTCGTAGCAAGGACTCTGCTTCGGCCACCGAGTCTGCTGGCGGCGAGTCGCCCTTCAAACTGGTTGATGAAGACGTTATATCTCCGGAGGCACAGAGGTTGTCTCCAACTGCCGAGATGAATGTTGAGGGTGATACCTCAAGTGGAAAGGCAAAGGTTACTCTCGACCCGGCCACTGCTATTGTAAGTGTTTCAGCCAAGCCTCTGCATTCGATTATGTCTGATGATGCGTTTGACGATTTCGTCCGTCGTATGCAGGAGAATCCCATTCTGAGGGCGAGGGGTGGCTTTACGGCTGGAGGTTTGGGGAAGCTGTCCCAGATGAAAAAAGACCTTGGTCGAGGTAACATGTCGACTGAGAAGCCAACTGCCGAGGCGTCGGATGCAGAGCCTGGGACCGAGATGGATGACGCTACTCGGGGCCACATCTTTTATCCCAACTGGGGATTGAAAAATGAGTCAAAATTCGACTCTGTGGAGCTATGCCGGGAGTTTGCCCGCTTGTCCATACCTCCAGGTGAGGTGGCGGAACTCGAGCTGGATGACCACGCCGAAGCTCGCCGAAAGGCGTATGTGAAATTAACCATGGCTTATGCCTCGGGGGTTAATATGATCAGCCGAAATGCACGCCTGGAATCTAGCCTTGTGAAGGCGAAGGCTCGGTCCGAGGAGCGTCGTCAGGGGCTGCGCGAGGCTAGGGATAAACTCGCTGAGTATGAGGGTCAGATCAAGGTCTTGACTGCTGAGAAGGAGAAGATGGCGTCGGCTAATGCCAGGGTCGCCGATGTGGAGCGGGAGCTGGAGGCGGCGAAGAAGGATAAAGCCGAGGCCTTGGCATCTTATGCTGAGATGTCGAGGTCGTTGGATGAGGCTCGTCTTGCCGTTACTGACCTTCAAAAGGGTCGGCAAGACGACGCCACTGCTAGGGCCTTGCTGGAAGCCGAGGTGGCTAGGTTGAAGGAGGAGAAGGAGAGGGTCTCCAACTTGTATGCTGGTGAGCAACGGCTTGCCAAGCAACTTGGGGATGACCGCCAGTGGCTGATAGAGGAGGGCTTTAACTATGTCATGGGCCGACTTGCTAAGAGCAAGGAGTATCGGCTACCTTTGGGTCGGTTCCAGAAAGCTGTGGCTACCCGAGCTGGACACTTGGGCTTTTTGGAAGGCTACGAGTTAGGTCGGCAGGGCAAGCCGAAGGAGGAAGGGAAGAAGTTCGAGCCGAACTCCGGTAGTCTTCTTAAAAAGGCTGCCGAGGCATACTCCGGCATATCATACCCCTACTTTGACGACCTGGCGCTCTGTACTAATAAGACGCTGGAGGATCTGAGGTGTGTTATGCCGGACCAGCATCTGCCTGCTGATGCCGAAGGTGGATCAGAGCCTCAAGCCGAAGGTGGGCCTACAAGCATTACCAGTAGGGATATGTTGCTTTAGATTTTCTGTCTGTATTTACCTTAGCGCGAAAGCGCATGTACTGTAATAGACTTCGATCTTTTGTAATGAAAATAATTTTGAAATACATTGTGTACTTTATTTATTGCATGTGTTTGTAATTTGTAGAACTTCCTATGGTAGAAGTATTGGTGTTGGCCTTCGGCCTTCCGAATGTGTACATGTATACGACTAATGCTCGTCAGCTGTAGCCTTTTTACATGATTATTTGAATTGTTTGGACTGTGTCCTTGTTTCGGCATACATGCCTTTGTATTTGAACATTTATTTTGCGCAATATAACCTAGGTTCGACTATAATATTTATAGTCTATGTGGTCCGGTTCGGTCAGAAGGCCTGTATATCTAGGCCGTTGTGAGCACACCGGTCGACCACTTCATTGAGTTGTGAGAAATGAACAAATTAATGTTTTCCTGTATAACCCGGTTCGGATAACCTTCTTACGAATTTCGGCGCCGAAGCGCTTAGGGCAGGGTTTGTGTTGGCCCTGCCTTCTTGCCTACTTGTAATTATCTAAAAGAAAAATGTAACATGACGAAGATGAGATATATATCTTTTCATTAAAGATGGGACTTATCAAATGCCCAAGTGATTACAACTTAAAACCATAGAAATCTGTGCCTACATGTAGCATTTCTTTAGTTGCATAGCATTCCAGTGCCTAGGGACTGGCTTTCCTTCCAAAGTGGCTAACTTGTACGAGCCCTTTTCATGAGCTTCGAGTATCTGGTATGGGCCTTCCCAGTTAGGTCCCAGTTTGCCTTGGTCCGCCTGCGGACTGGCTTCATTGTTTCGGAAGACATAGTCTCCTGGCCGATAGGTCACACTTCGAACTCGTTGGTTGTAATAACCTTCCATCTGTTTCTTGTATCGAGCTTCGCTGATAGCTGCCAGGTCTCGGCGTTCCTGCGTGAGGGCCAAGTTGACTAGCAGCTCTGAGTCATTGGTGTGCTCCGATATGTTCTCGATTCGGTAAGTGGGCATCCCTATTTCGGCTGGTATGACGGCTTCGGATCCAAAGGTGAGACTGTATGGAGTATGGCCGTGGCTCGTTCTTTCCGTCGTTCGAAGCGCCCAGATGACACTTGGAAGCTCGTTCAACCAACTTTTGTCATGTTCCCCGAGCCTGGCCTTGATGCCTGTGACGATGGAACGGTTAGTGCGTTCGACCTGGCCGTTGGCCTGTGGGTGTGCCACAGATGTGAATACTTGAGTTATGTGCAACTCCTGGCACCATGACTTAAATGGGTTGTCGGCGAACTGCTTGCCGTTGTCTGAGACTATCTTCCCTGGGAGACCGTACCGGCAGACGATTTGCTCCCAGACGAAGCTTACCACTTGTTTCCCTGTGATCGTAGCGACAGCTTTGACTTCGATCCATTTTGTGAAATAATCGACTGCGACAATTAGGAACTTGATTCGGCCTGGGGCTTCCAGAAATGGTCCAACAATGTCGATACCCCATTTGTAGAATGGCCATGGCGAAGTCACAGGTATCATGTTATGCTTCGGCACTCGCTGTATGCTGGCATGCATCTGACATCCACGGCATTTGCGTATTTCGTTTTCGGTGTCGGTGTACATAGTCGGCCAGTAGTAGCCCATATTCATCATTCGAGTAACCAGTGACCGAGGACCTGAATGCGTTCCGCAGATACCCTCATGCAGCTCACTCATGACGTAAATGCCTTCTTCAGTTGTCAAGCATCGCAACAGGGGTTGGAGATATGACTTCTTATAGAGTTTATCATTGTGGATGGCGTACTGAGCGGCTTGGGCTTTTAACTTTGTGGCTTCGAAGGTTGATTCCGGCACTGTGCCGTGTTTTAGGAAATCAAAAATTGGCTTTATCCAACTGTTGCTGATGTCGGTTTTGGTTGTGAAGATTTCTTCTATTTGATCGGTCCGACTGTGTATGACTTCGACAGGGACCTGTTTCGTCAGGTGCGCATATGCCAAAGAGGCCAATTTACTCAAGGCATCCGCCTTCTTGTTTTGGCTCCTTGGTATCTGACAGATCTGAAATTCGTCGAAGTGGGCGATTAACTCCTTGACTTTGTCAGCATACCTTTGCATTGTTTCGCCTTTAACTTCGAACTCTCCTGTGGTTTGATTGGTTACCAGCAGTGAGTCGACCTTGACTGATAGCTTTTTGACCCCCATACGCTTTGCCAGGCGAAGGCCTGCGAGAAGTGCTTCATACTCGGCTTCATTGTTGGTGTTTGGAAAGTTTAGCCTGATAGCGTATGTGACTTCGACTCCTTGAGGATCGATTAAAACGACACCGGCACCTGACCCCTCACTGTTTTTCGCGCCGTCTGTGTAGAGGGTCCACGCGTCGGCACTAGATAAAGGCCCTGGAACCTGTGAATGGAACGTAGCGTTAGTCATATGTTCGTAATGATCGTTTTGCCGAAAGGCAGATCGAGCTGTGTGGCAAAGGTACCTTCGGCTCAGCTCGCACTGTGCCGAGCTGACTGTCTGTTGGCTGCCCCGGAGTGTCGAGGACCTGTAATTCATAGACAAAGTTAGTCGGGTTTCGACTTTGTTTGCGAAAAGTGTGTGTGAATGTAGGATTTGAGGTAGAGACCTGTAATTCAGAGACAAAATCTGCTAACACTTGGCCTTTGATGGCTGTTCGAGGCTTGAAGTGAATATCGTGTTCACCTAGCTCGATGGCCCATTTGATGAAACGGCCAGAGTGTTCGGGTCTCTGAATGACTTCCTTTAGAGGAAAGTTGGTTAAGACTGTAATCTTGTAAGCCTGAAAGTATCGGCGTAGCCTTCTTGCAGTGTGCAGCAGAGTTAGCAAGAGTTTTTCCAACTTTGTATACCTTGTTTCGGCATCTTTCATAGCTCGACTGACGAAGTAGATAGGGACTTGCTTGTCCCTCCTTTCGGCACACAGTACCGAGCTTATGGCGTTGTTTCCCACCGAAAGGTAAAGGACCACGTCTTCACCAGTGTCTGGTGCCGTTACCGGAGTCAGCTGGGACAAGGCTTGCTTTAGATCTTCAAAAGCTCGGTCAGCTTCTTCGCTCCATAAGAATTGCTTAGTTTCGGTAAACTGCTTCAAAGTTTTGAAAAATGGCATGGATTTTTCTGCGGATTTGGAGATGAATCTGTGTAAAGCTGCTAGCCGACCGTTTAGCCTTTGCAATTCTTCCAACGACTGGGGAGGTTTCATTTGCCTAATGGCTTGTACCTTGTCAGGGTTGGCGATGATGTCTTTGCCGACAACGATGTGACCCAAACATTTCCCCTGCTTCATGCCGAAAGAGCACTTTGCGGGGTTAAGTTTCATGTTAACTTCTCTCAGTCTTCCGAAGGTCTCTTCTATATCTCTTAGCATATCAGCTTCGGTATGGCTTTTTATGACCAAGTCGTCGACATATGCCTCCATGTTTCGACCGATCTGGGGTTCGAAGACTTGATCGATGAGCCGCTGATAAGTGGCTCCGGCATTCTTCAGGCCGAAGGGCATCTTGCGGTAGCAGTAGATGCCTTTATCAGTGTGAAAGGCCGTTTTATCTTCGTCAGCTTTTGCCATCTTTATCTGGTGATAGCCTTTGTAGGCGTCGAGAAAGCATTTGAATGTGTAGCCCGATAGGGCGTCTACCTTGGCGTCAATGGATGGGAGGGGGTAGCAATCCTTGGGGCAAGCGTTATTTAGATTTGTGAAATCCACACACATGCGCCAAGATCCATCTTTTTTGGCTACCATGACTGGGTTTGCAACCCACGTTGCCCACTGGAGGGGTTTCAGAATTCCTGCCTTCACCAACTGTGTCACTTCGTTACAAACTGCTTGACTTCGGTCCCGAGCCATACCTCTTTTGCCTTGCCGGATTGGGAATTGTTTAGGGTCGACCTTGAGTATGTGCTCTGTGATCTTTCGTGGTACACCGGTCATGTCGGCTGGTGTCCACGCAAAGACGTCCGTGTTGTTTCTCATCAGGTTGTATAGCTTCTCCCTTACGTGATTTGAAATATCTGCTCCAATTGTGATCAACTGGTCGGGATGTTCTTCATTGACTCGCCACTTATCTTGAGTTAACTCATCGGACACATCCGCCGTTAGATCGCATTCAACCTGTACCGATCGTATTGAGGCTACTCCGGTTTCTGTTGGGAATTTCATTAAACTGTGGGCTGTGGAAACGACACAGCCGAACCTGTATATGGCTGGTCGGCCGAAAAGGATGTTATATTTCGATGGTCGGTCGACAACCAGGAAGTTCACACGTTCTGTCCGCTCATGGTCATTATCGGACAGTGTGACTGAGAGCGCCACTTCTCCAGTTGGAACTACAACTTCGCCGCCGAAGCCCATTAGTGTGGTCTTGGAAGGACGAAGCTGTTGTTGGGTATTAAGTGCGAGCTTTGTGAAACAATGCTTGTACATGATGTCTGAGGCACTGCCTCCGTCAATGTACACACGATAGACATGGTGACCTTCGACTTCAGCTTTTATGACCATCGGACTGAGGGTCGGCGCGGCGGTGTCAAGAGCCGGAAAGGAAATGACTTGATTTGCCCATGCTTCTCTTCGCAATTTTGGTCTCTTTGCTTTCGAACTTTGTGTCATGTTGACTACTGGAAGATCTGCCTTCTTGTCTTTCTTCTGTTTCTGCTCTTTTATTTCTTTCATCAAATGTGCTAGCTGTCCTGTCTTTACAGCTTGAGCAATTTCTTTCTTTAGCTGGTGACAGTCGTCCGTATCGTGGCCTCTGTCCAGATGGAAGTCACAGTATTTGGACATGTTCCGACAAAATAAGCAACATGACATGGCTACTTGGCTCAGATCTCTATAAATTGGTTCACAAGGAAAAAAATTGTTCATGGAAACCTGCGCGGTTCCGTTTATTTTTTTATATATACGGAATCATACGTATATTTAATATACCGCTAGTCATTCTTAAACATCCAACGATTTTTGTTTATATAATTACATCAATAATCTTCACTCTATCTATTCTTCTTTAAAAAGAGCAAATAATTAAGATTATCATACAAAAAACTGCATTGAACAATAAAAGAAGGCGTTGTTGCACTATATTCGTAAACTCGTAAAGTGTAGAATCTGGATATCTTCAACGATCAGATAGGACACCTAGGACGGATAGAAGAGGATATTAGACTACAAGGATGGATGAATGTCGATGATGGCTATCTTCTTCGTCGGAACCTGCACAAGTAACAAACCGTTGTTCTTGGAACGCAGGACAGGGTGTCCTGCGACCAAGCTCCGGCGTGAGAATCAGTATGGATTCTGATGAGAGTAAATGAGGAAAAGGATAGAAATTTAGGGTTTTTAGAACTTATGTTTTTACCTGGTGATCGATGAGTATTTATACTCATCAATCCTTTGTCTTACTCTGTGTAATGCGCCTACCACTGAGAGGTACGATCCTTGCTGACGTGGCCGTCCTTGTGTCCCCTCAGTGGAGGCCGTTAGTGGCCGTAACAACGTTGTAGGAATGTTTCTGACATTGTCGTGTGAGCGTTGGTCTGTTGTGTGAGCTTCGGTGGTTCGAGTATCGATTGGCCGAAGTGAAGCAACATCTGTCAAGTACTTCGGTGGGTCGAGCATCGACTGGCCGAAGATGTGTACTTGTGTATAAGTCAGTGTGTTGGAAGTTGCTTGCTGTATGGTCGACCCTCCTGTGGAGTTTGGAGGTTCGACCCCAGTGTTGCCGAAGCTGGCTTCGACTGTAATGCGTGGTCGACCTTGCTTAGGTCGACCCTTGTGTGTTGTATTGTTCGTTGAACATACACACGTCATCATAAAGTATGTATTTACTATGTCATTGTAGAAATTTTGAATAATATATAAAAGAAAACTGAATCAAATATCTTGGCAGATATATTGTCGATCGGTTCCTTGTTCAACCTTCTAAGTATATTAAAAACATCTCCATCATTCGTTTTTCAAACTTCTTATGGTTCCCATCTTCCAGTCTCGAAGAGCTGGTCGTAGGCGTAGAACTGTAGAAGGAAAGTAAGTGAACTTGTGGCGACGATCGAGTTGTGTGTGTTTGGATCAGATAATGAACGGAGATGGGTTCCTGGTAGGGGTGTTCAAAAATATCCGAGTCCGAATCCGTATCCGAATTATCCGAAATTCCGTATCCGAATTATCCGAAAATTTCTGATATCCGGAATTTCGGATATCCGAAAATTCGGACTTGGACTTGGACAAGAATTTACAAATTTTTCGGAAGTTTCGGATACCCGGTATCCGAAAATTTAAATAAATTAAAATAAATTTTATATTAAAAAATAAGGAATTAATGAATACTTGGACTATGTTTATTTGTTTTGTCGTTTTTTAGGTCGAACTTGTGTTTATTTGTATATGAAGACTTGGAATATGTTTATTTGTTTTGTCGTTTTGTCGTTTTTTTTGGTTAAATTGTGGTTTTTTTTTAAAAACTGGATTTTCGGATATCCGTTTTAACTATCCGAGTCCAGTCCGAAATTTCGGATATCCGAAATTTCGGACTTGGACTTGGACAACAAAAACTAATATCCGAAATTTTCGGATACCCGAAATTCGGATATCCGAAATTCCGGGTATCCGGTTTTGAACACCCCTAGTTCCTGGGTTGTTGTCCGAATGTTGAAGAGAGTGATTTGAGGTTTAATTTGACCATATCATTCACTATCTTCATGGATTGGAACTTCCAGAGACTTTTGAAAAGTGAACAATGAAAGCGTTTAATAGTGTAAAAAAATCAAGAAACTACCTTCTTCTCTGGCAGGCGTTACTATGGTTTTGTTTGACAAAGAAAGCAAGATGAGCGTGTGTGTGTGTGTGAGCGCATAGCAGATAAAGGTAAAGGAGAAATACCACCACCGTCACCCACCGTCACCATCGAAGCACCTACAACATCGTCAGATTCATGTCACTAAGAAACGCCAACATCATCTTCAGTACAAACCCAGACCGTAATTGACTCATCGTCTGAATTCTAAAGAGAGGGTAGAGATAGAGAAGTGTGTTAAGATGATGAAAGTGGAGAGCAAACGTGAGGTGTGGGCTGAATTGCTGAAAGCAATTTGTGAGGGGGTATATAATGATGATAGCAGTGCAGGGGGAGTGACATTTGACAGAGGAATCAATGACACGTTTCATACACATTTGAATAATTTGGGACGTGTAAAGGAAAGAGACTAACAAATATTTTAAATACTGACACAATCTCTACAGAGGACACGTGTAATATAACATGTGAAGATGAACATGTGTAAATTGCCAAAGTAAGATAAGTGTACACACGTGTAAAACCCACTGAAGATGTTATGTAAAGCCATCTGGCATAACGCATGAAGACATAGAAGTGATATGGCAAATTCTAATTTGGCGAAAAAGACAGATGATAAAAGGTAATTGGTGTATACGATGTATAGTGATTTTGTGAGTAAACCTCTCAATTTGTTTTGTTAATTTATAGAATATTTTTTACCACCAATATCATCTATCTTGAGTTTTTAGGTGTGTATCATCTTAGATGCCACACCTTTATAAGACACTGACCATAATTCCTCTTGTGTTATAATGTCATTCATAACTAAAGTAGTTGAAATTCACATCTTTACATTAAAAACCAAATATGCATTTGGAAACTTTTCAAAACCAAATATGCAGTATTTTACAAATATAACCTACTGTGTTGCAAAAAATATGACAAAAAGGTACTACAACTAAATCAAATAACAATGAACTAATGATACACAGGCAAAGGCCACCGCCCCCACGGGTCCCACGCCTCTTTGTACACTCGAAAAAGGTCATGGGCAAAGGCCACAGGTCCCACGACTCCTTGTACACTCAGAAAAGAGTCCCACATAACACGGTTATGGGAGATTTGTGTATGATAATCCGTTATGACATCCCTTGAACTCGGGCGCTTTTGTCTAAAGAAGCAGTAATATTTTGTTGCTGCATTTGTGATTCGCTTCCAAGGCCAAGGGCTTGTAGAGTCGAACTAAAAAAAAAACAAGAAGTTAATCATTTTGCAAAATGTAGAGAGCACAAATACACAAGAGCGTTTTGTTTCATCTTGAATGGGTCAAAAAAATTAGTGAAAATGAGAACAAGTCAAACTGGTCGAAAGTTTCCCAAAACATATTGTCAAGACATACAACCTCTTAATAATCAAATATATAGACTATGATGATTGCAATAATACTGTTTTCTGTAATAAAAAATAATTCGCTAACTAATGTTAAGAAAAAGACGGAAAGTGTTTGAACGTCAACCCGACCAGAGTCCATGTCCATTGTCCATGTCCATTTCAACTTGCAACCCATATTAATAGATCTCCCACTACTAAAGAATGGATAGTATGGATTGTGCTTTGTCTTAAATGGGTTAAGTAACAAAAATTGGCTAAGACAGGTTCAAATCAAAGGGGTCGAAAGTTGCTCAAAATCTATTATCTTCAATACATACAACCTCCCAGTATTCAATTATTTAACCTATAAATGTAACTCGTTAAGTATTTAAAAACTAATAGGAAGTGTTTGAAGGTCAACCCAACAGAATTTCAACTCTCAACTCATGCTAAAATAATCACCCATTCCCCTTCCCCTGGCGTGCAAAACCAGCCATTTTGCCACCTCTAGTCAGGTGACCTGGTACAAAAGCATAAACTGAGTTTGAATAACAATGATAAGTGAATATGCTTAGTGCATTGCACAACGGTTATATGAGATATATATACCCGGGCAAGGAGGCTTTAATACTAGGTTGGTTGGCATATGCTGCAAGCAGTCCTCGGAGGTTTCCATATTTGTTCAGAGCACCCTCGAGTTGTTGTGATGGCAACTGCAACAGCAATTCAATACTAAAGTTAAATGCTTGAAAGAAAAAGAAACCATTTCAAGACCAACACAAGGATCGGAACACATCATACTTGCAACAATACACGAAAAGAATGAGGCTGCGTTTGTGAAATGCATTTCAGAAATCCAACCCACAATTTCGGCATCCTCCAAACCTGGATCAACCATGAAAACAGTGAACGTGAGTTAATTTGGGTAATATTTCATTGCAAACAGGTCAAACAAGATAAATTTGACAAAATAGCTGATAGGGGAACCGATTAAGCAGGTAAAGAACATTTAACAGTCATCAATATTCAATAGCATATCTGGGGTTTACAACCTCCTAAATGACTTTATTCAAAAAAATTGGATCACAACTTTATTATAATTTTTGCTTAGTAGCCATCATTAGTAATTAATATGTTAAAAAGAGAAGGAAAAGAAAAGTGGGCAGGTCAACCCTAACATGACCCATTTTGGCCCTCCCTAGAGTTTACCAATTTTGACCAGCCACCCATCCCACTTAATCGTCCATTTTGACTTCCCCAAAAGCTACTTTACAATTATAATAAAAACAATTCACAGCATGAACCACGCACCTGTTTGCTGACGAGTTTCGATAGTATCTCCATAACAAAATCAACCTGGATATGGAAGCATGAGTATTACAAACATATATACATTTTGATAACAAGAGAACTTAAGCAGATTTCAGTTCCATGGATAAATAAACACACACAACCACCACACAGTATGTGTGCGTCTTATGGAACAAGTAGCATAGTGGTGGTTTGTGTTTACTTTATATATACACACCCATAACTTAAATTGTGAATATATGTATGAATTAGCAGATTGTCAGGAACTTAGATACCAGCTTCGGGAAAGCATCGATTGCCTGGATTACTGTCCTCATGAAGAGAAGCGGTAAAGGTGTTTGATCAACCTAAAAACTATTAAAGTTAGATATATATACACACATATTATATACCAGTATAAAAGTTGATAAAGGAGAACAAAAATACCATTTGGTTCAATGCTTTTTCTAGGACTTGTTGTGTGAAAACCGTGCGCTGTTCAAAGCAAGCTGAACAAGCATCCGTTATCTGCAACATTTTACAAAGTGTAAGTATAAAAAAACCTGTTGTTCGACATTTCTAATGAGGTAGCAAGCAGACATGCCTTCTTAAGTGGAACGCCATCTTTCTCAGGGTTAATGTCATGAATTGCAACCAATACTTCTGCTGGTGTCAGTGACGGGCCCGTATGAGCTGAACCCTGCACAAAGAACAAACTTTTAGGTATGACTCCTTGTGGACTGAACATGTTATCAAGTTTCTTTATTGGAACTCAGGATAGAAATATACTTGGTAACACCAAGTGGTAGCACAGTGGGTAGTGTGGTAGGTTTGTGATAGAAACAAGAGTATGAACTGGAATACAACTGAGAATGATGATTGAAAATCGAAAGGTTGATAGTAAACTAGCCAATTCTGAGTAGGCCAAACTCCAAATACAAAGATAACCAGATTAGAAAAATTAAAATTGATTTCATGTACTGTATGATTATATTAATAATTTTGAGAATATACAAGCATATATATAAGATTTGTTATTACATAATAAACCCTCTAGTTTAATATTCTATATACTTGCATCCTAATATGTCTAATATTCTCCCGCAAGCTAAGGCCGGGGAGCGACCTTTAGCTTGGACCATAAAGCAAGGAATCTCTGAGATGGCAACGCCTTTGTAAAGACATCTGCAATCAGATCGTCTATGGAGATGAACTGAACCAGGAGTCTTCCTTGAGTAACTTGCTCTCGAACAAAGTGAAAATCCACTTCAACATGTTTGGTACGAGCGTGAAAACCAGGATTGGCTGACAAGTTAGGTGCACCCAAGTTATCACACCATAATGTGGGAGCTTATCGGACTGGGACATGTAATTCACGTAGGAGAGTTTGGAGCCATGTGAGTTCAGCAACTGTGTCAGCAAGGGCTTTGTACTCTGATTCTGTGGATGACCAAGAGACAATTTTTTGTTTGCGAGCCGACCAAGATACGAGATTCGACCCAAGATATATAGCATAGCCCCTCGTGGATCAACGGTCATCGGGACACCCAACCCAATCAGCATCAGAAAAGGCACTAAGACTGTGATGAGTGGAACCAGCATAAGCATGAAGGAGGAGCAGACTCTTGCTAAATGAGAAGTCCATGAGTGACAGTGCCCTTCAAGTAGCGCAAGATGCGCTTAACGGTGGCCCACTGGTTTTCTGTAGGAGAATGCATGAATTGGCAGACCTTAGTGACTGCATTGGTGATATCTGGACACGAAAGAGTAACATACTAAAGAGCCCCCACTACCTGCCGATACTTAACAGTTAACAGAGTTCTCGCAAGTAGGGTTGTCGCCAAGAGCAAGGTTAAGGTTAGCACCGGTGGTAATGGGCGAGGAAGCATGCTTAGCATCAGATAACCTGCCACTATTGGATATCAAACTAAATATGTTAGTAGTTAAAAGTTATAAGGGTCAGACTTGTAAATATGCAAAGTTAAGTTTGGAGTCAGTTTGTCATTGTAAATAGTATAGGGTCTGTTATGTCAAGTTACAAAGTCTGTAACCGGTCGTATATGGGAGGCGGCGCTTCACCCATATAAAGTGTCGAAGTCTGTACGTACAATCACAATCAAGAAATTCGTTTTACGTTTTAGTCAAATTGTTGTTCGAATCCGCTGTTGATCTCTAATTATACCAACATTTGGTATCAGAGCGGTCAATCGATCAAGGGAGTCACGGAAGAAGCAATCCGTTGATTTAAAATCATCGATCGAAATCTGTGTTGCAATCGGTTGTTTTGAAATCATCAATCGTTCATTTGGCTGTTGGAGTCAGTTTAATCGATCAAGAAAGAACCGAGTTTATAATCAATCGATTAAGGGATGTTTAATTGATCGAAGGAAGGAAGCGACGGTTGAAATTGGCGATTGCTCTTTGTTCGGTGACGGTGGATTAGAAGGAACCAGAAAAGGATCAATTCATTAATTTTGATTCACTTTGTGGTCAAAATCGATTTGAAAAGGGGCATATGCATGTGAAGAGAATTAAAGTAATTGGTGGAGATTTCAAAATTCTGGGCAATCACATTAGTAACGAAGAAACCATGTACATCAGATGAGTGTTTTTCTATTTCTTTAGGAATTCAAATTTGGTTATTAAATTTGTTTATGGATTTTGATAAGAATTACTATTTAGGAATTAAAAGTGATTAAGAATAACAGGATTAAAATTAAGGTTTAGGAATAGTTGGTTTTGGTTTGTTAGGAGATCGGTAGAAAAACCCGTGTATTGTTTTTTGGTAGATTGAAACGGTTGGTTTGATTCATTTTGTGATCGGAAAGAAACCCATGTACCGTTTTTATTAGAAATAATTGGTTTTGTTTGTCTAACAACCGGAGAAACCCGTGTACTATTCTTGGTTTAAACAATTGGTTTTGAAAAGTCCGTGTATTGTTTTCGGTAGAAGCAATTGGTTTTGGAAAAACCGGTGTATTGTGGTTGAGCAATTGGTTTTGGAAAACCCGTGTATTGCGTTCGGTAGAAAATAATTGATTTTTGAAACCCGTGTATTGTTGTCATTAGAATAGTTGGTTTAGGAAGAAACCCGTGTACTATTCTGGGTAGAAACAGTTGGTTTAGAACAAACCCGTGTACCGTTAAGGATTAGTGGTTAGTTGAAACCCGTGTAGAAAGAAAAGATTCAATCAGGTTAAGATTGGAAGGAAAGGAAAATGGGTGACGATTCATCCAAGGGCAAGGAAGTTGTAGCGGTAAAGGAAGGAGGGGCGTCAATGACATTTCAGTGCCCGGTTCTAAACTCTACAAATTACACAATTTGGGCTGTAAAGATTAAGGCAATCTTTAACATCCATGGAATATGGGAAGCGGTCGAACCATCCCCAGGAACTGAAGTCGATCAAAAGAAGAACAACACGACAATTGCAATGCTCTATCAAGCAATTCCAGAAAACATGGTGTTGCAAATTGCTACCCTTACATTTGCGAAAGAAATTTGGGATGTGTTGAAGGTTCGACATGTTGGAGTAGATAGAGTTAAGGAGGCGCGTGTTCAAACGCTCGAGTCAGAATTTGAACGTTTGAAGATGAAAGATAACGAGTCACTTGATGTCTATGCTGGGAAGATTAGTGAGATTGCATCACAAGCAAGTAGTATGGGGCATAGTATGGAAGACAAAAGATTGGTTCAGAAACTGTTAGGTTCAGTACCAGAAAGGTTCATGCATATAGTTGCTGCAATTGAACAGTGTATTGATATCAAGACGATGACGTTTCAAGAAGCCGTTGGAAGATTAAAGGCTTTTGAAGAACGGACTAAGAAGCCAGTCAAGGAGGAAGACCAGCAATACAAACTCTTGTTCTCCAAAGAAGAAGGAAAGCAGAAGGAAAAGGGGCACAAATGTGAGCAATGTGGTCATGAGAATTCAAGTCAAGAAAAGTCAGAACGTGGCGAACATAAAAGGTGGAAGTCTTGGAAGAACAAAGGTGGTAATCAAGTCCGCAAGAACAAAGATCATGTGAGATGCTTCAAGTGCAATGAACTTGGACATTTCAAACATGAATGTCCAAAGTGGAAGGAAAAGAAAGAAGAAGCAAACATGATCGATTACGAGGAGGAAGGATTACTCTTGCTGTGATCGGATAATGAAGGAAGTTAAAGACCTCGTTTAAACTATATTTAGTTTATGGGGGAGTATTGGATATTAAACTAAATATGTTAGTAGTTAAAAGTTATAAGGGTTAGACTTGTAAAGATGCAAAGTTAAGTTTGGAGTCAGTTTGTCATTGTAAATATAGGGTCTGTTATGTCAAGTTACAAAATCTGTAACTGGTCGTATATGGGAGGCGGCGCTTCACCTATATAAAGTGTCGAAGTCTGTACGTACAATCACAATCAAGAAATTCGTTTTACGTTTTAGTCAAATTGTTGTTCGAATCCGCTATTGATCTCTGATTATGCCAACAGCCACGTTGCAGCAGTTCCAAAATGTACTCCTGTTGTGACAGTATAATATCGGAACCCTGATAAACAATCTCAATGCCCAAAAAATAAGAGAGGCGGCCCATGTCCTCGATCGGAAAAGACTGACTAAGTTGCCGAACCACCTTGTCAATCGTCTGCGGGTTATTGCCCGTCAAGATAATGTCATCAACATAGACTAACATGTATAGTAGAGTACCTCCTGAGGAATAAATAAATAACGACGGGTCTGTCTTCGAACCCCGTTCTACCTCCAGGGATAGTGACTCTGGAGATGATCTATTGGGGTGATGTGGTTTTGTGTGTGAGGGTCAAAGCCTGCTTACTACCTCTCGGGATAGGGACTCGGGAGATGTAATGTCGGGTGGAGACTCGCCCTAGTTTAGGAAAAAAAAATAAAAAATTCAATTCAAGCTCAGCCATCATCCATCGATTCCACTTTCCACAATCTCCGAATCATAAATATTTTAACCAATTGTGGTGGGAAAAGCTCTAATTCAGTTTTACTCGTGCTGATTCATGCTTTGAGATGGGATTAGGCTTAGTTGCGAAACTGATAGTCTGGGACCCATAATTGGATTTAAAATTGAATAAAGCATGTATAGGGGCTTCGGTTTTCGGCGGTTGGGTTTATTCGGATCGAAATACCGGTAATCGCTTTTAGCGCGTGAGTATCTAGCTTAGAATAAAATATAAAGGTCAATTCTCCAGTTATGATCTCATTGTGGACTTTTTCGGGGCGATAAAGGTTTAAGTGTGGAGATATTTGATGCGTAGCATCTTGTATATAAATAAAGTCAATAATTTCACTCATTTAAATGCCTTTTAAATTTGAAAATATCAAATTTGGTGCTTAATTGTTTAATATTTGAATTATTGATTTTTGATTGGGTTTTTTTATTAATATTTGAGAAATATATAATTTTCACATTAAATTTGAATTATTAATTGAGACTATTAGAATGTGATTTTTATTGGTGGGTTTATTGTTGAATTTTAGGTGGTTGGATAGTGCACGATGGTTTTAGAAGAAAATAGCAATTTACGGATTCAAAAACGGAGCTCGGGATTGAAAGTTATGAGTAAAACAAAAAGAAAAATAAATTATAATAACAAGATCAGAGGGCTGCTGATAATTCTTACGGCCCAACAACCAAAAGCCCAGCAGCAGAATTAGAGTAGCAGCAACCCAGTTGACAGTGTTAGCCCACCAGCAACCTAGCGTGAATTAAAAGAAAAAAGCAAAAAAAACAGGAGGAGGCCAGGGTCAAACCTAAGACCTCATGTTCACATACCTCACGACTAACCAGTAGGCCAGAATCATGTACCGGTTCATATCCTGCTCCAATTTCTTATATCCTCTTTGCAGCCAGGCCCAGATTCGGCCCAGCGTGCTGTTTTTCATCAGAACACGTTTTTCAACCTATAAATTCATTTCATCCGCCGTTTTTTACATTCTAACACCTCAAATAAACCCTAAAAACCCTCTCCAAGATCTAGAACTTTGAAGGAAGGATTAGAGATCAAGACTGAAGCTTTTGGATGCGAAATTTGAAGATTTTCAACCCTTTGGTTTTCGTTTTCTCATAGAGGCTAGATTTCTTCATCTTTTTTCTTTATTTCTTTGTTCATGAACTTGTTAAAGATGGGATTTTTATGTGTTTTGATGATGATTATTGGCTAGATTTTTAGTGTTACTTGGTATTGGATGACTTTGGGTGTGTTTTGACTTTTAATTTGACTTTTCTCACATGATTTGATTTTGGTTGCTATAGAATATGATTTGGATCTGTGATATGAACATATTAGCATGTTTGGTCTCTTTTATGATTGCTTGATGTGATTAAACCACTTAGGATTGAAGAACTTTGACCTAAATGGTGATTTAGTTATTGTTTGGTTTGACTTTTATGCGTTTTGATCTAATGCATGATAGGAGAACTTCTACATGATCTTGCAATTATAATGTGGGGTTGATTTTGCATAATATTTGTGTTGAATTGAATTGACCGATTCGTTTAGCACATTAGGTGGTTGTTTGACTTTGTCGGTTGGTTAAAATACTTGAGAACTTAAGGTTTTGACCCGCTTGTACGTGTTAGACATTGCCTAGGTTTCATTGATCCCATTTCAGTATTCTAGCATGTTATAGAATCCATATAGAAAGACCTCTCGAGTGGTTTTCTGTTCCGTGCATATCCGACTAGCTTTGACTGAAGCTGTTAGATGAGTTAGCATCCTGATTCATTTACTGCCCGGACCTCAGTTTAGGATTACCTAGATAGTGAAGATGTGTCTATAGTCTAAGTTATCCTAGTAATCATCTTAGAGGATAGTGTCACGTGAGATAGTTAGATTATCAGTCATTAGCTAGCCCAGAGGATTCCTGGTAGCACCCTTTTTCCCATTTGAGACACTTTAGATCTCGTTGCATTGTTTTTTTTAGTTATTTTAGTTGTTTGCTTATTTGTTTCTTTTTGTTTTCTCAAAATCAATCTATTTTAGGTTAAATATTAGCAAAGTTCTTATATCGAGAGCCTGTATTGCGTCCTTGGATTTGACATCCGGGTATTTACCGATACTATTCTGCATACGACGGGTACACTGCCCTACACGTGTGTTTAGTCACTCGGGATTTTCCCTTTTTGACTTGACCGATTTTTTATGGACACTTCAGCACACGTCAAGTGTTAAATAGTGTATGTATATATAAGGCCCACTAGCCCAATATCTGGATTTTTCTTATAGCTAGATATTTCTTAGTACTAGATATTTTCTTGTAGTTTGTAGTATCTAGACACTTCTTGTATCATGTATATATAGGGGTTTACCTTGTTTGTAATATATCATCAAATTTTATCCAAATCAGTTTCATGATTGAATGCAATCAAGGCTGCCATGGGAGACAGAAGCGAGTAACAAGAGGGTTTGTGAGGGGCTTCATACGAATTAGGGATTTCAGCTTGCGATCAGAGATGGACAAGTTGTACCGGTGATCGGAAATCGAATGAATGAATCGATTTCGGGATTGAACCGATGAACATAGAGAAATTGGGAGGGAAAAGTCAATTTTGTTGGTCCACTGAAAGAATGAATTCCTTTACACAGTTACAGACTTCTTATAACTATTGATAAAATGACACGAAGGACCCATCTACTTCCTAGCTATCAAGTAACAGAAATTCATACAATTTCTAAAATGACATTAGTGGTCCCTGAACTTCTAAAAAGCATTATTCCGTATCAATACCCTCTCCTTGAAAAGATCCTTGTCCTCAAGGATCATAGAAAATTGTTGACCATACTAACTTTTAATGCCATATCAGCTCTCGTATCCATAACCTATTTTGGCACCTTGATTTAAAGTGGAAATCAAGTACAATAGTATTAGTGGACAAAAATGAGCCAGGTTCATTTTTTAAGCACAAAGACAACATGTGCTGTTGAAAAAGCATAATGCAGAGATACTTTCTCTATTCCTTATTTTTTGACTTTCATCAATGTCCACTATCTTCAATACTTCTTTCCATTTCCACTTCACTAACCATCTTTCCACCTTCTTCTTTTTATACTTGAACACCCATTTTATTATCCTACAAAAAACACAACTTTCTTTCTTGAATCTGCCATTTTTAATTTGACTTTGACTTCTAAAAAAATCAACACCAGCATCTTTAATTTTCTCCAAATAAGCTTCTCTACAAAACATGTTAACCCCATTAACACCTTTCAAACTTTGTTGTATTCCTTTGCTATCACTTCTTATCTTGAGAAACTCTTCTTTATTTGTCTCTATTGCAACTCTTTTATCTGTAATAGAAATATCATCCTCAATTGTTGCTGTTATAAACCGCCTAGCATACTCTTTTTCAGCATTTTCATTTACACCACAATCTTGATCCATTAACATGTTACCACCGCCTTCCTTTATCCTAGCTTTAGAAGTTTCAACTTTGACACTATCTTGTGAATCCAAGACTAAATTTTCCACTACATTTGAAGCCATTTTAGCTTAACTACTTTATGCTCCTATGAACCCACTTTCATACCCTTTGTGGTTCTTTTCAACACCTTTCTCCAAGTTACCAAAACCTTCTTTGAACCGCTTGGTATTTTGTTTGTAAAAACTTGAATTTCCAACCATATTATCATCATCATTCTTAACCAAATCTGAAGGTTTAATGGTTGTTTGAAGAACACTTTGGAGCTTGAAACCTACATCTGTTCTTTTTTTATGAAATTGATTTTCAACCCTTTTTGCTTCATTCTTGGAATCATCACTCATATGTGTTAATATAGTTCCAAAATCAGATTCCATACATGTTTTTTTGAAAACCTGATCTGATCCAATTTCTTTTTTCCCAATGATTCCATCTTTCCCATTTTGTTCTTTTTCTTTGATGGATTCCACCACGGTGTCTCTCATAGTGCTTTCTTTAGGTTGTTTGGATCTAAAAACATATTCTAGAGTAAATTCTTGTAACTTTGCTAAACCATAGGCATTGTGAAGTTTTGTAGGGTTATACATTTTCACATTACTTTTAATGTCTTCTTGGAGTCCATCTATGAAAAACTTCAATGCTTCCTCTTGTGAAAGCTGTAATTGATTAATGATCTTATTGAAAGAATCATAATAATCCTTCACTTTACCCACTTGTGTTGGAAATTTGTTTTCCATTATAAGATCATCATCTTCTAACAACGATTTTGTAAACTCTGACCAAGAAAGATTACTAACTTCTTCACTTTGATTTTTTCTTCTAATTTGTGTTCACATTTTATCAAACACTTGGTGAGCAAACCCAGTTTTTATAAATCTTGATGAACAATCCAATTCTATTTCATCCCTTTTGACATGAACATCAACCAGATTAGATTTATATAGAGGAGTAGGGCTCTTCTTAACATACTTGACTTGTTGAATGTCATTATCAGATTTCTTTTTGAGTCTTGCTGAGAAATTGTAACCAGCATCACCTTCGTTTCCATAGTTAACCCCATGACCGTTGTTCTTGTTTCCCAATGCCATCATCTGGTTCAATTGATTTATTTGTAAGCTCATAGCTGTCATGGACTGTTGAATGCTCTCTAACATCTTCTCCTGTGCTTCAACACGAGCGTCCAGTCTTGAATCCCCGTTGGATTCGTTTCTGCCACTCTTGCTATCGGAATTTGTCATGCTTCTCATCATTGTCATCAATGTAAATCAAAAAGAAACAAAAATGAAATCAGAGGCCGAGGAGCGACTGCTCTAATACCATTGATAAGAATTAGGGATTTCAGTGTGCGATCAGATACCAATATCTTTAGTGTTAAAAACTTATAAATTTAAGTCACTTTGTATTTTGTATGGTCACACGCTTCACATGACTACTTTTTTTTTATAATTCAATAGTTATGACGGCACTTGTTTTTTACAATTATTTATTTATCTTTTAAGATTAGACATTTAAAATTTAAATTTATATTAACAACATACTTAAAAAAAACTGAAACCGAAAGGAAACCGAAAAAAAAAACAAAAAAAAAACGAACCGAAAAATACCGAAACCGAATGGTTTTTTTTTCTTAGGAACAGAAAACTTCGGTTTCAGTTCAGTTCGAGCCAAAAACTGAACCGAACCATGCTCACCCGTATGAGAAACAGCCCAAGAAGGCAGTGGTCAGGGCAACTAGAAACCCGCAAAGACCGCTTTGCAAACTCTTGACGATATTCTTGTACGGTGCCGATTTGCTTGATATTACATAAATACTCATCTGGGTTTTGAAACTCTACATGTCCAAAGTTCTTTACAAGGCAGATTATGCAAACAATGGAGATCTCGATTTGCTTAATATTACATAAATACTCATCTGGGTTTTGAAACTCTACAGGTCCAAAGTTCTTTACAAGGCAGTTATGCAAACAATGGAAATCTCGCACGGATGGTTTTTCTTCCACCATTAGCTTTCTCCCGCCGCTATTTTCCGTCCCTGTTTTTCGTCGTCTTATCTCCGGTGGGTTTTGACCACCGTAGAGATTTCACCCAGACGGGCAGGTGCTTGTTTCCAGTTGTTTTTCTGCTCCCCGTTGCCGCCAGCGGATCTTTCTACTCCTCTTTCTCTCGCCTGAAAAACAAAAACGAAGGTGTGCCGCCGTTGGGTGGCGGAGGCGCTGTTGTATAGCGACAGCGATGTCAGTGGTATATCACCCGCGTTGTATGCGGTGAAGTGTGAAGAGGAGATCCAGTGGTGTTGTTTCGAGTCGATCTTCTTCCTCGTGTGCAAGAGCCTCGACGCCTATTTTCTTTCCAAATATAGTCATTAAACATACAACCGTTATAGAATTATAGCCGCTAGAAAAATATAGCCGTTAAAATTATTTTAATATATTATTATTTATTTTTAAAATATTTGAAAATTTAGCAGTTAAGTTTTATGTTTAATATAATGCAAATTTTATAATATTTATTATTATTATTTAATTATAATTAAATATTTCATTAATAAAAAAAGAAAAGAAATGACGATGTGGAAATAAAAGTGTGCATGTAGGAAATGCAGCGTTGGGGCTAAAAACTATTTTTGGGAAGAATTGGAAATGATGGGTATAAAGCTCATATGACAAACTGACTAGGACAAATTATGGGAAGGATGGTAGTTAGCGTTACGGGTAGTCTAACTAGTTTTATCACTACTTGTTTGACTTGTGGGTAGTTCAATGCTATTAGTAGTACCTTTTCTATGTAAACAAACAAACATACATACACACATACCTAGCAAAATCCCACTCACATTTTCTATGTGTGTTCTTATATACATTCGATGTTATTTATTTGTTCATAATTTATGTCTAAAACGAGGGCTTCTTAGCCAAGGGTCTCGGTGAATGCAGCCTCTCTAGCCCCCCTATCCCTTTAGAGTAGAAAAGAGGTTTGCCCTTATCAAACCAAGCTATTGAGTGGTATCAAACCAAGCTATTGAGTGGTATTTTGTTTGTAAATAAGAAAATACAATGAATCCTGAATTTAATGTCCTACACTACGTTAATTATTCAAGATCAATAACAATAATGCTTTTACTTATAGTATCAAGGATGCAACACTTTCTGTGCTGATTTGTCCAAAAACTTGGAAAGATCACTTTCAAAGTTTAAGTGCATCTATTTGCTAATTTATAAAGTTACAAGATACGAGCAAGATAAATGGTGATCTGAAACTTTCATGGTGATCTGATAGTGTTATAATAACTCATTCAATGATTATCGTGTAATATTAAATGCCGAAGTAGGATAGCCGAAACCTGTAGTATGTGAGCCAGAGCCGTCTGAAACTTATCCAATGGAAGTTGGACAATACGGGGGAAAGTAGGCAAAACCTGAAACCAAACACCACATTACCTTAAATTACAAGAACAGAAGATTCAGAGTTCCATGAAATCTAGATAACTTTCAAGAATAGGCCTAAATTACAATCTCAAAACTATTCTCCACAGAGAGCTTTTAATTTCTTATTTATACCAACCATCATACTGATTATGAAAGAATGAGGAACATGTTGGAGGAAAGAGAAGGATAACCTCGTTCTTGGTAAAAGAAGACAGTATTGGAATAAGTATCGTAGCATCCTGCAAGAGAGAAATACCATGTTACAACAAGATTACAAAACAGCAGAAATTCATAAATTGTCACCTTAAATTTAGTTTCATATAACCGCTTGACAGTTGCAACAAGATCGGCCAAAGGAGTATTCCCTTCACATAGAACATGCAGCACCTAGTAGAATACCACAAAAATCAGCATAAAACATCATAAAAGAAAAATTAATATATTTATATGATATATATATATAGGGAGAGGATCATTTGAGAACTAATTGGGTTTGAGAACCACTCTAAGCCACTAGTTTATATATATGGAAACCCCACCCCCCCCCCCCCCCCAAGAATTTGAGTGGTCCCCCCTGAAAATTAGTGGCCCAAAATGGTTCTCAAAAGTTCTCAAAACTAATTGGTTCTCATTTGAACCTAACCATATATATATATATATAGAATTGGGGTAGAATACATCCACCAAATTCCCTACATCCTCTACATCCACTCCTTTTCTTCAAAAAAAACATTTCTTTAAAAAAAAAAAATTAAAACATCATATGTCAAATCGCTATATATTCTTTCTGGAACACCTTTTTTTAAAATAAATTATGGCGTTTTTATTATTTTTTCAAAAAAATACAAAAAAAATAAAAAAATAATAAAAAAAAAATTAAAAAAAATGTGTGTTTTGATGCGTCTAGAAGAATGGTGTTTTTAGAAAAAAAAAATTAATTAAAAAAAAGTGTTTTTTTGTTGTTTTTTTTGAAAAAAAAACACCACAAATTTTTTTTTTAAAAAAATGTCCTAGAAAGCTAACATAGCGATTAGAGGTATAGTGTTTTCAAAAAAAAAATTGTTAAAAAGTGTTTTTTGTGAAAAAGAGGGTGGATGTAGAATAACTCACCTCTATATATATATATATATAGGCTTAGGGTAAAATACATCAAGCAAAAACGCTACATCCATTGCGGATTGATCTGGAGCGTCCATCAAGATCATCCAACAGCCATGATCTATGGTGTTTCCGCCTATGGTGTTTTTTTTCCCACCGAAAACGCCATAGGCGGAAACACCATAGATCTTGGCTGTTGGATGATCTTGATGGACGCCCCAGATCAATCCGCAATGGATGTAGCGTTTTTGTTGGATGTAGGATAACTCGACTCTAATATATATATATATATATATATATATATATATATATATATATGTCGACAAAATAATCAAAGGAATATTCACCTGTGTGAGGAGGTTCTCACTGCCTTTGGGTGGGTCAGATATTATGTTGAGTAAATCCGAATATGATGGGCCTAAGGCCCGAACAATAATAGGGACATGGCGATGGATAGCCTGCATTTATTAAAAAAAATTAAATAAGTGAATGTAGATTTTGAGCTGACTTTTAGCGTATGTAACTCCCACCTGCTTGACAGCCTTTGGAGCGTGCTCATATCTATCAAACACAAGTTGAAGAAGACTAGGTTTCTGCACAAAAGAAAAATCAGAACACACGTCAAGAGTTATGACATCAGCATTACTAAATAACTGAAACAAAACGCAAGTAACTCTTAGACCACCACCAATAGGCCTCTCATAAATGCACATTTCTCCTCCCCCTGCCCATCCACATCAGCTGCCCAAGCCATTCTCTCTCTTTGCCTTTCTCTCTCCTTCCCTCTCACAATCCCTCAAATGCAAATTTAATCTCTTTCTATCCGCTCTCAACTCAACCTCATGTCCATCTCACCAAATGTATTCTAATTGCAACCCATTGGAGATGGTCTTAGTGTAGAAATAATAGATCTGAGAAGCAAACCTTGATACATAAAGCAAAAAACAAAGAGAGGTGTTGTTGAGCTTGAGCAAGTGACATTGATGAATCACTTTGGGAATCAGATTGTGTGCCAATTGCCGAGTCAATCTCAGATGTCCCTGGCTCTGATATTTGAGAGCCGCTAATTGATGTTTCTTGACTTCCTATCTGAAAAATATTATGAAGGAAAGAACACAATGAATGAAACTGAATATTTGCCACAATAATGACAGACACAAAGAAAGTAGGAAATATTATATCAAGCCCTTATATATGGGTGTCAACCGTGTTAGGTTGGCAGGTTGAGTTGTTGAGCCCGAACATGGAGTCAAACAGGTTGAACAGTTGTGAACATGTTATAATCAAGTTGTAAAGGTGTTAAACGGGTTTGAGGGTTCTAACAAATGGGTAAAACAAATCGTAAATAGATTGGGGAGTCAACTTGTTTAAGTAAATGGATTGGATGGACCTATTTGATTAAACAGATCAACCCGAGCATGGCTCGTTTTTTAGATGAGTTAGATATGAGAACCCAAAACCTGATTATTTCCGGGTCGTGTCAAGAACTGACACCCCTATCCTGAAAGACAATGACATAATAAAAGAGTAATTAGAAAACATAACACAGAGATAATTAAACATTACACACCTGCCCTTCTGTTCTTTGTTCATTGACCCCTGAAACTGAAAGCTCCGCATCTGATACTGGTCTGTTAGCATCTGATACTGGTCTGTTAACGGCTGAGAGCAATTTTTTGGTAGCAAAATCCTCGATTTTCTCAGAGATGAAACTAATTACATAAAGTTTGTTTGCCACCTGAGAACCGAAACAAACAAAACTTTAGCCAAGAATGAAGCTAGTCATTTTTTTTAATCAAAGAATTCCAAGAAAAAGCTTAGGGGCGAGGCTCTTGGTTTGGTTTTCATTGACAATTTTCCAATGGAAAACCAAACCATTTTACAAAAGAATTGTCAAAACAGATATTAAAGCATTGGAAATTGGGGATTAATATAATCTGGACCCAAATAAAACACAACTTCCATCTTTCTCTTGCTTTTCATCTTTTCCTTTGAGAAAAATAGCTTTGTTAAATGACTTTTTAACTTTGTTATCAAACACAAATTACAAAGTTACAAGATTAAAACATAATGTAAACCAAAAAATTGAAGTGCTACCAAACAATATCATACAGACCCACTTCCATCACAAAAATGTAAGTTGTGATTTCCCTTACCAGTCGGATGGCTTTTGTGCGGATGTCGTCCTTTGTATGTACAGCACACTGTTTTTCAAAATTCATCAATGTAAGAAGCAAATAAAATCAACACAAAAGTATGTGATAAATGGAGAACAACAATCATAGTACAACAATCAAATTTGTTAGCATGTATATAAAGTTACCTTCAATGCGATATCCAAAAAAGCCTGACGATTGTTAGGGCGTACCAAAATTAAGCTCCATAAACAACCTAGACCTTGATGTACACGATCCCCATCACGAATGTCTTTTCCAAAGTTATTATCTGAGCAGCATATTTCATCAAGAAGCTTAAATGCAGACTCATGTAAACAAGGAGCTTCACAAAAACTTCGGCTGAAGGACTTATCGTTGGCTGGCAAAAAATCCAGCAAACACTTCGCCTACCAAAACAAATGGTCAACAGTCAATCTAAGATTCCCACAAATTAGGGTTTTATGTCGACCATAACAAATTCTTACCACTCCCAGAAGGAAGTTCTCATACACAATAGCCACGGAAGAGTCTTCAGCTGAATCTGACATCATGAGAGCATGCAGGTGGTATAGAACATGCATGAGGATCTCGTGCCCCTAGTGAAATGCAAATGCGTATACTTACACAACAGTTTTACAATATATAAATAAAAATATATTTAAAGATTATACCTTTTGATGGTGGTAGTCTGAGACAATATGCTTTTGAATCATGTTAATCACATCCTCATCAGCATCAACCTGCAACATAATACATGAACAAAATATCATTATATTTCCTCTTTTTTGTCACAAGTTTACTAGATTCATACATTGTAAAATTGCTCATTGGCTGTTACACATTTAGAAGGTAATATACAATTGTAAGTCATGGGGTCCTTTAGAGGAGAATTAATCATTAAGTATCATAGCACACACTGTCATTCTTAAAGGTGTGAAGGCAAAATAAGAATAATGTCAGCAAGTTATCATAGCAGAACCCAACTAAGAAAAATTACAGTCAACAAAAGAACAGATACACTTATGAATATAACATCTAAAGTCAGCTTAAAAAGAATATTAATGATGCACAATTATCAAAAGAGAACTATCCCTTCTCTGCTGGCTATCTTCTTTTGAAACCATGGGTCAATGGTCAACTTTTCAAAAAGTCAACTTAATGGCAAGAATGTCCAGTTTATTCTTGGGAGTGCAGAGTGCTGCTGCCCTGAACAGGAGTTGAAATAGTGGGTGTGGGTCTTGATCTTAATTATTTGCAGCTTGGGTATTACTGTATGGGTCATAAGATCATTATTCTTCAACTGTCCTTCACGATGACCAATGTCTACTTAAAGGAATCAGTATATCTAGCACCATAGTTATCAAAGGCGCGAGGCGCACTCAAGGCGCAAAGGGTCCGCCTAGGGCCTAGGCGATAGGCGCAAAAAAAGCGTGGGCCTTGAAAAAAAAAAGCGATCTTAAATAAAAAAAACATATAATATAAAGTTCAACTAAAATTTGATACTGTAGGCAGAAGGTCACACTTCAGAGGCCATTTTTCCATAGAAAAGTCGAATTTGCAAGAAACAGGTTACAAAATTCGAATTTGCATGATTTCTGTTGGTTTAAGGTAGCAATATATAGCATATTCTTTTAATTATGCAGTTGAGTTTACATTTAATAGAGTATTAACTAGCAATATGCTTTTAATGATGCAGTTGGAACAATTATCTAAACAATATTAAGTAGCAGAACTTTTTTTAATTAGGCGCCTTAATTACCTAGGATGCATAAGCGCAATTAATGCGCCTCGCTTGGAATTTGCGCCTAGGCGCCAAAAGCGAGCGCTTTTAATAACTATGTCTAGCACTAAGCAAATCCTCTCATGTCTGTCTATTCAACTTGAGATATTCAAAGACTGGGTACAAAACAAACAGAATTCGTGTTACAAACTGGAAGTGAATCTATTGAAGTTGTATTGATATTTTAAAACAAAATAGACAGTTATGAAACTGACGCCTAATCGTTCACTTACTATTACGTCCGATTATATGCAGTTAAGCTCTTTTCCTACAAACTGGTATTTAGAAGGAAAAAAACACTAAACTCTGACAACTATATAACGCCTCTCTAGTCTCTTCTGCTCAACCGGCCAAATGGGCACAGAAAAAGAATATCTGCGGGTTTTCAAGAAAATTCAATCTTCAAACAAGAATTCTTATTCTGCTAACTATGATCTCATCATGATCATGTCATCTTTTCTAGAAAATAAGTTGCTGAAGCATTAAGCCCAGGCAACAAGGAAGCATCACCACAAGTACATCTGTTAAACTATTAGCATTTAGCTCCTGTTCATATCCAACCTGACTCAGCAGCCTCTTTATCCTATGGGATTGAGGTAGGGTTTACCCTCATCCTCCCCAAACCCTACTTTTTTATTGGAATTTTGCTCGGTATGTTTGTTTGTTTGTTTCATATCCAACCTGATTGACTATCTCCAGTTACAAATTTGACATTATTAATCATTGATTTATGCACTGGGTGTTGATTATGAAGGCTCATATGTTACCACACATAAACATGCCACATCACAACAAAAACCAAACTGCAAAATTATTTATCTTATGAAGAAAATATATTTGCTCATATATAAAAGATATAGTAGTATCTTTTACAAAGTTCCCATACATTATAAATAAATATCCAGCACTCATACGTAGTAAATAGTTAAATAATGTTAGAAATGATAACAATATCTCCCGAAAGGAAAAACGTGAAAAGCAGTCAAAGTCAACCCCAACCTGAACAACCAGACGAGAAAGCAATGCCATGCGTGTCTGCATAAACTCTGTACCTCCTAATTGCTTATAAGAGTCTATAATCCTTTGGATCGCCAATTTCTTTAAATCTTTTTGCTGTTCTACAGTTAATTCCACATAAGATGGAACCAAAGGTAAATCAACAGAGTTTTCCTCCAATACGGGTGTGTCCACTGAACCTGGTGAAACCTGATCAGCTTCCACCACTGATTGCAAGTGGTCGTCATCTGTCACTAGGATATTCATTGACTTTTCTGCATCTGAGTCCTTGTTAGCATGATCAAAAGGAATAACTGCTACATCAGAAGCGACGTCGAAGTCCACATCAGAAACTTGCATAGCTTGTTCATCTGGAATCTGTTCTTGAGAAACAGTTATATTTTCAGGGATATGTGACTCGTTTTCTGCTTCAGGTATAAGAGTCTTTGATGTATTGTCAACACATGGAGGAGGTTGTCTTCTAGACAGGGCAGAGGCATCATCCTCAGACTCTGCTAAACCAGATTGTGCCAGACATGTAGCATCTTCCATGATATTATGCTCAGATGGGGTTCCAACAGGTAATGTCACACGCCGTGGTTCAGGGCGACGAGGATCCTGTAAAACATTATGGTAAACTTTAACTCAACAAAACAAAGAATGCAAGCAGATGTGTGATATTTTATCCTACTTACTTATGAATGGGTCAATTTGAGTTGTGTTTTTACCTCAAAACGGTTTAAATTAATCAAATAAATAATTGTGGTAAATGGAGAGCAGGTCAAATGAGTTGAAAATTCCCTAAACTCTATCTTGACGCATTCATTCAAACATTTAATCTATTGAACTGATGAGAATGTTTAAATAATTATAATTAGCGTATAATTATTTACTTACTAAACATTGATAGAGGACAAAACAGTGTCTGCAGGTCAAGCAAACCTACCCAGTCCATTTCAACCCATACAAAAAGATGGCTTATTTCAGCCCAACCCATTTTGACCCGTTACCCAACCAGCCAACTTGCGACATTTAAGCACGAGTATATGGCTAAACGCACCCTACGGGAATCACGTTTGGGATCGGCTTGAAGACTAACCGAAGCCGCTGCAGTAGGAAATGGCATGCTAATTGCATTTAATTGAAGACTAACTGAAGCCGCTGCAGTGGGAAATGGCATGCTAATTGCATTTGATGACAGCATGGGATTCTGTGTAGTTGGTGCCACATGAGAAGAAGTGCTTGAAATACCAATTTGTCGAGCACTAACCCTTGTCGATGGGGGAGGATTTTTAGGCAGATGTTTCATATTTGTGACAACAATGTCCGCTAGTAGATCTGGATGTATTTGGGATATCAAGATTTCAAGAGATTGAGCACCTCTTTCTCCTTCAGCTAGTAAAGCCCCAATCATAGCAATCATCTGTTCAACAGGGGTCAGACCATCATCTAGAACTGGCACCTTTGTGAATGCTCCATTTACCGTGTGATTATGTCCTGAATCACTTTGAATTACAGAACTTGTATTACTGTTAGACCCATAACAACTCCTTTTTGACGATGAATCACTGGAAACTATATGTTCTTCATCCATAGGAGTTGATCGTTTCAGCATATGGCTTGATGATTGCTCATCCTGAAGAGAAATTTTGAAATATGTACATATATATATATATATATATAAGGAGAGGATCATTTGAGAACCAATTTGGTTTAAGAACTAAAAAGAACTAATTTGAGCCACAAGTTTATTTACATGTATCCACCCTCCCATGAATTGTAGTGGTCCCCCCCTGAAATTTGTGGTTGAGATTTAGTTCTCAAAAGTTCTCTAAAGAAAAAGTTCTCATTTGAACCTAACCCTATATATATATATATATATATATATATATATATATATATATATATAGGAAGATGATCATTGGAAAACTCTCTAATTATTGGAAAACCTGGAAAACATTTTTCAACCAATCATATTATTTCTTTTGTTTTTAATTTTTCTTTTATTTAAAGGGCAATATGGTAACTTTTCATAATCTATTTTTGTAAACTATTTTTAATAAATTGATTAAACCAATTTTTTCTCTCTCATATACTCTTTCCTAAAATCTCCCTCTCTCTACTTTATTTTTAAATTTCCAGTCTAAATTTAAAAAAAAAAACAAACCTAATTTACAAAAGAAAAAAAAATCGTTCATCACCAGCACAACGATTGTTACATCGTTGTAACAATAATTTTAGGTATTTTTTTCAAGAAAATAAACGATAGTTACATAGGTGTAACCATTCAGAAAAGTTAACTAGAAAGAAAGAAGTTGATAGGAGATTACTACTTACATTTATGTAATACTATCATATGCGTAATCACGTGAAACAATTTCATAACGTTCTAGAAAGAAAATACATGGTGTTACATTCGTGTAACATCAATTAAAAACATGTGAAATAAAAATGTTACGTACGTGTAATCAGATCTAGAAACAATAGAACCACGAATACAATTTACAAACTTTTCTGAATGGTTACACCTATGTAACCATCGTTTATTTTATTGAAAAAAAATAAAATTATTGTTACAACGATGTAACAATCGTTACGCTGGTGTTGAGCTGATGATCAACGTCTTTTTTTTCTTTTGTAAATTAGGTTTTTTTTCTTCTAATATTTGGTCTGAAAATTTAAAATTAAACAAGAGAGAGAGAATTTAGGAAAGAAATGATGGAAGAGAGAAAATTGATTTGAACATTTATTAATTAAAATATAATATGTCTATTATGCCCTTGATGCATTAAATAGGTTTCATATTATTTCTAAAAATGACACATTCATTTTTAACCATAGATTAACTAATCAATGGTGTTAGATGGGTTTTCCAGGTTTTCCAAAAAAATGAGGTTTTCCATTGATCCTTACCCTATATATATATATATATATATATATATATATATATATATATATATGCGAAAGTGTCTACAATGAACCTCACCCTATATATATATATATATATATACTCTTGAAATCAGACAATGAAGTGTAAGGGCGTGTTTGGATGAATGCTATGAATATCATATTATTGTGAATCACAGTTTCTAGTGTTAAGACGTAGTCTGATTATGATTATCTGACTCTTCAGGGGTTAAATGATCAGTTTTGGAACGGCTTCATACCAGCTGCCACAAGGCTGATCCTTTCACAGGAGAATTAATATTACTTACCTACCATCCTTGTTACCTTATTTTCAGGAATCTTCACCCGTCTATCGCATTTTTAATTAAAAAACAGGACAGCAGTTGTAGATGACAAATGTATAAAAGAAAGGTGAATAAATAGTTCATATAAAAATTTATTGTCGTATATAAAAATAAATCTGGCATTTTAAATCAAATATTTTAACAATATTTCTTTTTGAAAAAACTTCAAGTAATAACTTCTTGAATAAGGCTATGTGTAGTCATAATGTCCCACCATCGGGCATTATGTGACATGTGGCGCTGACGTGGCAAAGGGGGGTTATGTGACATGGGTATGTAGTCAAGAAGGGGGGGTTATGTGACATGGAGCATTATGGTTGGCTAATTTGAATTTCTTGAACAAGTTGGGGCGTGATGGGCATGGCGCTGGCGGACGAAATTGAGCAACATAGCGCCCCGGGGGGTGCCCAGGGGCGCTATGAGGGGCGCTATGCTGGTGCATATTAGAACTGATCCTGATTATAGTGGATGCACCCTTAATTCCATGTAAGATTACCTTGCTTGCACGGGAAGCACGCTCGCTATTTCTTAGCATTTTGTCAACCTGTCTCATCACCTGGTCAGCTGCATCCCCCGCATTCATTGCCCGCAAAACCCTGAACAGTTTCTCTCTTGACTGATTTGAAATAGAAAAATTAACTGTATGTTAGCATTACTGACAGCAATATGAAGAAAAAAGAATTAGAAATGATGGTTCAGCACTCCATGTTTAAAAAACAACGACCTATGCGTGTTTTGACTCTCCGCGGTACACAACAAACACGCTTAAAAGATACTAAATGATTTTCATCATTTCAATATATAAAATGGGTGAGGTCTGTTTGCAACAGAAAGCAACGTACTATTGTTGCAAAAGTAAATCACTTGATTAAAAAATATATCTTTCCGCGTAACCATGCTGCAGAAACAATTACCTCCATGATAACAGAGTGTGTAGACCTCAAGAATCCCAAGAAAGCGGTTCTCAAAGAATACTTTATGCTTGCATTGTGGGCCCCTTTCGCCATGAAATTAGCATCAAAAGCAAGCAGTGCAGAAAGTACAGAGCTATAGTGGACCTGCCTCCTTCGACCTATGGTAGCAAGACTGAAAAGAGGAATGCAAACCATAAGTCCAAAATATTTGGAAGGTCAACATATAACATATCATGAAATGAACAACTTGTATTACCTTGTTAACTTTTTCCTATAAGTATACATCAACTCAGAACATACCCGACTAGGAATTTCACTACCTAAGGACTGTTAGAGTTACGGCTCGAGTGATGGGACATATATTGGCTCATTGTTTCTCTATTTTATGCATACAATGGCACAACCAGTATAAGTAATGACACCTATATCCAAAATATACAACTTGAAATTGTATCACCGAGGATCACACGTGGGTAACCTACAAATAGTAAGGAATACTGGACGAAAGTGCATGTAAAGTTTATTTAAACTGTCCATGTAGCAAGTAACTACTAAAATGCATGATCCCAATTTACATCAATAAAGCCCAAAAACAAAAGTTATGACAGTATAATTCAAGCAACTAAGTACTTAAGATAAATTGCTGAAAATGGTGAAAGACCAACTAGAGTAAGCCTGCCTTCAATACATCAATCAATCACTATGCCACATCACATAAGAAAATTCAAATAAGATTAGATAGATACAATCAAGAGATTTATTTAGAGATCAAGTTAAGAACAGTGAACTGGACATATAGTAAGAGCAGCTCATTGTAAATTTGCAGATTAATGGTCAAATAATTATCATCCTAAACTATCATGATACAAAACCAACAAAATACCTGCAGGATACAACAGAAAAATATATATTGCTTGATATTGTAAAACTAGAAAACTTTAACCACTTCAATGACACTAATTTTAATTATAACCGTAGTCAGACATATTATGACCTGTAGCAGCAGCCAATTTCCCATGTAAACTCTCTTAATCATATTAGGATGTTTTCAGATTTATTAAAAAAATATGGCAGGAACAGCTGCAGTAACAATCCCCAAAGATCAGTTCGCAATGGCAGCTTAGTTTGTGCTAAAATTAACAATTACTTCTTGTCACTAAATTTCTTGAACCTGGACGAGTTTTAGGACTGAGCAATTTCCCTCGTCGAGTTTAACTTCTTCCATCAGCAAAATTACAACATGCACTCAAAAAATGCTCCCTTGCAACTGCGTAGTTTCTTTCAGCTTCATAAACCTTACATCAGTTGTGACTAGCACTATTCATGTCTTCTCAGGACAGGACACACTACGCTTTGTGAGATGGAAACAACTTGTTTGTGCAAGTGAAAAACCTTCGATTAATATGAATATGTGAAAAAATCATTGAAAGTTGGCGGTTTGGATCTGTACAGCATAACCCCATATAAACAAGGTCTGACAAATGACCAAAGAGCAAATGTAATAAAGAACAAAAGAAAAAGATATCTGATTGATTATGGTTATTCAATATCCACTGTATGCCAAAGGTCAATTAAGTTACACTAATACAAGGGTGTGTATAATGTAAAAACAGTAGATCTCCAAACTGTTTAAAGCAAATGAATTATCGCCCATAGTCTTCTAGGAAATGGTGCTGACATCAGCTCTGCAATCTCTCGTTATCTGAACCACCAAATCAACAGTTCCATGCCGACCTTGCTGCAACAATATTACAAACAAGCAGCTCAAGGTGTCCTAAAACCACCTCCACTTCTCAAAAAAAATAATAAGGAGAAACCAAATTCAAAGCGAGTTTATTTTTCATGTAAAATTAATTTTGACAAATCTCAAAACGCATATTTTTAATTTACACATTGAAAGCATAAGAGCATTGACAGGTACCAAAGACTATATTATAAGTACAGATAATTCAGTAGTTAACATTCACATATATGACATGAAATTGAACGACTTCAAATATGTTTTCCACGAGTAAAAAATACATCTACAGTTTACAAAGGATATACACATAACTAACAAACAAGCAGAAAGGAGACATTGATATCCAACAAATCACAAAAAAAATATATAATAATAATTATAATAGATATATCTTGATATGATTACTTACCCTCAACACCAGACATAAGCAAAGAATTCATTTTTATAAAAAAACTGCATGGTATTTCTCTATAGATCACAATTATAAACGATGACAGAATGGAGTAATAGACATCAGAAACTCCTAAGAACCTCTTTACAAAAAGAATCACGCTGAAAAACAATACACCATTATAAACTTCAGAATTCATTTTTATTTCAAGCCCATAGGGGTATAACCCGATGTGTTAGTAGTTAAGATCTTATTCGTTGTTGATCTAGTCTTTTACTTTTACACTCGATTAATCCTTACACAGCTCTAGTTTTAAAATAATGCAATCTAACAGTGAAGAAAATGTTAATTTAATGTACACAGGTTACTAGGTAAGGGAAACAGATGAGCAGTATCTCACCTATTAATAACAGAAACTGTAATGGAACCCGGGAGACCACTAGCCAATTTCAAAAAGCCAAGTAAGATAAAAAAGTATCGGTTAGCTTCTGATTGTAGTGCAACTGAATCTAGAACAGGGTGACCACCATCTAGCCATAAAATGTTGAACACACGTACCCTTCTTGTCACTGCTATAGAAAGAACAATCTCCAGCGCATTAGATGTGCATGATTAAAAACCAATATGGCAGTTAAATTAACCAGAGTCCATTTATAGAAACATTAATACCAAAGAACAAACCTATGAGCATTGATGCAAAAAAAAAAAACAAAACAAAAAAAAATACCTTCTGTAATACGCCCTCTAGAATCACAGTCAGGTGTGAAGAGCAACACACAAGTTTCCAGAAACTTTATAGCAAGCAACCTTGGACCAACATACCTAACCTACAACAAGTGCACGTTTAATCAAGTTAACAAATTTATTCCAAAGAAAACAGTGAGTCGCTAGAAATATCAACATGTCAAATGCAACAGCTTCTATCATAAAAATAAAAAATGGGCACAAGAAATAAGAGTATAATCAACCCAAAAAAAAAAGTGCAGAGCATCTTAGAACGTTACTTTCAATCAGGCATACATCAAATGTCTATCTGTGCCATTTTCTTCTTCTATATATAAGTTTTTTATAAAGTAAGTTTCTAGAAATGACATGGTCTTGCCCATCATTATTTAGTGGGTAGGTAATACAAACAAGTTATTAGTTTTCAAGAATTTAGCATATACATATCAAAAAGAAGTAAGATACAAATTATGACAAATAAAATTCAATTCTGAAAGCATATACATTAATTAATCAGGACATTAATCACATTTATTTAACAGACGCAGGACATTAATCACATTTATTTAACAGACGCGGGACATTAATCACATTATTAGGTAAAAGGACACCCTGCTCTTCTTTCCTTGGCTTCTTTACAAAGTGAAACACAAACTATACTTCATTCAGCTATTTCCCAATATAAGATTCCACTAAAAATGATTAATAGGTTTCGCATAGACATTTAAACATAGTTACAGACTTTTATAAAAAGGACACAGCAGCAATCACAATTAAAGCATTTTCCACTTCATGAATCCAAAATGCAATTACTAAAGCTTGTAATAATACCTCCAAAGCAATCTGGAATACAGCGTCCTTAAACTTGATCATCCAAGCCCAGATTTCTTCAAGCCATCTCTTCACTAAACCATGCCGGTGAAACTATAAATTTTTTAAAATAGAAGTTTCACGATCTCAAGGTGAAACAACTAAACCTATTGTAGATGTAAGAAGAGAAACAGAAGCATGGACAAATATGGTAATTTAACTTTGCTTCCGTTTTCTTCAACTCAAATTAGTAGCGTAATAAGTGTCATGAACATTCATAATCTGTTAGATGTTAGGTCTTAGGTGACACTGATAGCTTGTAACAGAAAAAAGTTGTCTCTGGCACCATTAATGACCAAACCGCTAGTACCAAGCAAGGGGCCAAACAACTAAAAATGTATAAAACATAGAAGTGATGACCTTGGTCTTAAGTTATCTTGAAATCTGATAGACAATAGAATTATATTGAGCATAGATTTGTAATTAGTATTTTTATATGGTACCAAAGTGTACTTTATATGCCTATATATATGGCCTCTATTGTAATCTCTAATTAACCAAAATAATACAGCAACCAAAATAATACAGCAGATCTTTACGATCTATGCCCACCACCCAAAACAGCAGCCACAACCGATAGTCCCTCTGTCGATAACCCTAGCCACTTATATTGGATCTCCAATGATGCCCATGTCAAGATGATCTTCATCTCCACCATCTCTGAATCCTCATTCCAACACGTTCAAGGCGACACGTCTCGCGCCCTATGGCTATCTCTTGAACGTGCTTATGCCCCTGCCAACTCCTCTCGGGAGTACACACTAAAAACCCAACTGCTGAAACTTGAGATGAAAGGTGACGAAACTTCCGCCTCTTATCTTACACGAGCCCAAGAATATGCCACCGCCCTAGCCAATATCGGTGAACCTTTCAAAAATAAAACCTTCAACCTTTCAAATATTCTTCATGTCCCAGAAATCAAAAAGAATTTATTATCTGTTCAACAATTTTGCATTGACAATAATGTCTTTTTTGAATTTCATGCGTTCTTTTTTGTTGTGAAGGACGCGTCTACACGTTCCATCCTACTCACGGGCCCAGTGATCAAGGTCTCTACTCGCTCCGTCTTCCGCAACTAAAGTCTCTCCCACATGTCTCCTTCACCGCAACAAAAGCTCCTTCCACAACCTGGCATCAACGTCTTGGACATCCCCATGCTCGAGTGTTTCAGTCTATTGCATGCCTTTACTGATGTAAGTTGGAGCACCAACCTCAAGGCCTTCTCGGACTCGGACTGGGCCGGCTGCCCTGATGACCGCCGGTCCACGGGGGGGTTCGCCATCTACCTAGGCTCAAACCTTATCTCGTGGAATGCCAGAAAACAGCGAACGGTGTCTCGATCTTCCACCGAATCAGAATATAAAGCTATGGCCGATACGGTTGCTGAACTAACTTAGCTGGAAGCCCTTCTTCGTGAGCTTGGCATTGGTGTTAAAACAGCTCCAACACTATGGTGTGATAATTTGGGAGCAACATACATGTCCGCTAACCCGGTTTTCCATGCTCGGACGAAGCATGTTGAGGTTGATTATCACTTCGTCAGAGAAAAGGTAGCACACGGACAACTAAAGGTTCATTTTATCTCAACCCATGATCAACTTGCTGATATCTTCACGAAGCCGCTTCCATCTCAACGCTTCTTAAATCTACGGTCCAAGTTGCAGGTCGTTCCCCGCCCTCAACTTGCGGGGGGATGATAGACAATAGAATTATATTAGGCATAGATTTGTAATTAGTATTTTTATATGGTACCAAAGTGTACTTTATATGCCTATATATATGGCCTCTATTGTAATCTCTAATTAACCAAAATAATACAGCAGATCATCTTTACGATCTATTAAAATCCATATCAATTTTTATTAAATTCATCAACAGTATTTTTAAAATGTATATGCAGGGAAAAAGGTTTGAGAGGTGCATCATACACCACGACCCAAGTACCCAACTAACAAGAGATTATAGAGTTTACAAGAAAACGTCAAAGTGTATGACTGCCAATAAATTGAAGGCACACTTAAAGCAGTATGAATGTGTAATACGTTTCAGATTTTACCCTCAAGTATGTAAATGCATGTGCATGT
>JBCNJP010000025.1:47459932-47501208 GCA_039602395.1 Deinandra increscens subsp. villosa
ACAAACCGGACAAAAACTATAACTTTCGGTTACTCGAAAACGTCGGATTTTACAAGTTAAACTTCCAATAATTAATTTGGCAACTCAAAACCCTAAAACACATTAGGACAAGTCCACTAACAAATCCTAAGTATATTAGAAAACTCAAAATGTCACAACATCGTCATAACAGTCAAACTGGCGAAGCCGGTTAACCACCGGACGAACCTACGCTTAATTTTACCAAAATATAACTTCGTATATTTGTGGAAACATTTATTCATATTAAAGGAAGATTATATTTATTAATCGAAAAGTCCAAAATCTTACAAATATTTAGTGAATTAAATATTTACGATTTTCCTAACGTTTAATGAAAAATAATCCCTATTATTCAATAATTATTTTTCAAACGTAATCATTATTTATTTATTCAGATAAATAATAAACTCCATCAATTTCAACACTATTTATTTGACAATAAATAAGTCCTAGGATTTCCATCACTTTCATTGGGTAATAACCAGTCGAGACTTAACCTTGAACGTAGAGTGACGTATTCACTAACTCTAGATAGCCAAACCCTAATACGTCATAACATTACTTTGTAGACGTTTGCTAGGCTAAGTTCAATCAAACATACCTGACATCCACCTTCAAACAAGTGAGTCTTCACGGCCCCTTTTACTTTTCTGTTTTCTAACTTGGGGGAGAATTCAATGAATGCTTTTCAACTTCAAACTGTCTGACATTATGATAACTGTACGACGTAATGATTGCATGTTCTTTTCATTTCCCCAATCTGTGTATTCATGTTGATTCATGTTATATGCCTAAGTCCCACTATTAATTGGATTCAATTAGTTCATTCGAAACGATAGCTTGTGAATAGATCTATTTGGGTTGACAACCCTACTCTGACTTGGTCGCTCCAGTCATGACTCCATGGTTATAGTCAAGGGGTACATTTGTTATTCTTGTCATTCGGTGTTCTTGGGGAAGAACATCAGGAGTGGGTAAACAGTTAGTTTTGAATTCAAGGTTCATGTTCGATCTTTACAACAACAGTGTCAACAAACTAATATCAAGACAAGCAACACATTTTCCAAACATGTTTTCAAACAGTTCAGTGTCATTAAACCTGTGAAACTCACCAACAATTCTGTTGACTCTTTTTATTCTTGAATTCTCAGGTGATTAAAGACTGCAACTCCATGTTTTTCTGTTGTGATCCTGCTTGTCATATCATGGTCTGCCTGCTGTGTGTTCATGCATTTCATTTTGGAGATTTAGACGCATTACGCCTTAGGGTAGTTATGTTTATAAATCTCATAACTTGTCTTTTGGAAAACTTAACATGTAACCACTACTCTATTTCCGCTGCCACGTTTTAGATGTTTAATTTAAATGTTTGAAACTTACATTTTCAGAAGACAAATGGTTTAATTAAATGTTCATTAGACGTCATCATTCATAACCATGACCATGATGCCAAATCAGTCACATGCCCACATTTAGTCATTTTCTCGGGGTGTGACAAGAACGTTGTTTAGCCTCGTATAGGGCAACATTGTATAGAATCAGATGATTTCTCATGGGATGCTTGTGATTGCGTCTATTACCCTAAAATTTTAAATCGCATAGTTGTTTTGTGATAATTCAGTGTGAATGTGACTTTAGTAACATAAAAGAAATCAGGCATGTGATGATTAAGAATAATATGATATTCTCTCTGTATATATATAAACATATGTGTGTATAACGGATTCGTGATCGAGTCGGACAATAACTACTCTATATCTTTAAGATAAGTCAGGGGCATTCTAGCATGCCCTACCCATACTCCTATCGAACCACTTGCTTACCAAATTGTGCCTACAATAAACTTTAAGTTAGATCAACTGTTATTCTCAGAACTTGTCTCCTTGGCAAATCCCAGTCAGTTACTTTTGATTAAATGACCACATTCTTGATACTTACCCTTGGAAACCACATACTACCCCACCGAAACTGGTAGCTAAAGTAAGAGGAACCATCGTGACCATACAAGGTAAATTACCGTTACGGGTGCACAGGTAAATGTAATTTACAGTGTATGGAAGCCCTGGGGAAATCCTACTCGGCAAACCATCAGTTGTAAGGGATACAACCATTCATTTCAAAACTGTCGTGACATCAATTTTCAAGCTTATGGTTCTCAACTATATTTATTTCGCTATCACACCTATTCTCATTTCTCCTATATATGGTTAACAGCCTATCGAAATCCTTTAAAATTGCTTGTGCAAATGATAACCCCGGTAAGACATCCCATCACTCACACCATCCGACGATAAAGATCTTCCCTCGCTGCGAGCGAGCCGTGGTTAAACTCTTCACTGATTCTAATTTATCCGCAAATCCTAACTCTACCCCTACGACGTTAACTGCTATAACCCTCCTTCAAGCTCTCTCAATTATGCAACAACTCCATAAACTCTAATCTGATGGAAACCCAGACATCTTGAATGGACAATTACACCTCAACCATCGGAACCAACCTTTCGGCAGGAAAATCTTGTGAAATTCTCCCCTCTTGACTAGTAATCTCGTCACGATTTTAAACACTTTATACCTCACTACAAATACAGTTTCGCCCAACGGAGCGATGTAGGTTACTTCTCGAACCCGTACGATCTGCTTCATCTTCAAACACACGATTCGTCAGTGAACTTGACTACCAAGGAACCTTCTACTCTGATATTCTTGTGTGACTTGGAAGGTCTTCAAGCCTTGAGCCATCACAGCTAGTTAACCTCATCAATGACATTTCCATGCACTTGTTTGCCAGAAGCTCCCGTACGACAATCAGTGACAGCCAGCAGTATGCAACAGTATGCTAGGAAAGTTCCACAACATCACACAAATGGTACCCATTGATCTCATTCCTTCTTCTTTGGGAAAAACTTTCTTTGTAACCCCTATTTCATAACCAATTGTGACTGAATCAAATGATTGACTCAAACTCTCGATAACACGCGTAAGGAAGTAGATTGACTCCAGAATTGACGAAGACACGTTTGAATTTATCGTATATGTGGCGAGCTACTCGAGGATCACTGAAAGCGACCCAAGTACCCGATATTTTTACATCTTATATGCAATGCGGCTTTCCGATACACAGTAGACCCCGCGAAACCTTAGCTACAACTCGTATATACACTCATTGAAAGCCACGTAGTATTTGAATTCATCAGCACTTGGTATTTCGGAAACCCACTCTTAATACCCGTTTGCAATTTTACTTACTCTTGAGGGCCGATATAAACTGGTGTTCTATTTTTCTATACGGTACCACCGTCGACACAATCACGTTGATATCGGTCAACCCAAAATCGTTTTCTCCGGATCCGCGTCAATTGTGTCGGATGACTCTCTTCGAAACGTGCGGTTGCAACTACCCTACACAAGCTACCTCGCCCTTCATCCTGAGTCTGTATACCCCTACTTGATATCATTCATGCTTCTACAAAGAACCTTTCGGTCATTAGAACGTCACCCTTATTTTGGATCTTTAGCGGAGGGTAATATGCGTAACAATATATCCCATGTTGGCGAACCTCACTCTAAACCTAAACGTGAAAGACTACCTTATCTTTTGAATCCTCTCAGAAACTCAAATTGTATTCGCGTTACGTCCGCTAAACTCTTGATAATCCTCACCATGGGTGAAGACCCCACCGACCGAAAACATGGAAAAACCTTTTTGTCGTAAAAAAAAAATCACATGATTGCATGGTTTCAAATATTTATCTCCCATTCAACTCAATGGCATTGGAAAAAAACATAAGATACCTTATTTTCAAGTATATTATCTAACAAGATTTGTCAAATAGCCAGGTCTTAGCTTTATCTAGGCTACTCGCATGTTTTGTAGAGGTCATAACTTGCTTAATTTTTATCGAAATCAGTTGATTCTTTTTCCGTAGTAAAGTTCCATGTCTTAGCTTTATCTGGGCTACTCGCACGTTTTCTAATACCTCCGTTTGGTCATCCAAAACGCTGCTGCAAGTTAGGTGTGCATGGCTGTGTTTTTCTGTGAAAAGTAGACTTTACATTTTGGTCGGGCATGATAACCTTGATATAATTAGGGTTTTTGTTAAATGAAAATGAGGTTTATATATTAAAAGTAAGATCTGGAAGGTTTGGTGCCTAAACTCTAAGTTTTGAATGAGTTATGCAAATTTTAAACCTACTTTGACTATTTTGCAAAAAGCTGAAATTGCCAACTTCCGACACGCATAACTTTCTCATTTCTTAACATTTTTACTTAATTCTTTTTGCAACAAGTCCTAATTGATATGTAGTATATGCCTGTAAAATTTAAGGAGTTAACTCCAAGTAATGTGGATCTTAGCTATGTCACTAGGTAGGTGCTTGAAGTTTGACTTTCTGGTTAACTTTGACTTAAGTTGCAATTTCTTGATTTTCTCCCAAATTGGGACTTGTATGTGCATTATGTGACTTGTATGATCGCATGAAACATGTTTAGATGCTTATGTGTTACTATTCATCTTAGAGACAACCTTTAATTCGGTTAGACCAGATTTACCCAAAATAGGTCATTAATAGCCAATCTTTAAAGTCAAGTGCCGCGTACCAGTGCAATCTATGGTGAGTTTCACTACTTCTTCTAGTTGCATCCGGTAAGGGATGTCAATGCTTAGACAAAGGTATTTTTGTCTCTTTATGAATATCCTGCAAATATCACATGATTCACTGAATTGCGTTTTAATTACAAAAAGTCCTTACTTTCTCGGGCCGTTAATATAGAAGAGAGAGGTAATGTTGAGTAGTACTACTGGGGATTGACACCCCCGCTCAGCGGTGCATGGGATGCACCCTCCCGACTGGCGGTCGGACTGAGATCAATGTTAGCCTAGGACTCCGTGATCTAGGATGACGCGGGAAGGCAAATCACATAGGTAAATACCTATCAAATACATTGTCAGCTTCGGTCGCGAACATTCAGGTGAATATAAGCATAGGCTAGCTACCTAACGATATGGATATTACTTGTAATTTACGAATTGGTCTTTCGTTATTCGTATGCATTTTTGGTCTACACAGGTGAGTGTAGACTTCCTTTGTGAACTCACCAGCTTTTGCTGACACTTGATTGTGGAATGCTTTTCAGGTTGCTTGGAGGATCATGGATGGCACGGGCGTGGGCAATGCTTGTCTTTTGAAAAACCCTTTTGGAAATTGTATTTCAGACACTTTAGTAATTACTTTTACTAAACAACAACCTTGTAAACTCTTAATGCTTCCGCTGATTTTGTGAAATGTAAACTCTGATTTATTTAATGTAATACATGACTGGTTTACCCCTTTAACTATGGCTTGGTTGTAACTAAAGACTTGGATCATGGTCTGGATCACACCCCACACGGTTATACTCCGTTAGTGGAAATTGGGGGTGTGACATTATCAGTTAAAAAAACAGTTCCAGTTTAATGTAAATTGACTGTTCAACAACAGTCCCAGTTCAGTGTAACACAACTATTCATCGACTAAAAGTTTAAGTTCAACGTTGACTGTTCAACAACAGTTCAAGTTCATGTTCAAGTTCAGTTTAAAAATCCAGATAATATATTAATAGCTAGCTAGGCTATTTTCAAGAAATCAGTGCACGTTTGACTAGATAAACTAGCTATCTAGTTACTGAAGCTCCACAAGTTCAATTTTGCCTCGTTAAGACTAAGAAATATATTACACCCGTTCGATATCCAATCGAGTCAGCGCGACTGACCCGGGTGGGGCTGTCAAACCTAGTAGATCTACCAAATAAGTTCCCGCTGATGTCACATTGACAATAACTCTAAAAGTGAGGACTTTATCATAAGTGTGCCACTATCATTCAGGTGATATAATTTTCTAACAGTTCAAATGTTTGCGTGTTAATCTCCCTCAACAAGATTAAAATAGGTAAAAAGGGGCCGTAAAACTCACCTTAGGGTGCACAACAAATTCCAGTCAATAACCACAAGAATAGTAATTAGTAGCTTGTTCTACCAAACAACTAACGAGCATAATAGTATAAGTGTGTGCGTTCAATTGGCAAACAACTAAGTCTAACGTAAATGACGAAAACGAATGATCAGGAAGTCTAGAACAAGTCGAAGACAGCACGCTTGCCAAATCCGAACGACAATCGAAATAACGCGAAGAATATAATATATACCAATAATATATTTTCTAAGTTCGAAGATCCAAAATAAATATTTTTAATCTTAATAAAGAACTAAAATTGGTGCCACATGTCTCATTTCTAGGATGTCCACATAAGCATTGTCACATGTCAAAACCACATTCAAGTATCAATTTATTAGATTATCAATTACCAATTTTATCAAAACTAAATTTCCATTAATTTTTTTTGACAAGCTTAATGAAAATTTGATAAATTTACTCAATAATTTGATTATTTTAAGAAACTAATCATCAGTTTGTCAAACATAATTAATCTAATTATTTTAACCGTGTTTTCTGTTTTTTTTATAGTATCTAATATTATGAACTCAACTCGTGTAATACACGGGTTACTAACCTAGTACCTAATATATATATATATATATATAAACCAAACGCGTAAATGACGCTAATAACGAGATTACAAAACAAGCTACATATATTTAAAGTTCACACAAAATATCTAATCGTTTCAATAAATCATTGATATGAGTTTATATATTAATCTATGCAAAATACATACATACATATACATATATATATATATATATATATATATATATATATATATCACCTTAGGTAAAGCCATGATTTTTGAGCTAATATATATATATATACGAATTTAATAAAACCATATTTTAGTTCAAAACATCAAAGTTTACGGGTTCAATAGTCAAAAATACATTTTACGGGTTTAAACATTCTTAAGAAACCGTTTTAAACAAGTTTTAGTTGACCATATGCCCCAAAATCGAACATTAAAAAAAAGAAAACGGAGAGGTCGCCCGGGTTCGAACCCACGACCTCAAGCAATCAATTCAATGCCCCAACCACCGGGCCAAATTTCCGATTTGGTAACAAAGCAGATCAGATTGTTATAAGCAACAACAGCGAGCTAAACAGGGGTCACAAAACAACAAAGAAAATAAACTAGGCTACCCGGGTTTCGAACCCGTGCCCCTCGCAAATAAGCACAGCGCCCAAACCACTGCGCTAAATAAGCAATTGTTGTTTTACCCGAACGAGATTTTTATAACCCATACCCCGACTGGGTCATCTTCTTCATTCACCAACTCCGGTGATCAGACTTGCGCTCCCGTCACCGGAAAAACATGAAACATAATTACGAGGCACGAAAAATGACCGGTTAGCATAGATGAGGGGTTACCTTGAGTCGGAGATGAGAGATTGACGTGGTTTGATGCCGAAAACGAACCCGAACTTTAACCGCGAAGTCCGAGCATGCTTACGATTCTCACTCCCGTCAACTCCTGGTTGCTCGTCGGAGTTTCACGATCACCATGGCGTGATCACTAGGGGTCGAATGGTGGTGGTTGGCCGGAATTTCTTTGGTTTAGTGGTGGTTGACGGTGATGCTTCTGGAGAAGGTTCACGAGAGATCAAAAATAAATTCAATGATTGAAGTAACTGATTGTTAGCTGTGATTGTTGTATGTAAATGTCGTGCGTTTGTAACCAACGAGGATTGAAACAGAGATTGATTTCGTGTTGGTTACCGAACTCCTACTGTCCCAGACGGTTTCATGGGATTCCAAACTAAATCAACTCTTGCCTATTGGCAAGATTAGTCCCCCTGATTATTTCATTCAAAGGATTTGAGTTCAGGTTGTTACGGAATGAGTCTTCCATGTTTGTTCAAGATAATGAATTTGGAAAATGCATACGTGGTCCCTCGAAGTTTAGAAATCATTCACGAATTCTTTAACGGAGTTAACGGAGATAACTTTGACGATGAATATACGAGTGTATGCCAACATATATTTAACGTATAACGTTTATAAAAATATAACTTTGTTTCGTCACACAAATTCATAATAATAACTTCATAAGTATACATTTTAAGTTCACATAAATTCATAGATTTAAATCACATAAAATCATAAAGCAAAACGTAAAATTTCGTGATATGTTGTCACATAAAATTATAGGATAAACCGTGTGAATATATATATATATATATATATATATATATATATATATATATATACATGTATCATATAAAATCATAACTTAACTTGTCACATGAAATGACAGAACGTTCACAAGGAATCACAACGCATGATTTACATAAAATCATAGAATATCAAACGTCTAGACTTAAGTGAATACTCGTATAGTGATACAAAACCCTAATTTGCTAAGGTCAACACAGTCAAAACATAAATGTTCACACAACATTTATTATAGTTTAAGTTCAATTAAAGTCAGGAAAGGACCTCAAAAGACGGATTGGCACAGTTCATGCTAATACATATGTTTTCCTTGTTTTACACATTTAGCAGATTCATTGTTGCTTCAACAAAATATTGGATCATACATATGTTTCTTTCACACCAAAAGCTTGCATCATACATGTACTTGCTTTATAGTGGCTTGTCTGGCTACCTAGTTGTCCATTTTCAAACAAAATATGTAAATATTGAAGTTAAAAAGAAAATACAAACCTGAACTGTTAATCGTCTTGAGAGAAGATTTCAAAAAGTATTACGGATCGAACGGAGATGATAAAGTTGAAACAACGATTGATCGGAAAGGTAAGGTTTTATGGATGAAGGAGGAAGAAGAAGCATATGTGTAAAAAGTGTATAAATGACTCGAAAAATGACTATACAAAAAGGAAATTATACATGGCTTAACTAAACAAAACAGGTTAATAAGACAGAAACACATGTCATTGAACTAAAGAACAACTGAGAGGAAAAAAAAAGAATCGGACAGAAGCACGAAGCGAACTCACATCACACCAATAGTAAACCAAGACACTTACCAATACACCAAAGACACAAAGTTGAATACTCTTCAAAAAATCAAATGTTATAGTAACTTAGCAAAAATGAAAGTAAAAAAAAAACAAAAAAATGGATGAACAGTAGACATTGTGTCTATGACATCCAATTCTAATATATACATATATATATATATATATAATTTATAAATTTATATATTATAAATTATAAACTAGATACTAGATATACCAAGATTTAATAATAACTAGTTTACAGCTTCATGTGCGTTGCGATGGGCGTAGCTATGAACGTGAAGAGTATGACTGCGTGTTGTGACGGTAACAGTGTTTGACGTTTATCAAACATGCTAGTCGACAAAAGAAGGGAACAAATAATTTTTAAATTGTCAAATCTTGATTCGTAAGAAAAGTATATCTTTAAAAAAGTTGAACACTTGCGAAATATAAAGTTTGTTAACAAAAAGAAACAAAGCAATGAAGCCACGCCGCACGTTTCGACGTTTGTAGTTTTAAGCGTTTCACCTATGAACGTCGAAAGTAAGAGATTATATATTACAAAACCTAATAAAACAATTTTTCTTTTTTGTAACACTTGCGGAACATAAAGCTTACTAAGCGGGTTAGGGAAAAACTTCACCTATTTACACTAACAAAATATAAATAGAAACTAGGAGAAAAGAAAAAAGTGTCTACGGGCTAGAATAAGAGATTATTATATATTAGTAGAAGTTATTTTAAAAAGGGGGGGGGGGGGAATTAGCAAAAAAGCGCTTCGTAGGTTTCGAACCCAAGGCCTACTATGAAACACCAACTTCCAATTTCTGAATACGCAAAATATGTATCTTTATGCATATGGATTTATTGATCGAGGGGTGTTGGTAAGAAAAGAAAAAAAAGAAAAAAAGAAAAGAAAAATAAATTGGGTCTTAAAGATTCGAACCCGGGTTGCTTGGTATACAAAGTCCGACACAAACCATTACAGCACTGCATTGCTTTGTAAATTCTATTGAAGTCATTGTATTTAACAATAAAAGAAGTCAAACATTAAGCAAGCAAGCTCACTTGTTCTGATATTTATATAATTTACTTATATTATTTTTATTATTAAAATTATAAATTACATTACATTAAGTAATTAATTAAGTTTTTATTTTTATATTTTTTATTATTTAATGAATTTTGATTATTGAATAAATTATCTATTATATCTTTAGTACTATATAAAGCATCTCTTTTAAATGGCATTTGCGTAATTAGGTAAACTCTTAAACTTAAGAGGTATCTCTTAGGATGCATGACGTACAAGCTTGAGAAGCTTGTAAATGAATCAGAAAGAGATCGGTTGCTTTAAACAGCTGCATAATGTACCAGATTCCTTCAGTTCTAACGACGAATAGCGGCAAGCTTGTACGACTCCAATGAGGATCATCGCCAATCTCTTCCTTCTCACCGAGAAATAGTCCGGTGTGCAGAGCAGTTGCCCTAATGTGCGGAAGGTACTCCCAACTTTCTCCTTTTAAATTGTTGATGTACAAAGAACCTCTTGATTCAATCAATTTGGGCGCTCAAAATTCAAAATTCCGAGATTGGAGCATAAATACACACCTTCCATCATTAGAAAACACATCAAAATTCACCTTCCGAAATTAGAAATTTGAGATATGGTTCTTGCTCATTTAGATAACCTAATTGAAGTTCATCTCTGTAAGTTGTTTGTGATTTCTAATTGTGTTTTAAAAATCTGAATCGTAGTTCAAGTTCATCTCTGCAACTATTTGGCGATCTTTAATTTCACCTCTGCATCGATTGCGGGTACCTAATCCTTTATTTATGAATCATGCTTTGTAAACAGTCCCAAAAAGTTATGCTCTTAATTTTGATTGTTCTTCCTAAGTGTATGCTTCTTGATATGTCTGATTGTTCTACCTAACCGTATGATTACACTGATTGTTTAACCTCAACATGATTTTGATGTTCATACACTACAATTATAATATCGATTTGCATACTATAGCTCATACCTCAACATGATTTTGGTGTTCATACCTCGTGTGTCACACCCCAACCGAAGACCGAATATGTCTGGGTGTGACGATTGTCCAGATGCACACAACACTAATTTAATGTTGCAGTATTCTTAATCACTCATTTCATAACAATCACATTAGCATAAATCATACATTATTCAAAATAACAATTCAATAAATATATAACATAATAAATCATTTTAATTTAGGTCGCAACTAGGTCCTCATGCATCTAAGGTGTCATCAAGATCATCATTATCAAATAACAAGACCTGCAACATGTACAACATAAAGGTTAACTACGAATAGTTGGTGAGTAAACATAGGTTTTGTATACTATAGATTAAAACATGTGATTCAATGAGTTAAGTGCAATCGAATACGATAAACCTAATATGAAATTGAGCAAACATGGGTGCATAAGCTAACCCTGACAATAAGGTTTCCAATCATCCGACGCCAAACACCGGTCAAGTCAGGTGGGTCGTCACACCAATAGATTTATTATTGTAACCATGGATTTTTACAGTTGATGTTAAGCAAGTATGAGATAGAGGTCGAGCACAACATAGCAACAAATCACACAAGTTCACATACAAGAGCATACATAACAATATAGAGTTCGCATGTAGTTTTTGAGTAATGAACAGAGATCATGGGTTTGATAATGGTACATGTTGCACCCCCAAAACGTTAAAAGAAAGGGGGCTATGAATACTCACCTGATACAGAAGATATGAACAGACACGACACCACGTAACGAGAAGGTTAGACCCCAAAGATGACCTTGACGTTTAAATAAGATAGAAAAAACAAACAAATAAATAAATAAATAAAATTCAGGACTCAAAGTGACATAATCGACTCGTCGACTCGTTGGTTGTTTGTTATAGTGATACGTATGTTCATGATTTATAAGGTGGGTCATTCCTAATACTAAGTCATGTGATGAAAAATAATTACTAACACAGTTATTCACTTCACTATATCTAAACTATATATTCTCATGCAATTTTAGTAAAGTCATATAATGGGTACCCTAATTATTATAACATGTTTGAACATATAATAATCATGAGTAACAACATACAAGCAAGATTTCATCATGGTTTCATGGAGATTGCTAGATCTAACATTAACAAGCATGCATGACAGAACCCTAATCCATCATAAAGATTCAATCTTGATCATGAAATCAATAGATCCAGTGACTAACAACATGCATGGTGTAGATCTAACTCAATTCATCATAAAAATCCAATCTTGATCATGTACTCCATGGATCTATCAATAATCAACATGTATGACATAGATCTAACCTAAACACACAGAAGTCCAGATCTTGATCGATCATAATCAAAGAACCAAGAAGGAGAGGTTAGGGTGTAATACCAAAAGGGATGAAAACCGATGGAGAATCAAGCATAGATCTTCACAAATGAGCTCTAAAGCACCAAAAATGATGAACTTAAGGTAGATCAGAAGCTAATGGTCGTTTAAGGTGTTTTAAGGTTTGATAAATGAGGCTAAATGAGAATAAGAAGCTTAAATAGGGAGGCTAATAGGTTTTCTTCCCGACTGGGCGAATGACATACCGCCTAGAAGGTCATAATGGACCTTGGCTTACCACCTAGAACACAAGGTTCAAGCCCTTTTGCCCGATTTCTCGTTTTGCATGCTACGTGTTTTGGTCAAAAACTGCCTAAGCAATTAGTTGATCAAACTTTGTAAGTGAGGTAGAGTGTTTGATGAAATTAACAAGAAAAATGCAAGTTTGAGTGTTGACACGAGGATGTAACGAGGGAAAATCCAGGAATCCTTGAGTATCCTCAAGGAGCCTAGCAAAAAACCTCGGGGGCCGGTTCAAAGTACCTGCCTCCTAAAACTTTTATATGACGGAAGTTTTTGGTACAAGTGAAATGAGCTCGTATTCTAAGTGTTACAGAGAATGCTAATCGTAAATCAGGTGTGTGTGTGTGTAAGCCTAGAGCTCGGATTAAATAAAGATTACATAGTAACAATATCTCCTAAAAACTAGCAACTAACTCCACGTCTCCCACTTAGCCGTTCGAAGTCCACTTAGTCCACGTTTCTGTTAGCTGACCGGGTCTTTAGGACACGTGATCCATGTTGGAATTATCCTGCGAATAACAAACAAAAGGGGAAAAGCAACCGTTAGTAAAGAAACACAATTCAGGATCCTTACCGCGAAGTGCTTGCGAGCTGATCCGAGCTGCTCAGTATCTCCTGAATTCTAGTACCAACAATTGCCCCCAAATTTTTGGCGGTTGGCGCATGCAATACAGCTGTCAAAAATTTGAAACACTTGTACTCTTATCCAGAGTTTAATGATGATAAAGCAGAAAATTAATCCGCCCAACTTCCAAGCAAGATTTTCGCTCAATTTTCCTTTATAACCCCCAACTTCTTTTCATAATCTCACACATCTTCTCTTTCGGCAAAACCCTAGAGCTTCTGCGAATTCTACAGGTCAGTCTCCATCTCCCTTTTCCTTCGTCTTTTTCTGTCATGATGAAGAAAACACTTCGCTCTTCGGCCACCGTCTCCGACAATGTGGCCGAGGATTTCACTGACCAGGGGCTCCTTCCGGCGACGGAGGAGGAGACCTGCAACTTCGATGATCGGAAGATCGCGATGTTGCAGCGATCTTCAAGCTTCCCTGCTGAAGCTGAGTTTCGCCCGTACGACCCATCCTTGAAGGCCGATCACATTTCCGACGAATGGGTTTGCTTTCTTTACTACCCCTTTCTTCTCGGTATGACATTCCCCTTTCCAGCTCTAGTCAGCGAATTTTTCTCAGTCACCCACCTCGCCTATTCTCAAGTCATGCCAATGGTTTGGCGAATTCTCTTCTCGCTTCACAATCTGAACCAAACCCACAACCTGAACATTGGGGTTGCTGAAATTTGCAAGGTGTACCGACTGGGTACTCATGGCCACAACAGATTTGTTTTGAAAACCAGACCTGGAGAAGCTCAGATGATCCCGAGGGTTTCTCATAATGACCATGATTGGAGACGCCAGTTCTTCTTTGTCAAAAGGAGTAGTCTTGTTGGTTGCAAGAACCTTCCTACCCAATGGGTTGTCAAGGGTAGGAAGAGTTTAGCGATATTCTGATTTCACAAACTCTTTAATTTCTCTGTCTAATATGTTTGTTTTTGTCTTTGCAGCTCCCAAGTTTGAAGTTTTAATCAAGCCTGCTCGTGATTCCTCCAAGAAGCTTAAGGATCTTTACAGCATCCCAGTTGCGGAAAGAAGCTGCCTGCCCGAAGACGTTTCAAGTGCTCGAACCATCTCCCAACAATCACTCAGCCCCTCAAGAACCATGTCTGCAGGTACTTGAATGTTCTTGTTTTTAATTTCCTTTGAGCTGGATAATATTATTTGAAACTGATCTTTTATTGCCTCTGATGAAGCTCCAGGTTCAGCCTCCAACTTCTCTTTCCAAGACCTCAAGCTCCTCATCGCCAAAAAGGAAAAGACTGAGGAGACCAGCAGCAAAGCTCCCATAGATGCCTCAGCTCCCAAATTCCGACCTCCCAGCACTCGTTCCAAGACTTCCTCTGCCAAGAAGCGTAAGGCTTCAGACACCACCATCAATGTGGACAGCTTCGAAGGTCTCCCTCCCGTTGCAGCAGCCAACAAGCTTCTCTCACTGCAAGCTGTGGTGAACATTGTAAGTATAGTTCAATGATAGAGAAGCTATGTTAAAATTACAGTTAGAATACTTCCCTGATTGGTTCTGATCCATTTTGATTTGATGCAGGGCATTGACAAGCTGAGCCATGAAGTCATCGAACTCGAAGGCAAACTGGAAGCAGTTGAGCAGAAACTTGAAGCCTCTGAGCTGAAGCTGGACGAAGCCTTGCTCCGCATCGAGCAGATGGGTAAGATAGCAGCCAGCAAAAATCGCTACCATGAGAAGCAGCTCAAGGATCAAGAGGCCGCTGCTGCCGAAGCCCTGAATCTGGCCGAACAAAACGCCAAGTCCTCAGCTGCCATCAGCGTGCTTGAGTGCATGATAGAGATGGCTAAGAGTGCACAGACTGAAGGCTTTACTCCAGAGAGCTGGCCGGTCAAGGATTGGGAAGTGAGCCTCAAGAGGCTGATGGCTGAGAGGGGTGAAACTGCTGAGAAGGTTGCTAAGGAGGTTGAGCCGGAGGTTATGAAGGTGGACAAGGAAACTGGTGAGAAGGACAAGGGCAAGGGCAAGGAGGTGAAGCAGGCAGAGGCCGCTGGTGATAAGCTGGGCGATGAAGATATTCTTGACTAGGTCGGAGCCCACTTTTTTAGTTTGTTTGTTTGGTGGTTGGTTTTTGTTAAACAATGGTTGTGGTGAAAACAAAATACTCTAACTTTTGGGGGCTTGGATGGAGGGACCTTGAGTTTCAAGGCGAAGTCCAAGCTCCTTAGACAATATGGTTGGCCTCAGGTGGAGGGATCTTGGGTTCCAAGACGAAGCCTGGGGTCAACTTCTTTAATTTCCTGCATATATGATAATCTAGTAGCATTTTGACTATCATGGTGTGTCGCATGTATTTTTGGTTATATAGCAAATTCTAAAAAGTATTTGAATGAGGATCCTATAGGATGCTCAATAATTTAGTTTTGTTTAAAAGCCCAAAAGTTTATTAAACCTGTAAAAATTAACAAACCATGATGCTAGCCAATGTTCAGTTAGTAATAAAAATATGTAACATATGCAGTACCGATGTCACCTGTTCAAGAGTATCCCAACTGTTGAGATAGTCAAGATCTTTGAGGATCCTAGGAAATCCTTAAGATAGATTTGGGGAAATTCCAATGAAACTGAGAATAAGTCTTGGACACTTAGGAATGAGTTAAACAGGGGGCAAGCCCATCTTGATCCTTTGAGGCAAGAAATGCCTTGTAAATCTTGGGTCTAAGCCAACTGGGGTCAAGCCCAAAACTTGAGAGACACGAAAGTGCCTAAGCCTTAGTTAATGTGAAAACATTAAAAACCTTTGTTAAACTGAGGTCAAGCTCAAAAAATACTTGGGACCAAGCCAACTGGGGTCAAGCCCAAAACTTGAGAGACACGAATGTGCCTAAACCTTAGTTGACATGAAAATGTCAAAAACCTTAGAACCTTTACGAGATGACACGTCTGCCACCCATTTTGAAGTGTACTCTATGGCCAATAGTGATGAAATTATCAGCCACCCTCAGATGGACTGGTCGCACCACCTTGAACCATAGGCCACCACCGTGCGCTCCTGGCGAGGGTCTTGCGCTCCTGGCGATTCCCATTAGTGAACGAGAAGGTGAAAACCTCCTTAACCTTTGGTTGCATTCAGAATGCTTTATACTTAGAAGAGGTGATCAACCTCTAGCTTATGACAAGGTGCTTAGAACATCTGCAAAATACTTCAAGGCTTGGTGAGGGGTGGGTGTTAGCTTGGCTAACACCCCTCCGATGCCTAAGTCAGTAATCATTTCACAAGGATAATAATATGAAATTGAAATGAGAATAAAAATCATACCTGATGTTTTTGGAGCTTACACAAGGATCTTTGGATATGCTCAGAGGATCCGGAAAGCACTTACATAAAATATAACTTCAAATGAATTGCATTCCAAGCTCTTGGGAGCAGCTCACCTTCCATAGTAGCTAGCCTGTATGCTCCTTTTCCAGCTTCTGAGTATATTAGGTAAGGACCTTCCCATTTAGGTGCAAGTTTTCCATGTGCTGGATTGGTAGTATTTTGAAAAGCTTTCCTGAGTACCAGATCTCCTACTTGAAATCTTCTGATCCTGAGATTTCTGTTGTAAGACTTGGCTATCCTTTGTTGGTATGCTGCCATCCTGAATTTTGCGAGGTCCCGGATTTCATCGATTGTTTCAAGATCTTCAAGAAGTTCCTGCCTATTTGCTTCAAAATCCCGGCAGCTTGTTCTGGCAGTTGGCATCACCATTTCAGTGGGTATTACAGCTTCTGAGCCAAACACTAAGGAAAATGGTGTTCGACCAGTAGCATTCTTGGAGGTCGTTCTGTCAGCCCACAATACGAGAGGTAGCTCTTCAGCCCATTTCCCTTTCTTGTCTCCTAGCTTCTTCTTAAGATTATTGATGATAATCTTATTGCTCGATTCCGCTTGGCCATTAGCTTGTGGATGTATGGGAGTTGAAGTTACCATCTTGATGCCCCATGCCTCACAAAAACTAGTCGTTCTTTTTCCAATAAACTGAGACCCGTTGTCACAAACTATTTCCGAAGGGATTCCAAATCTTGTTAAAATATTCCTTTTAATGAAGGAAATCACTTCCTTTTCTCTAACTTGAACAAAAGCTTCGGCTTCGATCCACTTAGAAAAATAGTCCGTCATGGCCAGCATGAAGACTTTTCCTCCAGGTGCTACGGGCAGCTTACCAACTATATCCATGCCCCATTTCATGAACGGCCACGGAGATGATATTGAATGGAGCGGCTCAGCAGGCTGATGGAGGATATTGCCGTGCCGCTGGCATGCATCACACTTCTGAACAAAGGCCATTGCATCCTTCTTCATAGTAGGCCAGTAGTATCCTGTCCTCAATACTTTGGAAAATAGTGATCTGCCCCCAGTGTGATTGCCACAATCACCTTCATGAATATCCTGGAGTACTGCAAGTGCTTCAGGCTGCTCGAGACATCTCAAGTATGGTCCTGCAAAAGATTTCTTGTATAAGATACCATTTATTATTGAATATGGGATTACCTTTGTTCGGAAAAGTCTGGAGTTCTCGTTTTTGGGGATTTCTCCTTCTTGGATAAATCTCCTGATAGGGTATGTCCAGGATTCTTGAGGATCCTGAGAGTTTATCGTTTCCTGATCTTTATCTGCTGTGACGTCATTGACCTCCTGTTCTTCTATTGCTGGGGTCAGGATGTGAGTTATGGGAATCTTGACACCTTCTGGGATCCTTAAAGATGATGCTAAATTTGCCAAAGCATCAGCTTCTGCGTTTTCTTCTCTAGGTACCTGTGATATGCTGCAATTTTCAAAAGATAATGCTAATTGTTTTACAAGGTCTAGATATTTGGTTAGCCTTTCGCCTTTCACTGCATAAGATCCATTAAATTGGTTAGTCAATAACAAGGAGTCAATAAAAACTTGAATCTGTTGGATACCCATATCTTTAGCAAGTTGTAATCCTGCAATTAAAGCTTCATATTCGGCTTCATTATTAGTAGCCTTGAATTCACAATGGATAGATAGAGGGATACTGTCCCCCTGTGGCGATTTCAGTAGCGCACCCAATCCTGTTCCTCTAACGTTAGATGCTCCGTCTGTGTACAAGGTCCAGCTGCCTGAAGCTTCTTCGAGCTGCTTGACCTCTAGTTCAACTTCTGGCAGTATGTCGCTGCTGAAATCAGCCACAAAGTCAGCAAGGGCTTGTGACTTGATTGCTGTTCTTGGCTCATATATGATGTCATAGGCACTTAATTTGACTGCCCACTTCGCCATTCTTCCTGACATCTCTGGTTTTCTTAAGACACACTTAACAGGATAGTTAGTTTTCACATAAATAACATGAGTTTCAAAGTAATGTCTTAATTTTTGAGAAGCCATGACAAGAGCTAAAATCAATTTTTCTAAATAAGAATACCTGGTTTCAGCGTCTAATAATGTTTTGCTTACATAGTATACCGGATGCTGATGTCCCTCATGATCTTTCACAAGCACAACACTTACTGAGCTGCCTGAAACTGCTAGGTAGAGAGATAGTGGTTCGCCCTTGACTGGTTGCATTAGAAGTGGAGCAGATGATAAATATTCTTTCAAGGAGCTTAGAGCTGCTTCATGTTTCTCACCCCATTCGAACTTTTTGTTCTTTTTCAATATGTCATAGAATTCTTTGCTCTTCTCGGATGATCTTGATATGAATCTGTTGAGTGCTGCCACTCTTCCAGTTAATCTTTGAACTTCCTTGACGTTTATTGGAGATTTCAAATTTATGATTGCTTGGATCTGTTCAGGGCTGGCCTCTATTCCTCTTTCAGTAACCATGAAGCCCAAGAACTTGCCGACTCTTACTCCAAAATGGCACTTTGAAGGATTCAATTTCATGTTGAACTGGTCCAAGATTTCAAAAGCAGCTTCAAGATCTTTAGGATGGTCCTTTGCTTTTTTCGACTTTACCACCATATCATCAATGTATACCTCCATGGTGTCCCCCAGTTTGTCTTTAAACATCATGTTGACTAGCCTCTGGTATGTGGCACCTGCATTTCGTAAACCAAAAGGCATTGCAATATAACAATAAATACCTGTGGGTGTCATGAAGGCCGTATCCTCCTGATCTGATGGTTCCATTTGTATTTGTTGAAAACCCGAAGATGCGTCCATAAAAGTTAGCATCTCGTGTCCGGCAGTTGCGTCCACCATAGAATCGATGTGTGGCAGAGGGAATGGATCTTTCGGGCAAGCCTTGTTTAGGTCTGTGTAATCTACACATACCCTCCACTTACCGTTTTTCTTCTAGACTACCACCACGTTAGCCAGCCATCGAGGATATTTAACTTCTCTAATCATTTTTGACTTGAGCAGCCTGTCAACTTCTTCTTGGATTATGATGTTTCTCTCAGGAGCGAACTTCCTTCTTTTCTGATGTATTGGCCTAAAAGATTCATCTAAACCAAGTTTATGAGTAATAATATCTTTAGATATACCTGTCATGTCTTAACGTTTCCATGCAAACGTTGTGATTCTGGATTTTAAGAGGTTCACGAGCTGCTCCTCAGTATCCTCAGGAATATTAGTTCCTACCAGCACTTTGATTTCAGGATCTTCAGTATTAAGCTGAACTTCTTTGATTTCCGATTCCTTTGTCATCTGAATTCTTCGTGCTGGTTTCTTTAATTGCTATGCTGGCTTAGGCTTGATGGTGTTCTTCATAGCAGAAGTATAGCAGTCTTTGGCTTCTTGTTGATCACTTAGTATTCTTACAACTCCCCAAGGTGTGGGAAGCTTCACACATTGATGATAGGTAGATGGAACTGCTTTCATGTCATGGATCCATGGCCTTCCCAAGATTACATTGCAACAAGGAAGGGAGTCAATAACGCATAATTTCTGCATGGAGTTGACTCCTTCAATGTAAACAGGAAGCCTGATGTCTCCAACCGTATGCTTGGTTTCTCCGCTGAATCCTACTAACACCGAGGATCTTGGAATTATTCTCTTCTTCTGGAATGCTCATCTTTTTAAGCACGTCCAATTGAATGATGTTGACCGAACTGCCATTGTCTATCAGAATCCTGCGAACATAATGGTTAGCAATACATAATGTAATTACCAGACTGTCGTGGTGAGGATCCTGGATATCCAGCTTATCAGTTTCGTCAAAAGAGATGACTTTGTCTTCAGTCAATATCGTGTTCTTCTTTGGCCGACTGCCTTGATCCATTTTGGCCTCCTTGGCATGTCTCTTTGCTGATGAGAAAGAGGCTCCGCATATGTCAGATCCTCCTGAGATGAAGTTGATTACTTTAGCATCTGCTGGCGGCGACTGTGCTCTTTTGGGCAGCTCAGCAGCTTCTTGAGTTTTACTCTTCTTTCTGCCAAACAATTCTTTGAGATGCCCCTTGCTGAGCAGGTAACTGATTTCTTTCCGAAGGGCTATGCAGTCATCTGTTAAGTGCCCAAAGTCTTCGTGGTAGGCACACCATTTAGACTTATCTTTATATGATCCTTGTTTCTCTGATTTTCTTGGCCATCTGGCTTTATCACCTAGATCCTGCAAGGCACATAACAAACCACTTGTGTCAACCGAAAAACAGTAAACAGATACCTTTAGAAAGTCTTCCTCATCGTCTTCATCTTCAATTGCATTGACCCTGGAATTATCATTCCTGTAATAGGGTTTGGTTCGTTGTTGCTTTCCGGGAGAATCTGTCCTTCTGCCTAATGACTCATCACCTATTTTCTGGACCTTCTTATCGTCTTCCAATAGATGAATCTTAATGCTCTTGTTCTGACTTCATCAAGGTTCCTGCAAGGGGTCATAACCAAGTCATCATAAAAGCGGGAATCCCATCTGATTCCCATTTTGAAAGCTTCTACAGCAGCTGCCATATCTAGGTTGGGGATATCCAAAGCTTCTCGACCGAATCTGGCCACATAATCCCTCAGGGATTCGTTGGGCTTCTGAACTATTCTGTACAAGTCACCCATGAGCTTCTCAAAGCTCATGCTGCAAGAAAATTGGTTATTAAACAGGTTAACTAAATGGGGAAAAGAATTAATGGTTATAGGAGGGATACTGAGTAGCCATTTTAAGGCTGGTCCTGTTAACGTTGAGCCGAATCCCTTGCATAGGCAAGCTTCTTTGATGTTTACAGGAATGGGGTTGATTTCCATCCGTTCCCTGTATTGTGCCACGTGCTCCTCAGGATCTGTGGTCCCATCGTAGAGTTTCATGTTGGGGGTTTGAAATCTTTTTGGTATCTCCACGTCACAAATGGGCCACGCAAACCTAGAAACTCTATGGCTGCCTGCTGGCACTTCAGGAATTGGGCGAATAACACCAGGGACACTTGAGATCATGTCTTTTAACCTCTGAAGTTCCCTAGCAATAGTCGGGTTGATACCTGCATCCTGCACAGTTCCTTGGTTAAGGTTTACATAAAAACTATCAAATTTGTTACCAGCCCTGGAAGTTTGAAGATGGATCTGGGGTCCATATTCAGCATCTCTAAGGATAGTCGGCTCAGTTGTGGTTCCCACTTGCATGGGGATGAAGTCTCCATCATGCATGTCCTGAGATGAACCTGGGAATATGCCTGCAGAGACAGTAGGATTAGAAAACAAGGATCCTTGAGGATCCTGAGCAGCTTGTAAGCGGCTCCAATATTGTTGGAATGGCTGAGATGAAGATCCCTGTAGCATCTGAGTAGTAGGTGCTGCTCACTGCTGACTCCAAGGCTCGTGAAGGTTCGTCGTCGCGAACCGCTGTGGTTGAGATATAGGTTGTTGTATCGAGACTGTCGGCACCTGATGGCTTATAAATCCGGCTGGTTGCTGACTTGAGCATCTCGGCGGCTGCTGACTTCCATATCCACTGTAGTAAGGTTCTGGGGGCTGCATGGAGTAGAATCCAGAGTATTCCAGATCTATCACCCTGGAAGTCTTCTGATGCTGAGAGCCTGAGAATCCTGCAGTAGTAGCGGTTGCAATACCTGACTTTGGAGCAGTAAAGGGATTTACTTTCTGTTTCGGCTGCTTCGATATTTCCGGAGAGTCGAACCCGAATGATTTTGGCATCATAGGGCTGATTTCCTCTACTGGTTTCTTTGATTTCTTCAATTCCATGATCTCCTTCATCATTTTCTTGTTGGTTTTGGTTTGCTCATCCGCATGGGCCTTTATTTGCCTGATCAAAACATAGAGATCGTTATTAGAAATAGCAGAGTCAGTGGACGTACCTTGAGATCCAGTAAAAGTGGGGTATTCCCCTTTTTTAGCATCGGTATCAGTCACTTTCTTCGTCATTGGGGGGAGACCAGTGCTGACAGTGGGCTTAGAGGATGAAATAGATTTTGAGGTAAATTTTGGTTGACTTGACATTTTCAAGAGTCGGTTATGGGAAGAAGATCAAGGCTCTTAATCGAATTCAAACACCGTTTGCCCCACGGTGGGGGCCAAATTGTTTTGGTCAAAAACTGCCTAAGCAATTAGTTGATCAAACTTTGTAAGTGAGGTAGAGTGTTTGATGAAATTAACAAGAAAAATGCAAGTTTGAGTGTTGACACGAGGATGTAACGAGGGAAAATCCAGGAATCCTTGAGTATCCTCAAGGAGCCTAGCAAAAAACCTCGGGGGCCGGTTCAAAGTACCTGCCTCCCAAAACTTTTATATGACGGAAGTTTTTAGTACAAGTGAAATGAGCTCGTATTCTAAGTGTTACAGAGAATGCTAATCGTAAATCAGGTGTGTGTGTGTGTAAGCCTAGAGCTCGGATTAAATAAAGATTACATAGTAACAATATCTCCTAAAAACTAGCAACTAATTCCACGTCTCCCACTTAGCCGTTCGAAGTCCACTTAGTCCACGTTTCTGTTAGCTGACCGGGTCTTTAGGACACGTGATCCATGTTGGAATTATCCTGCGAATAACAAACAAAAGGGGAAAAGCAACCGTTAGTATAGAAACACAATTCAGGATCCTTACCGCGAAGTGCTTGCGAGCTTATCCGAGCTGCTCAGTATCTCCTGAATTCTAGTACCAACACTACGTTCTCCGTTTTCCAATATTTTTGACCACCGCTTTCACCGATATCACCCATTACATAATCCAAACATGTCAACCACATTTAATCCACTCAAAAAAAATATAAATACGTCACACAACTCATAGCAATGAACACATAAGGTCACATAACGCATTTTTGGTCGGCTTTGTCGTACGTATCACTTTTAGGCTAATCGCCAACGTTTCATGACTCCACTTACCGTGTGATTATTCGATTTAAAATTATGTTAAATTTAACATATGATACACAAATATGAGATTCCTGGAAAACAACGAATCGTGTAACGAAATCGCATAAAAATTTCAAGTTGTCCATTTTACGTTTGTTAAGTTATCTACCCCGAGAGGTCGTAAAGTCATGAACTCGTACACATGCAATCCCGTAAACATGTGGCTTGTAGACTTATAAATTTCCAAACGAGTAGACTCCCAGACACACATACCTTGAAAATACGCAAGTGAGCTCATAACAAGAACATTTAAAATGGAAAACTTGAATTTATTTATATAGTTTGTAAGATCGCTTATGTGCTCATATGTTTCCACATATGCATGTAATCCCGTAATCATGTAACTTGTAAACTCGTGAACCATCAACAATAACTCACCCAACCCACACACAAAGTTAAAGATGACATGAGAGGTAATCGATTCATAATCTAAAGAGACAACACATATTTTGGAACATAAATGCATAATCGACATAGACCGATAAGGTTTCAAACATCAACTACATAAGGCAAATGATTGCTTAAAATGTCAAAAATTCCAAACGATTACAAGACATTAACATAAAGTTCATGAAACAACATTCATGTTGAAGGCTCCAGCATGGGTTCCGTGGTCAGCATAGCCGTTGACAGGGGCGTTAATGGTGGCAAACATGGTGCGCGGGGAATGTGACCAGGGGCTCCATAACAATAGTAAGAAAAAGTGGAGACAAGGGCAGACTGGTGAACAACAGAGACCTGAACAGGCGTTGGTACCACAGGTTGAACCATTTGAGGTTGAGGTTGAGCTCGAGCTGGCTGGTGACAAGTGTTCATGAGATGGCCGAAATGGACACTGTTGTGACACAACCAACAAGCCTTACTTGCGGGATGGTGATGCGTGCATGTGTGTACAAAGGGTGAGACCCGAGGTATGGCTTCTTAACTGGTTGATCAACGGGGTCGCGGGGATAGCAATATCTTCTGGAGCTATGGGAGCGCACCCCCTCCGGTAGAAGGCTTGGCTTTTATTTTCTTCTTGTTGGCTCTGATAGAGGAGGATCGAAGACTCGAAATCCCTCATGGTATGCCAGTAGGGTTCCCAAAGCCTTTGCACTTCGGAGGATTGCACGTCTTATGGCGTTTGGAAGAGCAAACGGGGTTTGTTGCGACATAATTGTTGATGGAGAACATTGAGAGCTTGCTGGATCAAGTTAGAGAGGGCAGCTGCCACTTGCCGTGCAATTCTCTGGGCCACCTTACGGTTGCAACGATGATTATTATGATCCATGCTGAGAAAAGGGAGGGAAACAATCATGGACAAGGGGTAAGACAAGGTAAATAATCGATTTGGAATCACGAGAAAGAGAGAAACATCATATAGAACACCCGAATAGGAACATCACGAGGCGGCAAAATAAAATAAATCATAAGATACCGAGGATCATAAATAAATCTTAAAATCATCAACTCATAACACAAATAATTAGGTTGATAATCAATTTAGAACACGAGGGGTCAAGTGCAAAACATGTGTATTAGTGAATCGTGAGGTAGTGCAACATAGATCATCATAAATCATTGAGAACCATAGTAATCATAATAGCACGTAAAACACGAAATCGAATGAGTTAGTAAAAACATAACGAAATGGTCCTCACTTTCCGAGTGGTAATCTACAACCATGACTAATCAAAGTAAGATCCTAGTAACTGATATGCTTTGGCCTAATAGGTTTCGACATTCTCATCAGGGCGTCCAGGTGAGCGTCCAGGTCCATCGGTAGGTTCAAATTTATACCCAACGCTTTTCTAGACAAAGACCCTGACTACCAATGCTTCCACCCTTCCAGTTACTACATGTCAACCACCAAGACCCTATTTCTGACGAGATTATAAAATCGAGAAATCAATTTTCCTAAATGGTACGTAAGGCACCATAACTAAGGAAGGAAGCTAGGAAGCCTTAAGTGATTTGTGTACACGTGTGTGTTGACCGATAGAAATAAAGGCAAGGGATTGAAATACTGTCACACCCTAGAATCGGCGAAACATAGGCGTGTGACAAATAGGCATCATGGTCATGGTTATGAATGAACGACCTCTAAATAAACATTTAGAAAAGTCATTTTTCTTTGAAACTTTGTCATAAATATTTAATTCAAAACATTTGATTGTAGCAGCGGAAAGTAGTAGTGGAAATTCAAGAGATAGTTTCAAAATACAATGTTTTGAGATTCAAAGACATAACATCCTATTGGTGTAATGCTAATAAATCTCCAAAAGATGCATGAATATGCAGCAGACAGAACATGAAAAGACATGCAGGATCCTTAGATAGACTTATGCGTCACTAAATACTTGAGAATTTAATAATTTAAAAAGTCAACAAAATTGTTTGTGAGCTCACAGGTTTAATGACACATGAAATTAGTTGAAACAACTTTGAAAGTTTGGTGGTCATGATATTATATATGCAAGATACTGAGATTGTATAGATTGTACATGAACCATGAATTTAAAAACTAAATGATTACCCACTCATGGAATTCTTCTCCAAGAATATCGAATGACCAGAATAACTGACATGTACCCCTTGACTATATCCGAAGGGAGTTAGGATTAGAGCGACCAACCAGGACAGGGTTGTCAACCCAAATAGATCTACTAATTAGCTATCGCTTTGTATGAATTGATTGAATTCAATTAATAGTGGGGTTTGGCATATAAACATCAAGTTGGGAAAATGAACAGAACATACAATCCAATACGTGTTACAGGTATCAATAATATCAGACAAAACATTTGAAATGGCATGTATTGAATTCTCCCCCATAGTTTAGAAAACATAAATAAAAATGGGCCGTGAAAACTCACATGAAATGATGACATATATAATTGAAATGAAGCAGCCTAGTAAGCGTCTACAATATAATATTAAGACATCTTAGGGGTGTCTATATTGGGTAAATGAATACATCACCTAATGTTCAAGGTCAAGTCTTGACATGGATTACCCGAGGGTTTTGATGGAAATCATGAATTATTATTTGTTGAATAACAAATAATGTTAAGTTAGGAAAATGAATATTTATTTGAATAAATAAATAAAGTCCTGGGTTTTTCATGTTTAGAAAATGTTATATTGAATAATATATTTGTTTTCAGAATGATGACACTGAAAATATAAATATTTTTATCCATCAAATATTTTAAGGTTTTAAACCCCTAAAAGTAATGAATACATTTCTTCATTTATTAAGGTTTGAATCCGCGTTTTCTACCGCGCATCGATACACGGTATTAGTCGCGTTTTTAAGAAAAATCATTCACATAAAAATATATTATTTATATGAAATAATGGTTTCAAAATATAAGAAGTTATATTTTGTAAAACTTGAACGTCGGCTTACCCGGTAAAGTTCCGCTTCACCGGTTTGACCGTTATGGCTTATTTGATGATGATTTTAGTTTCCTAAACCCTTAGAAAATGTTTATGGAGATTTTTTTAATGTGGTTTATGGTTTTAAATTACCAAGCTTGTCGGTAGAGGTTTAACTTGTAAAAAATCAGTGTTTTTGAGTTACAAAAGTCGCAGTTTTTTTCGGTTTCTTCTTAAAACATTATTTTCCACTTTCGGACTTCATGGAACATTTTTATACATAAAAATAGTCTCATATCAGGTTCTGAACCAGAACCATAACATGTTCAAAATTTTATATTAAATAGGTTAGAAAACTTGTATTTCGGGTCCCGAATATCCCGTTTTTAAACGTGTAACGTTTGGATTTAAATGCAACTTTTGAAAACTTGTTAGTAATTTATAAACATCCATTTTAAAGCCTCAAATACATCATAAGACTAGTCATGTTTATTTTTGCTAAAAATCTACATTAAATGATTTTAAGTCATAAAATCATAATTTATATTATTTCTTTATGTTTAGCATCTCATTTAACAAAATAGCATTTTATTTTCATAATATGATTATCACCATTTATTTTGTTCAAAAACTAGATGTTGCGATCCGCGCTACGCGCCGGATGCTATGAGATAGACTCTTAGATGCTTGGCCGTTTCACCACCGCTTAGATTTGTAGGCATCTCCTATTGATCATGTGCTTTGTAATGGTGCTAACGTAACTAACTGCAACACGTGATCAGTGAATAAACTATAACATAGGTCACCAAGTTAAGTTTATATAGAATATTGATGTTCACGCAAAGACATGATACAAAAGCGTCTGTGCAAGCGGATTAAGCTACTAAATTCACTTTACATATTTAACAGCCATGTGAATGTATTCACAAATGGCTTCAGATGGTCTGGTTGAACCTCAAATGTAGGTTACAAAAGCAGTTAAGGGCAATCAGTTTCCAACCAAAAGATATGAAGCCATGCTACTGTTTTTCACCAAAAAAGTAATCCGCTTCCATGTTTCTGTTTACATAACTTAACCTGCCACATTTCTGACACTTGCCTGATCAACACCTGGGTGGTGGCTTCCCTGCGAGCTAGCGACGTCCTGGCTTTGTTCACCTAGATCAACACCGGGCTCCCACCTATCCTCTGAAGTGCCAATGTCATGGGTAACTGCATTCAACAATTTATATGAGTTCTGTTTTACAGCCTCCCTAAAATATATTAGATTATTTAGAATGTGCTTAGAATATTCTTTACTTAAGTCACATAGCTGCAGGTGGCTGCGTATGTTTGGGATTGCTTACTAAAACTCTTTATCTGCTTATTCTTTTCTAAGAAAATTAGTTTGGAATAAGCAACTTCAATCTGCATATTCAAAACAACTTGTTTTTCATTTTTTCCTATTTTTTCATACTTTTGATTAGCTTGAGAATCCATTGCTGTAAAACTAATCGGACCTTACCAATACCCTGCTCACCAATAGGACTGGGCAAACACAACTTACGATTAGTCTTCAATAAGCGGATATCGGTTTTAATAAGCAAACCCCAAACACCTCATAATTCTAGTTCTTGAAAATAAATAATCACTTTGATAAAAACCATTTCGGTAGCATTTTAAACAGATAACCGCATTCAATAGTTTATATGAATTCCGTTGTACAGCTTTCCTAAATATATATTAGATGATTTAGAAGGCGCCTACCTGGTTCGTCAGGCTGTACCACTGCAATAGGTACCGGCGAAACACCAATTCCTCGAAGCTCCAACAACGAATCTGTTATCCTGCGTCCCTGGTTGACTGTCAATAGCCAATTTGTATGAATGAGGTTCGCTATAGGAGCAGGCAGAGTGTCGGCATCAGTGAACCCGTCTATGGTGATCAAGTTGAAGGACCGCACACCAGTCATGGTAATCAAAGAAGCGTCTGATAAAAGCACGCTGATTCTTCCAGATCCATCGTCCATCGTACACCTAATAGTGTACCTGTTGACAATTATTATAAATGTTAACTATGTGGTCTTATATTCGTATAAGCATACATGTATAATACCTATATAGCAGGTACCGATCGCCATGTGTCGGACACCCATGGGGCTGCCTTTGGCTGTTCACTATTTCATCGCAGGCTACACATGTGATTCGGTACCACTCTTGTATCATGGGCATATGAATGATGCTGCAAGCAACTAAGGCCCCGTTTGTTTTATATAAGAGTTTAACGTCTGAATCTGAATACCACTTCTGAATGATAAGAGGTGGTCCAAATGTCTGAAATCTGAATGATTTTAACTGTTTGTTTTTATAACGTCTGAATACTTATGATTGTCTATTTGTCATTTTATAGCCGAATATTTTAAAATACTGTAACTTATATATTGTCAAAAACTTTAAGGAAAATTTATATTAAGTTAAATAATTTAATAAATAAATTTATTGTTAAAATATCTTTTGAATTTCTTGAAATTTCCTTTGTTATTAAAACTGCATACTTTTTTTCATAAATATTTTTTTACTTATAACCTTCCTTAAAAATTAATGGTCACTACTATATATTAATTAAAAATTGGACTACGGCTTTACTTAAAAAAAAAACCCAAATACACAATATTTAGAGTTAGGCGTCTTCTTCATTTATATCTTTACTGGATATACTCTTGAAACCGTCGACCTTGAAAAAATTTGGGTATCTCAATTTCACTCTTATTTTTTTTCTCAACTAGTCTCCATCTCTATCGACAACAACTTGTGAAGGTCAAATCAGTAAAAATGCGACGGATTTGCATACCTATATTCGAATAGATTTGCGTCACCGGAGGGTCAAAGCCGCTGTCGGCGGTCATAGAACCATCGGCGTTCACAACTCCTCGTGACCATCATGAGTTTTCTTTTCTTCTTTATCTCTTATTTTGGTTCCATGAACTTCTGAATATTGTAAAACTGGTTTTCAGATCAGAAAAAGAGGTTTGTAAACCTCTAAATGGTTTTGATGTATTTCAGAGTTTTTCACCTCTGGATCTGAAAGAAAAACAAACATCTCAAAGTCTGAAAACCTCTGACCGAATCAGAGTTAAGAGGTTAATCAGACTTTTTTCTAAGAAAACAAACAAGGCGCAAGTATGATTGATCCTGATTTGAAAACAGAAATTAGCGTCTACGTATAATATCTGCACATAAACAGAAGAAAGAAAGTGATATGTTAATGGAATGTACTTGCAAGGTGTCGGCTCTCTGTGTATAAAGAAACGATATCTGCGTTATTGGTAACCCTGGCACCGGGTACATCTCTGATACATGACGAATGGCTAGCCTCCTCAGCGGGTGTCCACCTCTTGCAATCCTAAAGCTGCATTTAATGTAATAAGAAAAGTTAGTAGATGCCGCAATACGGATTATTACATGTACTGTTCTCTAAGATTGTCGAAACCCACTATCTAGCCATATCACTCCTAGCAGCTGACCCGGGGTCAATAAACAGTTGTGTACCACCTGTGCATTGCAGTCGAATAGCACCTGCAACATAAGATTGTTTAGAAAGGGTACCTGACAGAATACGTTACCAAAGCATCAGTTACTTTTAGTTACCTCCTCGTGTGACAACGCGTAATGCAGTGGCGACGACGATGACCTCCGTGTCGGGCTCAGTAAACCGCCGGAGATCAAGCCCTTGATAAATGAGATCCCTTAGTGACACTATAACCGGAAGACACCTGCATATGAAAAATGAGTATATCATAGACTGTTAGAAAGCCTATCCAGCTGAAAATTCATACCCAGGCGCTTCCAACTGTATTCTTAGAACAGTCGTGTTGTCATTTATATCTGCATCCTCGAGATCGGTAACCTTGCCCATGTAATATGTATTTGATCAAATGATTTTTCAATTAATTACAGTTTTAAATGAATGCAAATGTGTAAGTATTGATACCTATGAGTTGCCGACCCGTATATGGCCTGCTGTTCAGATGATACCTCGGAACTAAGTTAAAGCACCTGACTAGAATACTGTCCCTTGACCCTAGAGAGTATGCAATGACACTCCCATCAATTCTGAGCGCACACGATGTGGAGAAGCCCTGTCAAATTTTGGAGGAAGGGTGATAGTATATCTGCTTAGTAAGTATGCACTGCCAACCTTCAGTTTTCTTTCCACCTGTGAACATTCACCTTCAGTGAAGACAGCCTGAATCGTGTCGTGCTGTGAGAAAACATATGTTATCTATGTTAGCTATTGCTTTTAGTGCTTAATAGATATTAGGCATTATAAGGCTTACATATTTGTCTACCAAGAGGCAAGTCATTGTTGGCTCCCTACAAAAGGTCTTCCACATATTTAAGACTCTAACCTCAAGCAGCCTAGGCGTACTGTTGAGCGTTACGTCTGCGACCCTCATAGGTACACCCACCTGCTATAAAAATTATAAAAGTTTAGTGTTAAGTTATAGGATCTGTAAGTAACACGCCAATTTGATATATAACACAAATTACTGAAGCAGAGAGACCTACTAACGTAATAGAAAGCCACCTATAAACAGTAAAACATAATATGATTTCTCAATAATTTAAAATAGTAATCTAATGAAGTTTTAAACTGGATTCAATCTAACAATCATACTAAACACGTTGTTGGTGCAGCATAAGCATATCAAATCTTAAATCATATTTAGAATTTACTAAAGTATACAAAGAGAATGATGTGTTTGAATAATTTCATTAGTACCCTATTAAAGACGCTTTCAATCTAAATCATAACTTATTGAAACTGACATCAACAAAACACATATTCTCTTAATTAAAATTTTAATTTTTTGTTCTTATATATTCTGTGAATACGCATAAAGAGCTTAACCATGCAGCTGCAATCAAAACAATATTTTTTAAAAGACAGTGAGATGCTAGCGATATAAATAAAACATGCCTTCATATTAAAAACCTAGCGACAAAGAAAACAATTACGTTTTGTTAGAGGCATCATACCATGAACTTGCATTGGCTAGAGGCACGCATGTTATGGTCAATATACAACCATAGAGAATGAACAACTATGATTCTATTGAAATAAAGATGTAATATAGCTAGGCATAAAGGGCTGTCCTTCTCCTTCATGAAACTTTAATAGAGATGTACATATATTCATATAGAAAAAAGATACTTAACAAACAGAGCGAAGAGAGTCTTATTATTCCTCTTGACCTAAATGTTTAACCTCAAATGATGGACTAAACAAATAAAAATAACTTTCTCTCTGATCCTCCCACTTTAACTTAAAAATCAGTCAGCTAATAATCTGCACATGGACGAAACCCAACACAAATCCGCACACAACAAAAAAATGAACAAACTTTGAATACATCACTCATCACCCAAACATCTTTATCCTTAAGAATAGCAGCAAATCAACCATTGAAGAAGATAAAGAACATAAAGAGACTCCAACACCTAATCCACAAAATAAGTAATATAACCTAAAGCAGATTCATGTGGGTAACAAACAAAAGACAACTCGAAGAAGTAAAGCACAACCATCAACAACAAAAATATGTAACAATGTAATCTTAATGTCGATATTCTTTACTCCTTTTATAGCACCCTTAATCAAACAATTCATAGACAGTCCTCTGGTAATTTTATACCAATTAGGCATGAAAGAGGAAGCAAGCTAGGGCCGTTCAAATCAATTTCATTTTTTAACAGGTAATGCATGCAAATCAAAGATAGTATGGGATCACCTCTACTCTAACAGGCCGCGTAGCCGGAAGCATTTGATCGTCCATGGATAGTCGCAGAAGCAAAAATCTCGGTACAGGGCTTCCGAAAAAGAAATGTCCTGTTGATTTTCTGAGGTATGGGGGTAGCGTGCGTATCGGAGAAGCAGTTCTGTGCAAGAAGTAAGTATGTGTGTACTTGAACCGTCAACGTGGCCCACATTACATTTCTTATTTATTTCTTTTTTCGGTGTTAAGGAGGATCATAACTTGGGCTGGGTTGCCATAGACATAGTTGGGCTACTATGTGGGCCTTTCCTCCAGATGTAAATTTCATGGCCTGCATCTGTTTGTATCTACAAATCTCCAATTATAATCACCATACACATAGAACCTATAGAATATAAATCCATTGAGAATATGAACTGAAAAAGCAAACAATAGTTAAATCCCAAAAAAAAAACTCTAAGGCAAACCCAAAAATCCATGAAAGAAAGAAAGAAAAGACCTACCTTAGAATCAGACACCTCTGATCGCATACAAACCTATTAGAAATCACACTAAAAGAAGTTCCAAAACATGAAGAATATAGCAAGAGAGGAGCCATTTTATAAAACCATGGCAAACATGTTACATTAGATGCCCATGAACAGAACCCAGTGTCTGGGTACAGAAGCGGCGCTAGATGTTTAAATTTCATAGCTGTGCGATAAGCGCCGGGTGGCTTTTGATGCATACATTGATGAGACTACATACCTATCTTGGTTAGATTGGTTGCTTCGTTAGGCTGCAAACTGAAATAGCAACCAACGTAACCAAGCAAACCTTTAGCAAAGCCAAGGCACCTCAGCTGGCTTCTATAGAATGGCCCCAAAGATAGGTCCTATTTTGTCACAGTCATCTTAATCCATAACCAAAGACCGAGAAGCTTAAAAAATGGCAAACAGATCTAGCAATGGTAATTATGGGCAAAATAGAAATCAACAGAGAAGCCATTTTATAAAACTAATCCAAACAGGTTACATGATACGCCTATGTACATTGCTCTATGTTTGAGCTCAAAAGCGGCGTTACGTAGGACATGCATCAGAAAAGTTTGTACGATACACATCATATGTTCCTACTAATGGTTGCTGGTTTAAGACGTGCAACCACGAAAAAAGCGTAGATTTAGTTTTCCTAAATGGCCTCTCATTACTCCTTGCATTATGACCTACTCCTCGCCTTGTGCTTTGGGTGCGGCTTCATCTGCATTACATATAGCAGCAGCATAAGCTAGACAGATAAAAAATGTAATCATGTTATGTATTATGGTGTACCGTTGGCCTTGAAGAGCTGTTTCACTGCTTTGGAGCGCATCACTGGTGGTGCCAGCAATTCCCCTTTGTCCCCTTTCCCTGCATCCTTTGCAACTATAACACCCGTTGCTGCGGCTTCCACATCAGCCGTCGTGTTCATTTCTGTGCCATCAGCTGCAGGTGCGAGAGTCTCCTTGATAGCCAACGCAGTTGCCGGTGACTGCGGGTCACCTTGCTGAAGAACCATGGGTCTCTTGCTTGGTGTCTGTGAGCCACTTGAGCCTTCATCAAGCAAGCGTTTACCACCAACATCTACCTTGTAAATGCGGTTAACTGCAAACCTCAGGCAACCGCTAGAGTCCTTGCTGACGTTGTTCAGCTGGAACAACTTCTTTTGGTTTTTCAGCGCCTGTATCGCCTCTAGTATCGCCATTGGATCAGTGTTTCCATGTACCCTGACCATATCGTTACACGAAATTTGAATCAGCTGTGCCATTGGCTGGTCGAATACAGTCACCGAAACTGCCCCTGTACCATCAGATATAGTACACTTGACACAGTACCTGCATTGGGAAGCAACTGAGTGTTATTTTTTTATTGAATAAGGGTTTGCCAGCCAGAGCAATGACATGTATTTCTACTGTTTTTTATATAAACATTAAATGTTTATGTCCATACTTGAAGTTGGGATCCTGCTGCCTGTGTTTAGTGCATACATATGAGCCTTCCTGAGGATCCATGGTACCAATGCATATAGGACACGTCCCATAACGCCATGACTTCCCCCCCGTAAATTCAACTATCTCAGCATCACATGTGTACGCCATGCCCTGCACATTCGTATATTAGGCCATGGTGTGGCTGTATATAAGACGACAGGGGCCTTGTATTTTCACGCAGCACTACTTACCTTGTGCACCTCTGCGTCATACTCCAAGAGCTGGGAGATGGAGATTCTGTTCTTCGCAGCTGGTCCAGCCTCTACCTGTATCTTCTGCGCAACCACATCAGTCAGATCCTCGACTAGGTTCCTTTCATGGTAGCTGCAAATGATACCCGTGTCAGTGTTTTTGTGTTAACTGATAGCACCAAACGTTTGTAACTTACGCAACACGAAGTGCCCTGGCAATTTCCATTTCCGGCTCGATCTCAATTCGTGTAGCGGAGGTCGACTCAAACTGCAGATTACCTGTCGTAGTCTCAGAAAAGAACGTGTCAGCGTACCATACAGAATGCATAGGTATACATAGCCGGGGTGTTTTCTTCTAGCATTACCATAGTATCGCGTAACCTTGACTGATGCTAAAGCCACGATCAACTTGAAATTGCTCTCAAGCAGCAGGTCCACATTTAGAGTATCCGCGATCTCTGGCCACAAAACCGCCTGGATGATCTGACCACTTTTCGGGAAAGAATATTTTTAGATAAGCACAGTGTAATCTAAGCATGAAAGGAAGGAATTCACATATATGTATAAACCGTTGTAATTTTTACACCTACCTAGGTTCCATCATGTTAAGCCTGATCCTTGGAGTGTTCCTTTCTGGTTCGCCAAACTCAATGCTGAATACCATTCCAATGACATCTGTTCGTATGCAGAGTTAGGTTGCCATCATTTTTTTTAACATATACCTGCGAGCAATAAGTCTTAAGAAAGCATCACCTGTCAAGATCTTGTTGACGTTTGCTCGCAGCACCATTGCGTCATAAGATACGAAATTGTAATAGGTTGAGGGTATTCCTCCATCATCGTTTATTAGATCAAAGGGCGTTGTAGAGTCAATCCTGATTGCCGCCGAATGCAGAGCGACCCTATACATACCCGGTGGTGGGATGCAATTATACTGCTGCACCCTGTAGCAGGACATCAGTTTGAGCTTGTTTGGTGCCCGCATATCCTCTATCTGCTCAATCATTGCCTGCACAACATGTCCCTGCATTGCGGCGACGGTTAGCTTAACGAACCTCGGTATAATCCGTTGATACATGTGTAAACATAAGGGTGCTTACATGTCTGTCTAGGAGGAGATATGACCACTTGGTCCCATTCGCAAAAGGCTTCCACTTGCGCACAACCCTTACCTCGATTGGTATAGATGCCTATGCGACCTAGATACATGATATCCTATTTTCATGCGCCATTGCCATGCTGCACCAAATACAGATAAATCAATTAGGTCAGCAACAAACAATGAATAAGTCGGTTGGTTGTATAACACAACACACATAAAGATGAACCCATAGCATTCAGCCAACAAACGACAGGTAAAAAAAAAGTAACTATATTTTGATATCCCTACAAATATTAGTAAACACATTAGCCCACACAAAACCAACAGATATAGAAGCGCGCCTAGCGCATGCATGTATGTAACCATCACTGCTGTGCATGTTTGTAAATAAAACAAAAAAGCAAACGGGGCATGGTCCTGTGCTATCCGCTGGCCCTTTTATACGGCGGAGCGGCACGCAAATCGCCAAGGAATCAAGACATACAATGAGGGGCTGCCACACCCAGACACTTATAATTTTTACTAAGAGAGTGAAAAGTGTAGGTCATGATACAACCCAGGTACCTGGTGTGGTGCTATCTCCTGTAAGAACTCTGAGTATACTATGCTCCGTGTTATGCCCTGCGTGTAGTTTTCCTGTGGCACAATGAGAACCTTCAGATCCCCCAGTGATGTTGCGCGTGAAAACGCAACGTATAGCTGCCCGTGGCCAAATACGTGGTGAGGTAGGTACACACCAATCTTATTCAGCGATTGCCCCTGGCTCTTGTTGATGGTCATAGCATAGAAAATCTTCAGAGGATACTACCTTCGCTTAAAAACAAACGGCAGTTCCTGATCATCGTGCAGGAAGGCGATCTGAGGTATGAATACACGGTTACATATGCACGTGCCTGTTATTATTTTCGCCTCAACTAACCTTGGTAAAAGTTGGGTAATGATCAGGCGCGTCCCGTTGCACAGGCATGCAGAGGGGTTTAGATTACGAATCAACATAACTGGGGTGTTTACCTTAAGTTCTAGGCGGTGCGCATGTATCCCTGGAAAGGCCAGCCCATTTAGATACTGAAAGTGACTGATCGTGGATCGGTTTGGTCGAATTGATCGAATACAATCAGATACTCTATTGGATACAATAGGTCAATGTCATTTCCACTATGGGCGCGCGGTTCTACTGAGTCTGTACTAAGGCTTGTAGTTGTTTGACCGAAGGTCATATTTAGAATAACCTGATTAATGTGATCAGCGGTTTCATTTTTAGGACACACTATTGCCCTGTCATGCAGGTTCAAAGTAGTGGGTCGGGCCAGCGCCTCATCATTATAGATGAACCTGATGAGCTCTAAAAGCGCAGAGTCATTGTATGGTATGACATACTATGGCGGTATCAAGATATCCTTCGTGTCAGGCCCCTCCCCACTGGCCTGCTGCCCTAATGTGCCATCTCCAACACTGATTAGCCAAGCCGAGAAGTCGTGCACCTCCTGCTTTTCCAAAACCATCATCCCAGGCCTGTGCAACCTCATATTCTCAGTAAGCCTAAAGACTCTAAAGCAAGACCATAGAGTTGAACGCGGGAATGATAAGGATATCAGCATCGACTTCGCAGCCCCTTTCTTCACAGGTAAGGTTTGCCTAAAATCACCCCCAAGTAACACGGATCTACCGCCAAACGGTATATTTTTTTCACCCACTATATCACGCAGCATCCTATCTAAGGCCTCGAAACACCGCCTATCGCTCATCGGCGCCTCATCCCATATAATAAGCGACGCCTCCAATAACAGCTCAGACATCTTTGTATTTTTCTTGACGTTACACAACGACCCCTCAGTTATTTTAATCGGTATTTTAAATCGCGAGTGTGCCGTGCGCCCTGAAGGAAGAAGCAGCGCAACGATACCTGAAGCAGCTACTACTAACACCACCTTCCATGCTGATCGTATGGCACTCGTTATTGCACGCCACAGAAACGTCTTACCTGTCCCACCGTGGCCATACACAAACAAAAGGGCTTGTGTATCGTTAGCGATTGATTGCATGACAAAATCATAGATCTCAGCCTGCCTAGGATGCATCACTGAACATAGCTGTTTGTTTTCAAGAGCAAGTGCAGCCCTGTCATAACATAATTCCTCCATTAACAGGCGGTTATCCAGGAGGCCAACATACTTGCCCTGCGGTGCTGGTAGGCCCATCTCAGCCAATGTCGCAGATGAAGAACTTGATGTCATCAGCTTCTGCAACTCATACAATATTGCCTGTTGCAGAGCATCCTCAGGGATACAATGCTCCTCAACATTAACATCGTTAGCCATCGCGCGCGTGAAATCATCAGACATGCTGCTCCAATACTTCTGCCATAGATTCAAAGGACTGGAGACCTCGCAGACAACCAACATGTGTGTAAACAGCTGCCTCAATTCTAACGCTGTTGCCCAAATACATGCCTCTTCAAATGCCAGTTCCCACTCTCTGTCGTTGCGAATAAGCCCCAGCTTCTCACACGCTGACTTGTAGGTTGGCATGACAACGCCGCCAACTGTTTTTATGTCGTTGAACGAACAACAGCCTACTTGTTGATTAAGCAACATACGCATAAAGAATACCTCCCCACTTGTAGGATGAATGTAGACCACTCTTCCGATCGCCGGTTCTCTCTTCGTCACCCGGCGCTGCCAGTGCTTTTCATCTACAACCCATCTGTATTCGGACAGGTAATCGATGTACCTGAGGTGCCGGCCGGTAGGGTCCACTCTATTGCTACGCAGCCACTCTGTTAAAGTTGTTCTACCAGCAAAAGGGTTGCTCACAACCTGTTCCAAAAGGTTATTATCACGAAATGTCACATTTTGCTTCCCTTCTAAATGAACCGCCAAAGCCTGGACCGCTGGATTCCTAGAGTGTATCCGAAACCTAAATATCCTCCATGCAGCCTCATGCGGGCATATGAACCGTCCATCAACAAAGTTTTTAATTTCATCAATCACTGGCATCTCCTGACTATCTCCTGTAGCGGTGCCGGAGGCAGGCGCTGAGACTGAATACCGGATCCGATCACTACCCTTCGAAATATATTTAAAGAGGTATTTTATTAGCATGCTCCACCCGCAATATTCTACATTTATATGGGCATGGAACCGCCTGCAGAGCTTCTTGTTGTAAGGCACAACATAAGAGTTGTCAACCAAAAAACCATTCTTACACACGGTAGGCCCATCAGCCCTTCTCCTGTAATAGACATGGCCCTTCTGATCAAACCGAGTCGTTGGCTCATGCCTCATCGGATAGTGCTTAGAACACTTTTTGTCCTACATACATGGAGCTTTAAGATTTGCAGGGCCGCAAGGGCCATGTATCATTGACTCTGTCACGACCGCATAAATGGCAGGTTCAGTTGACTGGTCGGGCATCTCAGCAGATATGTACTGGTCAACCTGTTCCGGGGTGTTTATCCGATACGATTGTGTTACCCAGAGCAAGGTGTGACAGTGCAGAAGGCCCCTCTTCTGGAATTCTATTGTGTATAGATCTATAAAAGTGAAAAGATCAGTCAGCACAGGATATACTTATGACCTGCTAGGACGCACATAGTAAGAACAATCGCATACCAACCTGCTGCAACAACCCCAAACGGCTTGGCTTCTTTCAGGTATGACATAAATGCATCAACCTTAAGCCTAAAAACCCTTGCAATAAGATCCGCGCGGTGCCTGCGCTGATAAGAGCGGCTGAGCATCAAGCTCGCGTGTAATCTCAAGCCATTTAACATTGCAAGTGAACGTTATGAAATATTGAGGGTTCCCATGTACACGGCAAATGGCCAACGCATCCTGATAGTGCTTGTACATATAGCGCGGACCACCGGTAAAAGACGATGGCATGAGGATGCGCTTGCCAATTTCACGGCCCTCTGTATCGCCTTTGGACATCGCATCATGTATACCGCACAGGTACTCGCTCCGCAAAGTACTTTGATTAGCCTGGATGTACTCGAGCCTATTCCGTTCAATAGCCATATAAGCATCGACCAGGTACTGCTGTAAAAGGGGGCCACCATGTAACAAAAGCGTATATTTGCCCGGCCGATCATGCAATTGATAGCTATAAAACATGCCCATCGTGAGCCTCTTGTCCTCATCCGGCGCGCAACGTAAAAGCGTAAGCGTTAGAGACCAGCCCTATTCACTATACGGAAAAAGCAAGGGGTAATGCAATGACATGTAACATGGGTGCAAGTTATTGACACGCTGTGGCTTATCAGATCTATCGCGGACAATTATATCAAAATCAGTTGCATTTGGATCGTCATCTCGGATGATTACTCCTATGGTACCGACCGAGGGCGGCTCGTATGGATGCTTTGCTGAGCCCTGGTACAGCCTAACACCAAAATCAGCTACATCGCCACCCTGACACATATCCCGGGCGGTTCTAAATAGCTTGACCAATTCGTTATGTCTGTCAAGTGTCTCAATAAGCGTGGCCACAATACCTGCATCTAAATCTGCTGGTCCTGACTTCGACATCACACCCAACCTGTTTGCCACCTCGTTCATTGTATCATAGATGTAGAGCTGCAAGAACCGTGGATTAACAGCCGGCTCAGGACACAACGAACCCAGCCTATGACAAACTGGCCGGACACTTTAAAAACGTATGGGCCTGAACCATCATTAATCTCATCGTGAACTTTTGCACCAAAGGATGTCATCGCGAACATAGAATTATACGCATGTATATTTGAGAGGAAAGTCCGATTTTCATAAAGCTGCTTAAGCTTCTGCGGAGGGCTAAGAGGGTGCCTCATTTTCACCTTACCGGACTTGCAACAAACATTATAGCGAGGCCTCTCACTGAGAGGGAAAGATTTTAGACGCTCGACAAACCAAAAAGACGCGCCACGGAACTCACAGGTCTGGTCACAGCTGCCCAAGTCACGATAGTCGTCATCAAGCATGGCCGGACGACTATGCTCGCGTGGCCGCGGCGCATATAGGCTCTCACGACGCGGCCTCCCCCGCCCCCGCTTAGGGGGAGCTGTCGGGTAACCTTGCAGGACGAATGTCCCCAGAGCATCACGCGAAGCATGCAAAGACAGGGCTGCATGAGGCTGGTAAACGGAAGCAGGAGCAACAGGGACGGCAGAAGATGTAGACGCAGAAGAACTGAGTGAAGCCTGGCTCTCACGACGCGGCCTCCCCCGCCCCCGCTTAGGAGGGGTCACCGGGTAACCTTGCAAGCCAAACGTGGCCGTAGTACTACGCGAAGGATGCAAAGATAGGCTGCATGAGGCTGGTAAACGGAAGCAGGAGCAACAGGGACGGCAAAAGATGTAGACGCAGAAGAACT
>JBCNJP010000025.1:47501708-47525708 GCA_039602395.1 Deinandra increscens subsp. villosa
ATATATATATATATATATATATATATATATATATAGGTTTGGGTTCAAGTAAAAAAACCTTTTAGCCTAAAAAAACTAGGATGCAATCAGAGAATGCCACATGGCTTTTAATCATTTTAGTGATTAGGGACAAATCTGTAAAATACTCAATCCCTTAAATTAAGTTACAATTAAATACTGCATATTTTGTGGGGGAAGTTACGAACATTATGGGAACGAGGCTGGGCAGAAGATAAGTTACGAACATTATGGGAAGGAGGCTGGGCAGAAGATATTGTTTTACGGGTTTAACGTCATTTGGGAGGCAGATTTCACCCTGCTCGCTATTTTTTTGAGAGATTAATTGTATCTCGGTGCTGAAAAAACCCACAAACATCATGATGAATTCAATCGTAGATCAAGATTCAGGTATGTATTATTTGTTTCAAGCGTAGATCAAGATTCATGTATGTACTATTGTTGATTGTCGGCGTCATCCTATTACCACTGAATTCCGATTTGTATTATTGTTTCAATCGTAGATCAAAAATCTTTTCCAGCTCAAAGATTTTTTTTTTTGCGGTACTGGTCATTTGGATCTAGGAATCTTTTATATTGATTTTTTTTGGAATCAATGTTGTTCTGTAATCATATTATTTGTTCCCTTTTACGATCTGTTTTTTGGTAATGGCTCAAGGAATGTCAATTGTTCATATGGGTTGTTCAATCTAATGTGTTATATGGTTATTGTGTCAAGACTATTATGTCTAAAGGTTACGGTATTATGATGTTTAAGTATTATTGTACAGACCCTCATTGTATTGTTATCATTGATATCCCATCTGCTTCTTTTTTATAAATTGATCTTTTCAATTACTTATGTATACTTAACATGAAAAACTGCATAAAGTTGTTATTTTCATGATGTGTCAGGGATCTGGTTTTATGCTCAGTTAAATATGTAGTTAGTGTTAACTGTGCAGTTCATTAAACCATCTATTAGTAACATTCTAGTGTTATATATGCTTAATATTTTATGATAGGAAGAGAATAAACATAAACAATGCTGTCTATATACATTTGTTTAATAATGTTGTGTTAATACAACTTTATAAAGTTTTTTGTTTTGCGGGTGTGTAAGGAGTGTTTTCTATAATCAGTTAAATGTTTATTTAGTGTTACGAGGTGTTATTTATTTATTTGTATAAATTCTATAAAGATCAGTTCATTTATCCATTATTTGTACGTTTTTTTGGTGTAACACATGCTCCCTAATGATGTTTTAGGAGGAGCATAACATAGACAAGAGTGTGCATTTTATATACATGTTTAATACTGTTATGTGTTACTTTATAAAGTTGTTTTTGTTTTTATGTGTTATGATCAATTTATATTCAATCACATGTGCATTTACTTATGCTTTATAAATTATTCATTTTTCTGGTCTGTAAGATGTTTTATAAGTGTGTTATGATTATTTTAAGAAGCATTTTATTTACTACTGTTCAAGTGTTATAAATTATGTAAATCAGTTTACTAGTATTTTTGTTGTTTTAAACATGTTTAAGTTTGCATTCATATCAAACTTTATTTCAAAAGACACTTTTTCTCAATATTACATATTAATATTTGTAATCATTTTTTTTCACGTAGATGGTCCAGCTTATATTGAAGTCGGCGTTCAACGTTTATCTCCAACTAGTGGAAAGAGGTACTATACACCAGTTGTTGAGGATTCATTAAACCTGCGAAAGGCATGACATTTCAAACTCACGAAGAAGCCTATGTTTTTTTACCAAAAATATGCATTGGCTGGCGGTTTTTCTGTCCGTAAAGCTACGGGGTACACTCCTAAGGGTGTTACGAGGTCTAAATACTATGTCTGTTCGAAAGAGGGTATGAATTGTGGTAAGGTCGTTGATACATTAGATGATGATGGTAACAGGAAACCAACACGGAGGAAGCCTTCTTAGAGAACAGGATGTTTGGCCCTTATTAAAGTTCGTTTAGAAGAGGATAATTTGTTCCATTTATATGAGTTTGTAGAAGAACATAACCACAGCTTTGTCCACCTGGAAGATATTCATCTAATATCTGCTGCTAGAGGGTTAACATATACACAAGAGAAGTTTATTCATGGGCTATCTAACATAAACATAGGTCGTGTTCGAGCATACAACATTCTGAAGGAATTGTATGGCGGTTATGATAAGATTGGTTGCACCAAATCTGATGTAAAGAATTTTAAGCGTGATATTAATTTATACATCGGGGAGCATGATGCTGAAATGCTTGTGCAGCGTTTGTTGAGAAAGAAGGAGTATTTACCAAACTTTTCATGTGACTATACTACATCTCATGATCGTAAATTGAAGGGATTGTTCTGGGCTGATGAGGAGCATAAAAAAAATTACTTCACATTTGGTGACGTCGTTGCATTTGATGCCACCTATCGTTCTAACGGGTTAGAAACAATATTATTAATTTATTTGTCTTTTTTGTTTGATTTACACAACATCTCAGCTCTTAATGGTTCAGCTTTTTCATTTTTGTATTAGTTGTGGTATGGTGTTTGTACCATTTACTGGGATTGACAACCACAACAGGAACGTCACACTCGGTGCTGCTCTTCTCGGGTCCGAAACAGCAGAATCCTACACGTGGTTGTTGACTTGTTTCAAGAAGGCTTTTGTTTTTGATCCGCTAGTTATTGTCACTGATCAAGACCCCGCAGTGAAGAAGGCGGTCAATGATGTTTTCCCTAACAGCCGTCATAGACTATGCATGTGGCATATTTGGCAAAAAGTCACCCCAAAGGTTTTGTGCTGGAACATTTTTGTGTAAACTATTAACCTGTAGCCGTGTATTTCCTAAGCAATGATTCTATTGTGTCAGGATTTAGACATATAGTATTACAGTGTGTCAAGAATAGTTTATTGCTTTATAATTATCATTTATGGTGTTTATGCATAACTGTTCGCCCTCACGACTTTTAACAGGTTGGATCTAACATTTGCAACAAAACAGACTTTAAGAAACGCCTAGCTGCTATTGTGTGGGGTGAATCTGTTACACAAGACTCTTTTGAGGCTGAATGGAAAAGTATAATGACAGAATACGAATTGACGGATCATGATTGGTTAACAGGTTTATACAATTTTAGAAAGTTATGGATCCCTGCTTTTTTCATGCATCAGGAAATGTCTGGGCTCATGCGGACATCTTCCAGGTCTGAGAGTGAAAACCATTTTTTTGGTAAATTTTGCAATCCTACTTGTACTTTGGTTGAGTTCATGAGTCATTTTGATTCTGCCATGGAGGCTCAAAGACATGAGCATCGAATAAACGACCATGAGACAAGATATACAAGGCCAAACACATGGACAGATTATGTGTTAGAGCATGAGGCAATACAGATATACACACAAACTGTTTTTTTTATGTTCAGATTGAAATAGATGCTGCTGTCCGCAAATGTATGTCAGCGTCATGGGAAGATGTTAATGATTTTAGGATCTATCAAATTAAGGATTATCGCCAGCCTTGTTCCACACTGTTCCAGGTATCACATTGTGTTAATGTATTAACAATCCTGAATTGTTGTGTCATGTGTCAGGATTAATCTTTTCTCTATTTTTTCAATCGTCTCATGGCCATTTACTAGTTTTAATACAATCAATATAACATGAACCAATAATACATGAATCATTAAAAAAAATTTCAATTGTGCCAGGTTATGTTCCGGAAAGAGGACGTTACTGTGTCATGTAGTTGTCGTAGATTCGAAATGTACGGGGTGTTGTGCAGACACATTTTTTACGTCCTCAGGTTTAATGATGTTCTTGAATTTCCAAAGCAATACGTATTGAGGAGGTGGACAAGGGAGGCTGTTCCTAATGTCGCCAACCGCCCTATGGTTCCGCTAGATGGTATACAAGGTGCTGATGTTGATGTTGATGCGGTTGTCCGAGATATCATGTTCTCAACTGAGTACATTGTTAACAAGCTGGTTAAGGACATGGATAAGCTATGCCTGTTTAGGGACAACATAAAGAAGGAGATGAGTGAAGTTGATAAGCTACCTGTAGTTTTGCCGGGACCCAGACCAAAAGATCGTATGGCTATTTATGCAGGGTCTACACAACCATCTAACACAACCATACGAGTCCCTATTGGCACTAGATTTAAATGATGTGGTCCTGGAAAACGTTTGAAATCAGCTCGCGAACAAGCCATATCTCAAAACGGAAAAAAACAAAGGAAATGCTCCAGGTGCGGTGGTATTGATCATAACGCACGTAACTGTACGGTTGGTATACACCATCCCTACAATGACAATGGTGGAAGTACATATGCTGACAATTCAACACAGCAACAGTCATGATCTTCACTAGTTTCACAAGTTATCCTTTTTCTTATCTACAAATGATGGCAGTTTATTGACTATGATAGATTCTGTTTTCCTTTTAAATAGACGGTTCATGTGTTATGTATTAATTTGGATCTCTTTCTTTTATAACGTTTGAATGTTTTTTTAAAACACTAGAATGCTTCTCGAAATCTACACCTTATCCTATTTTTTCAATCGCTGCATGTTGTGTTAACCAGTACTATATTAGATTCAGCCAGTGTCACCATATATAACTTTATGGATAACTGGAGATACAACGTACTATATACCACTAATTTTATTTTATTTATAATACCAAAAATTTTCACTGATATGGATTTGCAATGTGTTTACAGCTACCATTCAATTGTTCCCAATTTTATTTTTATAATATGCCTTTTTCCTTAACCAATCTTGTTCACGACTGGTCATATCTTTTAATATGTTTACCCATTTTATAAGTCTGCTCATATTTTTTAATATGTTTACCTCTATCCTTTCCACTGTTTCCAAATATGATTCCTCCTTTCATAGTACAAACACCCTAACACAATAAATAATGGTACATTCAACTTAACACATCAGGTATGCAGTGTGTTATATTATTCAATTTCAGTTGTTTTATTTTGTAACATTAACAGTGTCTCATGGAATTCTTATTAATACATGAAATGTATTGAGATAATATCAAGTGTTTTACGTCCACGCAGTCACAATTCAACCTCCTACGATTAATCAAATGTATTTAAAAGCACGCCGACTTAATCCGTTCTAAACTCACTATTGTGTCAACGTATTGGAGATAATACATAAAAGCTCCTTCCATTACCGCATTACACATTCATCAGAGTGTGTTGTCTACACTTTTATTAAATAACACACCACAACATTGTTCATTTGACAACTCAACAATGTGTCAGTGTATTCAATACGCAGACACACTAAATATGATTCCTCATTGTTGTGTCACTGTATCTTGCAAAATACACATAAGTTCTTCCAAAATATGGCATCTCAAACTCACCTGATGTGTTTTTTAACACATTTTATCACACTCATACTGACACACTACAACCTTGTACATTTTTTAAAAATAATAACGAGTTCATATTGTGTTACACTGTCATATAATAATTGTGTCAGTGTATTTATCGTATACAACCTCATGTGTTCCCAATAAGCTCTTTTGATTATGGCATTACACATTCACATGATGTGTTGTCTAGACGTTTATTACACCCATAATGACACACCCCAACCTTGTTACTTCATCAAATTAATCAAATGGTGTATTATGTTAGATTTGTCAACTCAACAATGTGTCAGTGTATTCAACATGCATACACAATAAACTATAACCTGTCACATTTTAATTGTGTTACCCGTTCACATATTCATTGTGTCAGGGTACATCTCATATAACATCCCATGTTTCCCAATAGTTACATTTTCACAAAAAACCTGTTGTGCTAATACCCTTCAACATAATACAATCAAAATCATATAATATAAATACAGAAGTTTGTATTACACCCATAATGACACACCCCAACCTTGTTACTTCATCAAATTAATCAAATGGTGTATTGTGTTAGATTTGTCACCTCAACAATGTGTCAGTGTATTCAACATGCATACACAATAAACTATAGCCTGTCACATTTTCATTGTGTTACCCGTTCACATATTCATTGTGTCAGGGTACATCTCATATAACACCCCATGTCTCCCAATAGTTACATTTTCACAAAAAACCTGTTGTGTTAATACCCTTCAACATAATACAATCAAAATCATATAATATAAATACAGAAGTTTGACAAGTAATTCATAACGCATTCCCATACCATTCATAATAAAGACTTCAGTTTTCCAATCACAAAACTAACATCCACACGAAAACATAACATAAACAAACAAAAAGAGTTGGCTTCACCAAACACAAACAATCTGCCAATTAACTACCACTGAACTGCCATTGCTTCGTTATTTATTAATAAAGCAAATACTACCAACTACCTTAACTTGTTCTCTTCAAACTTCTCCAATACCTTCAGCATTCCTTTAATCTTCTTAAACGCAGCATCACGAATCGCCCTCCGCACATTCAAATCATTATCCATGTATGCTCTCATTTCAACTTCAACGCGCATCTTCTCTGTATTCATAGGGTGCAACACCATCTTCGCAACATACTTTCTCCTCAAATCATTCAACTCCATTTGCCTCGGCAACGCCTCGTTTGACAGCAAGCATTTCCATTGTCTAACCTCAGTCCCCTCGAACGTCTCCATGTGCCGCATAACATATACGCCTGAATCAACATAATTATCTGTATCCATCCATGGCATCTGCAAACAGTTTAATTCTGACCCCTTGATTCGTGACGCTCTTGGATGTTTCTTTTCCTTCAAATATCCAGCAAACACATCCCTCTGCACGATAAAGAATTTATGTCATAAATTCATGAACACAATTATACGACCAAACACATATTTGATAGATTAATTACTATATTTGTCATACCAACATCTCAGGCCAACCGAAATATATGTTGTTGTGATCAGCATCTAGGTTTTTGTTATCATCAATGAGATAAATTTCTGGATTGCTCAGCTTAAAACACAACAAATAGTAACCTCCCGCAAATACATACGGTATGAACACAAGATCGATCCCTTTCAACGACTTAAGTCCAGCTGCCTTTAAGGTATTGTCCATCATTTGCCGGAATATAGCAAGCCTATCATCAGAATTCATCCGCCCTCCATAATTTCTCTGGTATACAAAACAAAATTTGAATAAAAAAACATTCATTAGTATTATATGACACATATATTGTGTCGGTTCATATCATTCCCGGCCAATGGTTTTAAATCTTGTGCTAAAAAAATAATTATTCAAATACATTTTGTTACCCTATAATATATTTTTTATGTAACTTTGTTTAACACCATACATTGTTTTACATCAGATATTCAGTGTGTCAGCTAATAAATATAGTTAGCCACAGTTTCTTTGGTGTTTCTAATCTGATACATTCCAGATTTATATAAACTGATTAAGCTAACATTTACTTCACAATACATTATACATGTAATTATTGACAAAAAAGGTCAGACTATAATGCTACTAAAAAAAAATGTACATGGACACAACCATTATATCATAACACAACAAATCAAACCAAAAAAAATGTCAGACTATAATGCTACTAAAAACTGTTACGCAGGAAAACACACCCTCTTTATATAACAATCAATAGACATCCAAAACTTGACATACATTGCCATCAAATAACAATAATTAGGGTATAGCACAAAATATTCACTTCAAATATAACTGTAACAAACAATCTGGCCATTACCTGCACATGCAATAGCATTTTCATCAAGAGCTACAGTATCACCACAATTTTCTTCATTTTCTTTCGCACGGTCCTTTTTATCAGCACATCTATTTCCTTCAGGCACATCTACAACAACGAACTCCCCAACAATAAAATAAATTGACATTCATAGCATATTATTGAAGAAGATATCGTCTACAAACTCACCAATTACGAAGTCATCACCGATTGATATCTTGCCTTTAATTGTTACGTCATCGCAAGCTGCTTCATCGCAAGCTACGTCAAGGCAAGAAATTCCAGTCCCATCAAGCTTCTTCATCATTTCATCGTCTTCAAGCTTAGACGCACCTACCATTTTCGTATCTCCACTACTTTGAACGCCGCCTGCACCCAAGAAATTTCAAACACAAAACCACGTCTTTGTGAAATCACTGAAACAAGCCCTTTATAGATTCTTCAAAGATCAAATACGAACCGAAAAATCGCACTCCGAATCGCTTGATTGCTTCCATAATCCGATTTTCAATTTTCAATTTCCAGATTCCTAGCTATACGTTTTGATTTGAGCTCCTGATATTCCGCCTAAAACAATTGCCCCGTCTATTAAGTTTCTTGAAAATTACATTTTTGCCCATATTGCTAACTCAACCTTATAGAGTAAAAGCATACTAAAACCTTTTAACTAAACAATTAATATTGACCCTTGATCTAAACATCTAATGGTTGACAACCTATCCTAGTTTTTTTAGGCTCAAATGTTTTTTTAGAATAACTCTCCTCTATATATATATATATATATATATATATATATATATATATATATATATATATATAGGGGATGGTTATGGTGAAAACCACTCCGAGTTGAGAAAACTTTGAAAACTCTTCAAAAACGAGGTCAAAAAGTTTTTTTTCCCTTCAATTTTTTGTGGTGATTCGTTACGTTATAGGCTATCCATAGATGGAAAAAAAATCAAAAAAAACGTCTCGGGGATTTTTTTTAAAAAAATGTAACAAGTTTTGTTGTTACATATGTAACAACCATATGTACAGAGTGTTACATATGTAACAAGACCGTTTTTTAGATTTTTTAAAAAAATATCCCCGAGGCGTTTTTTTTATTTTTTCCCATCTATGGATAGCCTATAACGTAAAGAATCACCATAAAAAATTGAAGGGAAAAAAAAACTTATTGACCCCGTTTTTGAAGAGTTTTCAAAGTTTTCTCAACTCGCGAGAGTTTTCATTTTACCCTTCCTCTCTCTCTCTATATATATATATAAAATTTATAAAAATATAAATATTAATATCTATTAATAGAATTTCATTTTTTTTAAATTTGGTATTATTAACATTTTTATTTAATAAAGGAAAATTGGATTTTAATAATACCAGTTTTGTCTCATTGGCAGATAATAATACTAGTTTCAAAAATAGCACACAATAATACCAATTAATAAGGTAGGTGCATATAATGAAATGCCGTTAGTTTTTAACTAACAATGTTAGTATGTTGCTGACGTGGCATTTTTTGATTTTTAACCAAATTACCAAAATAGAGGGATTGTTTCTGTAATTTATGAAGAAAAAAAACCCTAAACTATTTTCTCCTCCTGAACTTCCAGTGCCGCCACCTCACCTGGCCACCACCACCAGCCACCACCCTTGACCCCCACCACACCGGTCACCACCATCCCTTCTCCAACTTCCGACGGTAGGAATACGAGGAAGAGGAAGAAGATACCAAGAGATTGAAACCCAAATCCCATAAGAACCGAGATATTGAAACCCGGAAGACGATGGTTGAACATTGACGATCTGATGGTTGGAGAAGACGATGATAAATGAAATCGGGAGATAGACGATCTGATGGTTGAACATAAGAACCGGTGATTGGAAGTGCAGATCTGGGTTTTTCGTTTCAGGATGGGCTAGGGCTCCGGTGGTCTCTGTCGACGGAATTTCCCGATTGGAGCTTTTTTTCGGTGAAATTACCGGTCCAGAACACGTCGTCTTCGCTGAAATCATCGCCGGTGACAGATGATCCGCCAGATATGACGCCGGATGAAGAAGGCGACGAGAAAACGGCGAGAAACCGTCGCTGAGTTGTTTGAGATTTGGGATTTGGGAGAAAAGGGGGAGGTCGCTGGAGGAGATATTGTTTTTTGGTGCGGTTTAGAGCCGGCTAACTCTAGTGAGGTCGCCGGAGGAGGGGAGGAGACGACGATGGGGAGGCAGGGATGCTTTGTTTTCTTTTCTATTTTTAAATTATCTTATAGAATTTGCTTTGTTTTCGTTTTTTTTTTTAATTATTTCACAGAATTTTTAATTAAGCCCCTCCATTTTTAAGAATTACAAAAGAGTCCCTCAACATTTGCCACGTCAGCAACATACTAACACTGTTAGTTAAAAACTAACGGCATTTCATTATATGCACCTACCTTATTAATTGATATTATTGTGTGCTATTTTTGAAACTCGTATTATTATCCGCCAATGAGGCAAAATTAGTATTATTAAAATCCAATTTTCCTTTAATAAATATTACTAACTATTAATAGAAATTCAAAAAATTGACAGTTACATTTTTTAAAATTAATAAAATTCAGAATAATTTATGTAAATTTGGTAGCTTAGTTTGACATTTTATGATTAATTGTAAGTAATACAATGTTGCTAATGATTCCCAATACAAGTGATTGAGGTGACACCAATGTTTTAATCACTTTGCACCGGCTGGTTCGCCCAGTTTAACTAGTGACCGAAGGCTAAGCCAGTTCGGATGTGCATGATTTAATCTAATTGCGAGCAAATTTTTTACACGGCGAGTATTAAGGTTCAACCAAACCACTAATTAAACTCGCTTTAATAACTTAAGTCACATACTCACACTGAAAACTAAAAGAACTAAGGGTTACCGACTATTTACATACTTGACTTCTCTTTATCGATACAATTCAAGACGAGTTTTCTTCATCTGTGCCTTGATGTCTTCTTTCTAGCTTCATTTATAAGTTTTAGTGTAACTATTTCAGATAAGGTTTATTCATATGTCTGAATAGGCTTGATGGTGGTGAAGAAATAATGGTGTAGCTACAGGGGCTTCACACAACCTCACCATGTTGCTTACCCGTTACAAATGGCCTAACCCATGCCAGACGTCTTCAAAGATGTAACATATTACTAGAGTAACCATGTAATAAACCACTCAAGTATATTGACCGATCTATGCTCAAACGAAGTATAGTATCTAGAATTAAAACCAAATCACATCAAGTTCAAATACTAGTCAATATTCCATATTCTTTGCCTCGATTCACTTGCTATATTTTTGTCATATTAACCCACTCCCGATCAGTGTGTGTATACACGCATTCTGCAAGCTAACATGTGCAAACGTCTGTGTCAAGCACAAGAAACCTCTGCCTTTCAGCCTAGCTTCAGGGCTGCAAATGACTTGGCGACATCAATTGCTTCATCCACATGCTTTAAGTCAGGTCCCTAAAAGGAAACATGATATCATCATACATAGACTAATAGCATCATTTTTATAACAAATAATTAAAAAGGGGGATCAGGGGGCCATTGGGCCAACCACCAACCTGACCCAACATGTACTAAAAATGAGCGATTTGACCCATAACCCAACCGACCCAAAACATTAAGTAGCCATACCTGGCCTTGGGCAAGACCACCTTTCCCACCACCACCTTTGCCTTCTAGCGGCTTCAATGCCGCTTTCAGCCACTCCAAAACCTTCAGATTGTTGCTCTTATCACTTTTTTCTGGCACACCAGCACATACTAAGGCCTTCTTTGACTGTTCATCAGTGCTAAAAACCATCACCGCCATTCCCTGCCAACAAACCAAAACATATTCAGAAAATAAAAATATTTAAAAAGTATATATATATAGATTTTCTAACCTTCTGCTCCATGACTTTAACAACTGCTTCACGTATAGCAGATGTATCCGATCCTACACCAACATGTGAAATGCAGAAAGCCTTCCCCTCCGAAGAGGCAGTTTCTGCTGCTTCAGTGGCAGCCTCAACAGCTTTCCGTATGTTCTCTTCAGCAATCTTCTTTTTTGTTCTTATTACTTGATTCTAAACAAGTACGACAGGCCACAGTTATCATCTTTTAATGGTAGATTTAGTAATGAGGGTGTAAAAGAACACACAGTTACTACAAAAAATATCATTATCTTACCTGAAGGATGGAGATTTTAGCCTTCAGATCAGCCTTCTTTGCAGTTGGAATAGAGGCAGACTCTACTTGACCATTTAAAGAGGTCACTTTCTACAAAGCCAAAAGATCAAAGAATTTCAAGAGAGTAGAAACATAAGTAAACAAAAACAAAGCTCTGCTATTTGGATTGTGAACAATAAGGCTGGGATGGTAACAGGGAAATGGAGCTCGCCTGCTAGGTTTAGAACATGTAACTTTAGTGTGGGCCAGGTCAGACTGACCCAAAAAATTGGAATATTACTGATTTTGTTTTTGACCGGCTCTAATCTAATCCTACTCCACGGTTTACTCCACCCTAAATCTACTCCACGCCTCAAGTGAGGCTTGAACCCAACACCTCTTAGGGTGAGGAGCATACCCCTTTGCCACTGGAATATTATAGATACTTAATGTGCTATATATGATTGCAAGTATGAGGTTTTATGCATTAGAATATACTTCGGATGACTTTGAGCCCATTTGACCAGATAACCAATTTGACCCGTAAAAGAAAACACTATATATATGGGTCTAAAATCTATATATGCCAACCTGTTCAAGAAGGGTTCCTTCCAGCTTGGATGCCAGATCAACTTCCAGCTCAAGCTCAGATGCCTTTTTAATAGCTTCAAAAGCATAGTCTGTTGTTACAGCAGTAACTCTCCTAATCCCCTTAGCAATTCCCTCCTCAGACAAAAGAGCAAATGCCTTCGCCTCTCGTGTATTTGAAATATGGGTCCCTAGTTGTATTTCAGGAAATTTAATAAGAACGGTAAAAATAAAGGATATACAAAAGTCACCGATATTGAAAATGTGTGTACCTCCACAGAGCTCTGCAGATATCGACAACCATTCTTCATTTTCAGGATTAGCCAAAAGATCTTCCACTTTTCGACCAATTGCAACAATCCTAACTGGATCAGGGTAAACCTGTACCAAAAGTGAAATATTAGCATCTGTTTATGTAACCTACAAAAATAAAAGGCAAAAATTATCTCTGACAACTTACTTCACCAAAAACTGCCCGCAAACCGTTTACTCTTTTTGCATCAGCAAGGCTTGCTTCTTTTGCAGAAACCTCCAACTCAGCTTTAATTTGCTCGTTCACAATTGATTCAATTCTGCGGAGGTCATCTGGCTTTACAGGCTTCCCATGAGAGAAATCAAACCTTAATTTTTCTGGAAGAACAATAGACCCTTTCTGGTCAACATGATTCCCAAGTACTTCCTGCAAATATGGTATACTGTTAGAAATTGAAAATTTACACTCAAAATGACAATAGAAGATAAAACGTGTGGTTATTGGATTACCCTGAGAGCGAAATTCAACATGTGTGTACATGTATGGTTGGGAGCAATGCATTGACGCCTTACATAGTCAACCTATACAAGATAACCAAAACGGTGAAACAAGACATCTGAGGCACCATAAGTTGTCAAAATCAATCAGGCCGGATGGGTAAAGGGTCAAGACAAGTAATCTCCATACGGATTGTGCTGCGCATTAAATTTTGTAAATGCAAGTGTCACATGTGATCACAGAAATCAATATTTATTATACTAATCGACTTTTTGAACAAAATGATTTAGGAGGTTTTATGAACTAAAATTACATTGTTGGTCACTTTTGGCCCAAATGACCAGTCTCCTTTTAAGGTAACTTTATTTTATTCTACCTGTATCAACCATTACGGATAAAAACATATCTCGAATCAACGCACTCATATATTGCCACCTTTGATATAAAATCATCTACATATGCCAGCCGCTTACCTTACAAGTTACTTCATCACCCACATGTAACTGGGCCGACTCCCCACTAATTTTACCAAGATGAAGCACAAAGCCACCATAAATTTGAACATTACAAACTTCAAATGATCCAGATGCTCCTCCAAGTAGTCCAGTATCAAAAATCTAAAATTCAGTGAACACCGTGTTAGACTTTGAAGCACACACCTCTACTCAAACACAAACATGCAGATTGTGCTACACTAACCTGACCACCTTGCTCAGCATAGAAACTTGTACTTTCAAGAATTATACCAACATCATCACCAACTCCAGCACATTCAACGTACTCATTGCCCGTGTAAATAGCCTTTATTACAGTTTTATGGTCCTGGAATTGCTTAAAATGTAAGCATTTGAGTTTGCAAGTAAGCACCTAATGCTGATATTACAAACCTTAAACCATGTAAACTTGAAACTGTCATTTGTTGTAGCCACCCCTTTCTTATGCAGTGCTGAAGTGGCATCTGCATCCATAACAATTGCAACGGCAGCTTGCTGTTACAACATAAAGTTAGCAAATTAGGGAATATTAGTAAACTAGCAAAAAATTATAACCTTTCACACTTCAAAGAAATAATAATTGTTTGTTTCAACAATACAAAATGATAAAAACCTTATTCTGGGCGTTCCTTGACCTTTCTCTAGCTTCATTCATAGCAATATTAAAACCCTCAACATCAACTACCAACCCTCTTTCTTCTGCCATCAACTGAAACAAAAACACTGTACGTTTGTAATACCATAAGCTTGCAGGAAAAAAAAAAATAACCAAGCAAAACTCTTCACACACCTGAGTAAGGTCCAATGGGAATCCATAAGTATCCCACAAAATAAATGCATCCTGCAAACAACAAATTTGTTCAAAATGAGAAAAAAGAAAAACGAATAATTAAGAATCCAAAAGTTCCTTTAAGTTATATTAGGTCTCAAGAATAAGATTGTGCTTCCATAGAACAATTGAAAGGAAAATATTCTATCATCCTACGGTGATAAAGTGGTTTAATAGCATAGAGCATGTACACTTATCAATGAGTACTTGGTGATTAATTAATTATGAAAAGAACGATATACCATGCACATAAACGGGTAAATAAAAATATAAAAACTTGCCTGTCCACTAAATAGCTTCCCCTGAACATCTTGAGCGGTCTTCTTAAACTTCTCAATTCCCTATAAACCAAACATGAGCATTTTAGTCCTTTCATAGATCTTCCATTTTCTCTGTTCTATTCCTGTTGCTTTTTCTTCTTAAGATGAAGATAAACTATTATAGAGAAGAACGGTTCAAAATAGTAGAGGACCCCAAAAAACCAATATTCTATAAATACTTAAAACGGATATTTAAGGCCAACTCATTCACATTTTTATTTTATTTTGTTCACTTTAGTTCTTACTTTTTGTGTAATTACATCAGGACAAAACAAGTTACCATAATTAGATATAAAGCTTACATGAAGTAATGTCCTCCCAAAACTTGCTTCCTCTTCAGCTATAACCTCTCTAATGTGTGCCTCTTGTTGTTTTAGCTCAGGAAAAACATGGCCCATTACATCCACAACAACTTTCACCAGTCTGATTCCAACATGACAAAAAGTTACCACTTACCAGAAGTTATGCAATACATAATTAATTTGAAAAATAATTTGGTAGATACCCATTGAAAAATCCTTGTTGTGCTTTCAGTACTTCTGTTCCATAACGTACAGCACGGCGAAGAATGCGCCTCAAAACATATTCACGTCCTTCGTTTCCTGCAAAACAAGAATATTATCACAAAATTTAGGGTAAGTTATTTGGCAAAATTGATCATACTAATTAAGATGTACATGTGAAACAAAATACAAAAAAGGTATTTTATATTATAACTGGAAAAAAGTAAGATGGAGCACACTAGGTTCCCATATCAACCTGGACGAGAACCATCTGCAATGGCAAATGAAAGAGTTCTGATGTGGTCCGCAACAACTCTGTACGCCATGTCAATTCCGTCCACATCATCTGAGCCCACTTTTCCTGAATATGGTCTAGCACCAGTTGCCTACTTGGCAGACTAAGAATGTCAAAGAATGCATAACACATGTAAAGGAGAGTACATATATGATCTTTATATTACCTGTTGTATAGCGTCAAAAAAAGGTAAGAATACATCAGTATCATAGTTGCTCATCTTGTTCTGAAGAATCGAAGCCAGTCTTTCAAAACCCATTCCAGTATCCACGTGTTTGGCAGGCAGAGGTTTCAAAGAACCATCAGCTTCCCTGTTAAACTGTGGAATAAGAAAAAAAAATTAATGTACTACATCAGATGAAACAAAATAAACTGTGTATTCTTACACATAATACCAAATCAAAGAGCTTTTTACCTGAATAAACACATTATTCCAGATTTCAATCAATGTTGGATCATCGTTATTAACTAACTCAGCAGCATCACGGCCACCAATTCTATCAAAGTGTATTTCAGTACAGGGCCCACAAGGTCCAGTGTCACCCATTTCCCAGAAGTTGTCCTACGAAAAAACAAACAAATGAAAAAACATAATAATGTTATGTTTAGATGTGGCAAAAGGGGTGGGTCAAAGCAGTTAGTGTGGCACGGGTCAAAACAGATAAGGCCAAGGTGACACTTTTTGTCCCTTTTTCATACTGGATTGTAAAGTATGATTACAAGAAAAATGTCATTACAATAATAATATACTCTTATGATAAGCAATTGAGTAAGTAGTATGAAAGAAAAGTACCCTTTGCCCCACTTTACATTTTAGCTATTTCCTCATTTTCCCATTTCACCCATTAGAGATAAAATGTAACACAAATCGATATGTTCATAACCAAAAGGTCAAAATTGCAACTCCTAGTTGTGTTCAAGAATCATGAAAACTGAAGATCAAACAAAAGAGCAAAACGTGATGCAGAGAAGATTAAAAACTTACTTTACATCCAAAAGGCAAGACACGTGCGGGTGGCAAATATTTAAGCCATATATTTCTAGCTTCATGATCAGCAGGAAGACCCAATTTCTCATCACCACCAAAATAAGTAGCGTATATTCGATCAGTAGGTAGCTTATAAACCTGTAGACAACCAGAAAAAAACAAGTAAACATGAGAAAAATATTCATGATAAAATAAGATGATGGTTTGATGTTTATATGCCAGTACCGTTGTGAGAAGCTCCCAGGCCCATCCAATAGCTTCTTCTTTAAAATAATCACCAAACGACCAATTACCAAGCATCTCAAAGAAGGTGTGATGATAGGTGTCTTTTCCAACATCATCAAGATCATTATGCTTCCCGCCAGCTCTGATGCATTTCTGGGTGTTGCAGGCACGAGTCAGTTTGCTTAAGGAAGTGTTAGGATCAACAGTACCCAAGAAAATAGGCTTGAACTGATTCATTCCTGTAAAAAGTTCAATATTAAAATGGATCAGCTCACCAGCAAAGTAGTTATTGTGCAGGTGAATTGATTATGATTCTAACTTTTTTATTATTTCTTGATTCTTGAAGTTGCAATGATAACTCAACATGGCCAATTACAATCATGGTTTTAAAAAGGCACGCAAGGTAATATGCACATTGTGTCAAAATTGGTGAAAAACTGTGTCTGAAGCAGGTGGGCTGATACGTAAGAACGACCAAAAGGAGGAACAGATTAAGGATGGTTTACTTGATGAAAAAATCTGAAATGTAAAGGAGATAAGACTACATAAAGCTTTTCGAGCAATGCCTCATGTGATGATTTCAAGACCTAAAAGTCACAGAACACCTCGCCCTAATTATAACAAAGATTACAAGGTGCAAACCTATTTTGCTACATATCATACATCAACATTTACTTGTCAACATAATATACAATAAACTTCAGTCTAGACTACACAACTTGTCAACAAAAGTTCGACTACTGATCCTAATTAAAGTTGAAGAGGCCCAATTTGGAACCCTAAACTCAAACATTCAGAGTGTAATTTGCTTCCACACTGAACACCTAACTAAGCATACCTTCAAATCACTTGATCGGTTTCATAAATCACAATCATATAGCAATCAATCAATCAAATGAAAAGAAAATAACAAACCAGCATTAGCAAAGAGAAGGGTGGGATCATTGACTGGAACCACCGGACTTGATTTCCAGTAAACGTGATTTCGTTCTTCGAAGAACTTGATAAAAGTATCTCTAACTTTGTTAGCCGGCCACTCCACCTCTGCCGCCGATTGCGATCCCATAGTCGAATAATCTCGCCCTGAAATTGATGGATTAAACCAGCGTAGCAGATAATTCTTCCTACGAAACTTGCTGAGAGAATAATCTAACGCTAAGCTTAAACTACGAGTAATCTGAACTCTCATCCATCAGTAGACTGAAATACGATTTTGAGAACTCGAAGTTAGGGCTTGGTAGAGGTGTTGACACGCGGCGTTTGGAAGTACGATGCGGCGGCGTAGGTAAATGAGGGTTTAAGAATGATCGGATAACCAGTGGAGGTAGGCCACTAAAGTCACTAGTCACGAGTTTTATCTGGGAACGACGACGTTTTGGTGTTTGAACCTTTCTTCGATTACGTAACGAGGATACTGTTGTAGTTGTATTGGTATAACGCCGTATAAAACACATAAAATAAAAAAAATGGGTAACAACATTAAATGTAGAAGACAAACGTTTAAAGTAGTGAGCATACTACACTAAACTTACGTCACATAAATTTACCTATTACATCATTAATTTATGTGTTAAATTCGTTTTGCTTGTGGAGGAATAATAAAAAACACGCAGACAAAAAAGTTGAATTGTAATAACGCTACATAAAGAAAATTGAAGTACAAAAAATTATATAATTATATTAAAATTATAAACCAAATGATAAAACCATTGATTCTCGGACATAAAAGTTTATGCTTTTTTTTAATGGCTTTTTTTTTGTCACCAATGTGTTTTGAACCCTCGCCAAATGGAAATGCTATGCCTTATCCAATACCAAGATACCATTGAGCAAATGCCCCTTGGTGTGACATAAAAGTTTATGCCAAATGACTTTATTTGTTACACCATCAATCATCGATAAATGGTGATTGATGTTATCCACAGGTCGGGTAGGAAGTTTTCAAAAATTACGCTTTTTGAAATCGGTTATGTGACCTTGGGCTAATACTATTAAGGTGTTTGGGCACTTAAATGGGTTGGGGCATCAAGCTAAGGACGGGATTCAATGTCGGGTGGGAAATGGTCTCAAGGCCTGATTTTGGCTCGTGAATTGTCTTGGGATTGGTTGCCTTAAATATACCTTTCATGGGTTGTGTAGGGCTAAGGTAAAAAAAATCTATATAAAAATCAAAAAGTAAATAAATAATTGTTGATAAAACCCACTAAAGAATCTCTTATTTAATTTGAGTTGTTATATAGAATGTCATTTATGAAATTAGACATTTGGAAGTATTTGAATGAAATATATGACAGAGTAGTTTTTTATTATTAAGTTGTCTTTTTTTATAAAATTATGTAATTTGTTTTTATTTAATGAAATAATGTTTTTTTATTTGTTCATTTTAAATTTTAAAAAATAATGATTGTGTAATATCTAGGGAAATGCTTCATGACTACACCACCTTTTTATTATGAAGCTCATTGTTAACTGAGCTATCACGTGTCACGATTTATTCAACAGAGAAGCTTTACCATTGTAGGGGCCAGAGGGGCCACGCCCCACCCCACCCCCTATTTTTTTGCTTAGAAATATTGATTTTTACGCATTTGGTATAGGTACTTTTAGTTTTATACATGTGCCCCCCCCCCCCCTCCCTCATAAGCCTAATTGTAACTTTAGGTTTTCATTTTGTCATTGTTGAATAGATGATCGAAATTTTTTTCCGGCCAGAATCACCAGTGACAAGCGAGTGAAAACAGCTTTGAAACTCATGTGAAAGAGATGATGAAATATTAGATGAGTGATGTTTAAATTGAGCTTCTGTTTCATTTTAACCTAAAGACATATAATATTTTATTCTTATTCTATTTACTTTTTTAAAAAGTGGATTTGACAAGTGTGTATTGCACCTTCCAGAAATAATAAACCATTTTCGAACTAAACTTATTTATTTGTCAAATAGTATAGTTATTTTATCATTTTTTTCCTCAAAATTTATATTTTATCCGGTGTTAAAATAATAAAATAATTGTATTATCTTACTTTAACATTTACTTGTCAAAATAATCAATTTACGACGTTTTTAATATAGGAAAACTTCATTTACTCTTTTTTTTAAGGAAAATTTGCCCCTATTAATTCCAGTTATCATCTATTGGTCGATAATAATCTCAGTTATGTTTTTTTCCCTACAATAATCCCAGTTATTAACATATTGGCATGTATTGAACCGCCGTTAAATAAACACTAATGGTGTTAGTTTTAGGCTAACTGGACATCCACGTAGTATCCTACGTGACGTTTTTTATTAAATACTTTTTTACTTAATCAAAAAATTAAAAAAAAACATATTAAAAAAAAGTAGTAGCATCATCACCTCCTAACCTCTTTGCGATCGCATAAAATCTTCTTAACTACAAAATCCCTATTAGCCTATTAACCACAAAATCTCGTATGAACTTTTTAATTTTTTTATTTTATTTAGTTAAATTACATCTTTGCTATTAACACTAAGTTGGTTCGTTGGATTCCTCCACGAAAGAAGTTTACAGATACATAAAACAAATTAAATAGTCATCTTTTCTTGGATGAACAAAGTAAATACTTAAATTTATATGTTGTTGCTCAACATATATAAAATCTGTAGAGCAACCTAGATTTGTTCTGATACCACTTGTAAGATTTTGGAAGGATCTTACTACTGGTTTGATGATCAAATCATATAGACAAGAAGGTAAATAATATGAGTTTTGTATTGAAATCACCAAGACTCTTTACAAGACTCAAGAATGAAGCTCTCAGCCTCCTAAGCAATCACCTAGACGCCAAAATGACATATCTGACAGAAGTGTTTGTATTTCTAAAACATGTCAACTACTTGTAGCTCATGCTGTCCAACGAACCATGCCTAGCAACGAACCCATACGAACCAACGGTTATCCGCTTGGTTCATTGCCAGCTTACAACATATCACAACGCTCTAATTGATACATCACACGAGACACAAATTTATTTCCTAACAATTTTGACTAATTTTCTGCTCGTTTCCACTTCCACAACTTGGAGAACTCCATTCTCACGACCACATTTCTCCTGTGAAGGCCATTTACAGCCAGTGGGAGCTCCGGTCATTGAAAATCAAGCTCGTACATGTTGTGTGATACTCGGGTAAGCCTTTAGCCTACATTTCGATCCAAGTTCAGACACGTTTCTCAGGATTCCTTATTAATCAGTGGGTTATTCTTAAGGTTTGGTGCTTGCATGTCCAATCAAAGGGGATCTAAAGGCATTGGAGGCAAGATTTTGGTAATTGGAGGTGAGTATGTGTTTGGTTTTGCTTTAAATGGTGTTTTTGAGGAAACCCACCTCTAAATTCGGTTTTAATGATACATGCAAGGCTGGAATTGAGTCCTAGAACTTGCTAAGGTACTGGAAAAGTGAAGACCCGTGTTTGAGAGCCTCGGTATAAGAGTTAGTGCACAAGGTACCATCTTAATGCGTGCATGTTATTGTTTTGGATGTAGAATTGTAAATCTAGGTAAAATGGTCAGTGAAACTGTGACAACTGGTAATTTCAAGGTTAACTCCATTAATAACTGTCGTTATCTTAGTTAACTGGAATAGTTAACGTTACATGTCATGATGTGAAAATCCGACTTTTCAGTTCTATTCCTCATTTAACTGAATTTAAACTATAATAAATGTTGTGTGAACATTTATGTGTTGACCTTAACAAATTACAGTTTATATAACCATCACTATACGAGTATGCACCTACGCCTAGACGTTTGACATTTTATGATTTTATGTAAATCGTATGTTGTGATTTCTTGTGAACATTTTGGTCATTTCATGTGACAAGTTAAGTTATGATTTTATGTTATGTATGCATATAAATATTCACACGATTTATTCTATGATTTTATGTAGCAACGTGTCATGAAATTATACGTATTGTTTTGTGATTTTATGTGAGTAAACTTATCATTTTATGTGAGATAAATCTATGATATCATGTGGACCTAAAATAAATAATTATGGGTTATTATTTATCATTTTATGTGATTATATAAGGTTTATGTTTCTATAAACGTCACACATTAAATATGTGTTGATATATATATTCGTTAGTCATCATCGAAGTTATCACCGTTAACCCCGTTAGCTTTGATTAATCTTTCATAAACCTTAGGGGACTGATATTGCCAAGTTCTAAACTTCCATTTACTAAACAACCCTGCTAGGACTTGTATTGCAAATACCCAAACCTGATTCCACATTATGAAATTGTGTAGGGGTCATTTTTGCCAAAGGATGAAAGTTGATTGAGGTTTTGTAACGGACGCGTGTCCGACCGTCGCCACCCCCCCCCCCTTCCAGATTCAGGTAACGACTCTGGGCATTAACCCAGTCATCCTCAATCGATTACCCCCTAAACATATTCCATTCATGCCATTTTGATTGTCACACTCTCTCTCTCTCTCTCTCTCTCTCTCTCTCTCTCGTTCTCTCTAGCCGGCGACGAAGAAAAATCCCTCCCCACCGGAGCCAAGATTTCCGGTCAAACATCACCGGAAAAGCACCCCGTAGTCGTTAGAGTTCACTGCTCGAAGCAGCCGAGAGTTCCAGGCCATGGACGAGTTTCAAAGTTGAGTTCGGTTGAGTTTTATGTTCGATTTCGACGTAAAAAACACTTCACAACCCATCTCTGATTCGAGGTAATCACTTTACTATGTTATTCGCATGTCCTCTGGGTTTCGTTTTTTGTGTTTTATGATTTTCCGGCGACTGGAGCAAACTTCGGCGAGATTAGGGTTTTATGTGGAGAAGATGACTCTGCGCCACTTTAATATAAAATAAATGTTTTTGATTTTAAACACAAACCAGTGAAGTAGCGCAGTGGCTAGGGCGCGCGAGTCATATCCTTGAGGTCGCGGGTTCGAGACCCGACAGCCCCAATATTTTTTCTGTATTTTGGTAAAACCTGTTTTCAGCCACTGTTAATGATCAAAACTGCTTATGTCCGAAATGTTAACCCAACAGAGCCCTTGGCTCAATGGTTTAATCCGCGTTTGTTGAATTGGAGGTCGTGGGTTCGAACCCGGTGAACTCCATAATTATTTTTGTTCTTATTATTTTTGCGATTTTGAGCACTTGGCGACTTTGGACTTGTACCACAAGTGTTATTTAGCGGTTTTAAGCCCCTAAGCTACGCTATGGATTGTTAAAGGAGTTTCTCGTTATTTCGACAAAAGGAAGTTTTAAACAAACGTATATAGATACGTATTTTATTATTTAGTGTGGATTTACGTATGTGTAAATATTGTATATATTGCGAAAATAAATATGTAAGATACACGTATTTGGATTATTGAAAACCCTTGGACGTTTTATATAAACAATATAAGGATACGTATATGTTTTGTAAATTCTTTATTGACGCAGTTGCGCGATTGAAAAATATACATATCTCGGTGTTATACAAATAATTATAATTAATATATTTGGCGATATAAACATTCTAAGCATCAGAAATATATATATTTATATAAATATTTATAAATATATAAGTATATTTGGGGAATACTCATTATTGATATAATTATATATCAAGTTATATATATAATTTATATAAATACATATTTTATCATTTCGATTTCATGGATGTATATTATTATTGAATAATATCTTTTTCGTCAACTTTCGTAATCGTCATGATTTTGGTCATGTGCCTCCCTCGACTCGTTTTGAACTTTATGATCTTCGTGTGTCAAAGTGGCATCGCCTATCTTTCACCGTTGGTCTAGACTTAGTTGTTTTCAACTGAACACACACTTATATATGTATATGCTCGTTAGGTGTTTGGTAGATTACACAAGACCTGCTAGTTGCTACTTGCTGTTATTATTTATCTGGAATTGTTGTGCACCCTAAGGTGAGTTCACAACTCTGTTTACGTTACATCCGGTTTAAGATGGTAACGCGCATTGATAAACTGTTTGCTTTAAGACTAAAGTTAATGCTACTATATATCGCATGTTCACTAGAATGTTACACCAACTTAAGTCCTTACAAATCGAATCATTAATAGTGAATAGTGAGGTGATATTGAGTA